>JACEFZ010000080.1:0-28735 GCA_014155875.1 Cepaea nemoralis | reverse complement strand
CCGATTTCGACAAGCATTTATTCGGGATGCTTTCCCTAGCCTTTGACTGTCCCCAGTCTACCTACAAGGCAGCAGGTTTTACGTTGCACTGCTTTGTCAAGCCTGTGGCTCAGTACATCCGATTTCGACAAGCATTTATTCGGGGTGCTTTCCCTAGCCTTTGACTGTCCCCAGTCTACCTACAAGGCAGCAGGTTTGTGTGTCTCTTTGTCTGGTCCCTCTCCCTTGACCTGTCCGACATGGGTGGCCCTACCAGTAGCTGTGCTACCGTCGGCATAGCTCTTGGGGTCATTGGGACACACAAGCCCCTCTACCTCGTCACGGTGGACACACAGCAGAGGGGGATCAGGATTGTATATACTGACTCTGTAGATCAGGTTTATATATACTGACTTTGTACATCAGGTTTGTATATACTGACTTTGTACATCAGGTTTATATATACTGACTTTGTACATCAGGTTTGTATATACTGACTCTGTACATCAGGTTTGTATATACTGACTCTGTGTACATCAGGATTGTATATACTGACTCTGTACATCAGGATTGTATATACTGACTCTGTACATCAGGTTTATATATACTGACTTTGTACATCAGGTTTGTATATACTGACTCTGTGTACATCAGGATTGTATATACTGACTCTGTACATCAGGTTTATATATACTGACTTTGTACATCAGGTTTATATATACTGACTCTGTGTACATCAGGATTGTATATACTGACTCTGTACATCAGGTTTGTATATACTGACTCTGTACATCAGGTTTATATATACTGACTCTGTGTACATCAGGATTGTATATACTGACTCTGTACATCAGGATTGTATATACTGACTCTGTACATCAGGTTTATATATACTGACTTTGTACATCAGGTTTGTATATACTGACTTTGTACATCAGGTTTGTATATACTGACTCTGTACATCAGGTTTATAGATACTGACTTTGTACATCAGGTTTGTATATACTGACTCTGTACATCAGGTTTATATATACTGACTCTGTACATCAGGTTTATATATACTGACTCTGTACATCAGGATTGTATATACTGACTCTGTGTACATCAGGATTGTATATACTGACTCTGTACATCAGGATTGTATATACTGACTCTGTACATCAGGTTTGTATATACTGACTCTGTACATCAGGATTGTATATACTGACTCTGTGTACATCAGGATTGTATATACTGACTCTGTACATCAGGATTGTATATACTGACTCTGTACATCAGGTTTATATATACTGACTTTGTACATCAGGTTTGTATATACTGACTTTGTACATCAGGTTTATATATACTGACTTTGTACATCAGGTTTATATATACTGACTTTGTACATCAGGTTTGTATATACTGACTCTGTAGATCAGGTTTATATATACTGACTTTGTACATCAGGTTTATATATACTGACTTTGTACATCAGGTTTGTATATACTGACTCTGTGTACATCAGGTTTATATATACTGACTTTGTACATCAGGTTTATATATACTGACTTTGTACATCAGGTTTATATATACTGACTCTGTAGATCAGGTTTGTATATACTGACTCTGTGTACATCAGGTTTATATATACTGACTTTGTACATCAGGTTTATATATACTGACTTTGTAGATCAGGTTTGTATATACTGACTCTGTAGATCAGGTTTGTATATACTGACTTTGTACATCAGGTTTATATATACTGACTTTGTACATCAGGTTTATATATACTGACTTTGTACATCAGGTTTATATATACTGACTTTGTACATCAGGTTTATATATACTGACTTTGTACATCAGGTTTATATATACTGACTCTGTAGATCAGGTTTATATATACTGACTTTGTACATCAGGTTTATATATACTGACTTTGTACATCAGGTTTATATATACTGACTTTGTACATCAGGTTTATATATACTGACTTTGTACATCAGGATTGTATATACTGACTCTGTACATCAGGATTGTATATACTGACTCTGTACATCAGGATTGTATATACACTTAAAAGTGGTTGCATTAGCGAAGTTGATAGCGAACTACACTGGTAATCTCATGAGCATGGTCAGACGTGGGTTTGGCACCTGCGGTCATTGTCTGCGAAAGTTACAGAAAGACTGGCCACCCAATCCTCCCTGCATTCAGACCTGCAAAATGTGCTAGTAGTTATAAATGTAGGATTCGGTTAGTATTTGCCGGAGCCTCCGGCAATTGACCTTGACCTCGGCTGATTTTCACTCCCCCTCGGTCATATAGTTGGGTAAGGGGTACGGGTGATATCTAGGTCATACCTAAGGGCGATAATTCTAAGATTTTATGTTTCTAAGGGCAGATAACTATTGAGTGGGTGTATACAAATTTTAATTAATTATTAAAAAATAAAATAAAATAAATAAAAATAAAAATAAATAACGACGGGGTGCGGGGTGGTGGCGAGGGGGTGGGCGCGTGGGGTGACGCTAGGTGATTTGGGTTTAAACACTATCATCACATGGTTACAAATGAAAACCTTAAAATGTACAGATGGTCGATATTATTGATTTTAGCGGGTATAGCTTAGTGAAATTCGTTGGTGAGGGGTGGGTAGCGGCTATTAGTGCTTTGTAGAGTGTCGTAGTGGCCTATACACTATCATCATACGGGTTACAAATGAAAACCTTAAAAAGTAAAAATGGCCGATAATGTTGATTTTAGCGGGTATAGCTTAGTGAAATTCGTTGGTAAGGGGTGGGTAGCGGCTATTACTGATTTTTAGAGTGTCGTAGCTGCCTATACACTATCATACGGGGTACAAATGAAAACCTTAAAAAGTAAAGATGGCCGATTTTAATGATTTTAGTGGGTATAGCTTACTTAAATTTATTAAGAGGTGGGTAGCGGCTAGTAGTGCTATGTAGAGGGTCGTAGCTGCCTATACACTATCATACAGGGTACAAATGAAAACCTTAAAAAGTAAAGATGGCCGATTTTAATGATTTTAGTGGGTATAGCTTACTTAAATTTATTAAGAGGTGGGTAGCGGCTAGTAGTGCTATGTAGAGGGTCGTAGCTGCCTATACACTATCATCATACGGGGTACAAATGAAAACCTTAAAAAGTAAAGATGGCCGATTTTAATGATTTTAGCGGGTATAGCTTACTTAAATTTATTAAGAGGTGGGTAGCGGCTAGTAGTGCTATGTAGAGGGTCGTAGTGACTTATTCACTAACATAACATGTGTTACAAATGAAACCTTGAAAGCTAAAGATCGCTTATTGTAATGGATATAGTGTAGTATCATTCGGCGGTAAGGGGTGGGTACCAGGTATTAGTGATCAAACAGTGGTCAAGTGGTGGTCAAGTAAGGAAAATTTTAGGGAAAAGTGATTGTAATGATACGATGATGCTTAAAGGGATGGTAAATTAGTGGTCAAGCAGTGGTCAAGCAGTGGTCAAGTAAGGAAAATTTTAGGGAAAAGTGATTGTAATGATATGATGATGGTTAAAGGGTGGTAAATTAGTGGTCAAATAGTGGTCAAGCAGTGGTCAAGTAGTGGTCAAGTGGTAGTCAAGTAAGGAAAATTTTAGGGAAAAGTGGTTATAATGATATGGTGATGATTAAAGGGTGGTAAATTAGTGGTCAAGCAATGGTCAAGTGGTGGTCAAGTAAGGAAAAGTTTAGGGAAAATTGGTCGTAGCGACATGGTGATGGTTAAAGGATGGTAAATTAGTGGTAAATTAGTGGTCAAGCAGTGGTCAAATGGTGGTCAAGTGGTCGAGTGACCACTTAAATTGTAGATGACGATGTCCCTAAGATTATGGTAGTGGTTAAAGTGATCGATGACATGGTCAAGTAGCGGTCAACCAGTGGTCAAGTGGTCGAATGAACACTTAAAAGGTAGAGAAAAGTACGTATATTGAAACGGTGATGGTAAAATGGTCGACAACGTGGTCAAGCAGTGGTCAAGTAGTGCTCAACCAGTGGTCAACCGCTCAAGTGAGAAAATTGTAGGGTATGGTACGTGTAGTGAAACAGAGATGAATAAATTAAGTAGTGACGTTGTCAAGTAGTGATCAAGTAGCGGGCAAGTACTGGTCAAATGGTCGAGTGACCACTTAAATTGTAAGGGAAAGTACGTGTAGTGAACCTGTGTTGGTTAAAGTGATCGATGACGTGCTCAAGTAGTGGCCAAGTAGTGGTAAATAGTCGAATGACTACTTAAATTGTCGGTGAAAGTATGTATGGTGACATGGTGATGATCAAGAGTTGGTCAAGGGGTGCTCAAATAGTGGTCAAGTAGTGGTCAAGTAGTCGAATGACCACTTAAATTATAGGGTATGGTACGTGTAGTGAAACGGTGATGGTAAAATAAGTAAGGACATAGTCAAATAGTGGTCAAGTACTGGTGAAGTAGTGATCAAGTGGTCGAAGGATCACTTAAATTGTAGGGTATGGTATGTGTAGTGACATGATGATGGTTAAAGTGATCGATGAAATGATCAAGACGTTATGCCGACTGCTAAGTTCAGAAAGTAATGTCCTTACTAGCGGCAATTTCCCTGACAGAATCGCCTCGAGTACTGATTTTGTATTGATCAATAGCACCTAGTGGTACAGTCAACACACATGGATAATAGATACATCCGGTCAAAGATGGCGTCGCACCCTATCACACATGGGTAATTGCTACAACCAAACTACGTCTCATTCACTAAAACTGGTCAAATATGGTGTCACATCCGGTCACAGGGGTAATGGGACATCTGAGACACGTGGTTACGAGGGAAACTATAGAAAAAGGGTGTCCTATCGGTTGTCGAGTCAGGGAACCTAACGTATGATGATCACTGTGTATAGGAGTGAATACACTGCATCATCACCACTGCATCCGAAGGGTAAAATGGTCACCCCCTTCTCTCTCTTTTTCTATAACCGTGTAGTCCTAGTGTTAGCCGGTTACACCAAAGGACACCCGGGCATCAACACAACAAACTACCCCGATTCAACCTTAGGCAATGCACGTAACATGACAGGTCACATGTCCGCCGTCATAACCAGCGACGTTATCACGTATCAAATTAGATAGCCACACTTTCATTTCCTTTCTATGTGTCCATAGTGTCTTTACATCTTTCTCCAGAAAACCATTTCCAAGACCAATATATGTTATTTGTCAGTGTACCTGCTCAGTGCCACACTTCACAACCAGACAAAAATACACGTTCTATGTACCACTTCAACCGTCAAATAAGAAAATATGTTAGACAAAATATTAAAATTATTGGTCAAATACAGAAATATATCACCCAAAATTATAAAAAGTAGGAACATATGTTAACCAAATGGAAAATATCTTAGCCAAATAGGAAAATTTGTTAGCCAAATAGAAAAAAAGATTGACCACGTAATGATATATCTTGTCCACACTTATGAAAAGTAGGGAAATTTGTTAGTCAAATGAGAAAAAAGATTGACCAAGTAACGAAATACCCAAACCACCAAACTTATGAAAAGTACGAAACGTTGTTAAGCAAGTATGAAAATGTATCGACCAAACAGAAATATATCACCCAAACTTATAAAAAGTAGGAACATATGTTAACCAAAGGGGAAATACCTTGGCCAAATAGGAAGATTTGTTAGCCAAAGGAGAAAAAAGATTGACCAAGTAACGAAATTCCCCAACCAAACTTATGAAAAGTACGAAACTTTGTTAAGCAAGTATGAAAAGGTATCGACCAAGTAGAGAAATATATCACCTAAACTTATAAAAAGTAGGAACATATGTTAACCAAATGGAAAATATCTTGGGCAAATAGGGAAATTTGTTAGCCAAATGGGGAAAATATTGTCCAAGTAACGAACTATCCCCCAACAAACTTAGGAAAAGTACGAAACTTTGTTAAGCAAGTATGAAAAGGTATCGACCAAGTAGAGAAATATATCACCCAAACTTATAAAAAGTAGGAACATATGTTAACCACAGAGAAAATACCTTGGCCAAATAGGAAAATTTGTTAGCCAAAGGGGGAAAATATTGTCCAAGTGACGAAATATCCCCCAACAAACTTAGGAAAAGTACGAAACTTTGTTAAGCAAGTATGAAAAGGTATCGACCAAACAGAGAAATATATCACCTAAACTTATAAAAAAGTAAGAACATATGTTAACCAAATGGAAAATATCTTGGCCAAATAGGAAATATTGTTAGCCAAATAGAAAAAAATATTGACCACGTAACGATATATCTTGTCCACACTTATGAAAAGTAGGAAAATTTGTTAGCCAAAGGAGAAAAAAGATTGACCAAGTAACGAAATTCCCCAACCAAACTTATGAAAAGTACGAAACTTTGTTAAGCAAGTATGAAAAGGTATCGACCAAGTAGAGAAATATATCACCTAAACTTATAAAAAGTAGGAACATATGTTAACCAAATGGAAAAATATCTTGGGCAAATAGGGGAAATTTGTTAGCCAAATGGGGAAAATATTGTCCAAGTAACGAAATACCCCCAACAAACTTAGGAAAAGTACGAAACTTTGTTAAGCAAGTATGAAAAGGTATCGACCAAGTAGAGAAATATATCACCCAAACTTATAAAAAGTAGGAACATATGTTAACCACAGAGAAAATACCTTGGCCAAATAGGAAAATTTGTTAGCCAAAGGGGAAAATATTGTCCAAGTGACGAAATACCCCCCCAACAAACTTAGGAAAAGTACGAAACTTTGTTAAGCAAGTATGAAAAGGTATCGACCAAACAGAGAAATATATCACCTAAACTTATAAAAAGTAAGAACATATGTTAACCAAATGGAAAATATCTTGGCCAAATAGGAAAATTTGTTAGCCAAATGGGGAAAATATTGTCCAAGTATCGAAATATCCCCCAACAAACTTAGGAAAAGTACGAAACTTTGTTAAGCAAGTATGAAAAGGTATCGACCAAACAGAGAAATATATCACCTAAACTTATAAAAAGTAAGAACATATGTTAACCAAATGGAAAATATCTTGGCCAAATAGGAAATATTGTTAGCCAAATAGAAAAAAATATTGACCACGTAACGATATATCTTGTCCACACTTATGAAAAGTAGGAAAATTTGTTAGCCAAATGGGGAAAATATTGTCCAAGTAACGAAATACCCCCCAACAAACTTAGGAAAAGTACGAAACTTTGTTAAGCAAGTATGAAAAGGTATCGACCAAGTAGAGAAATATATCACCCAAACTTATAAAAAGTAGGAACATATGTTAACCACAGAGAAAATACCTTGGCCAAATAGGAAAATTTGTTAGCCAAAGGGGGAAAATATTGTCCAAGTGACGAAATACCCCCCAACAAACTTAGGAAAAGTACGAAACTTTGTTAAGCAAGTATGAAAAGGTATCGACCAAGTAGAGAAATATATCATTCAAACTTATGAAAAGTAGGAAGCCTTGATAACCAAATGTGAAAAATATCACTCAAAGAGAGAAATAGCTCGCCCCAACGTATAAAAAGTAGGAAAATTGTCGGCCAAAGGGGAAAAAGTTAGACCAAATACAGAAATATCTCGACCAAACTTATAAAAATCTAGGAAAAAATAGTACCCAACACAACTAAAAGGCTGACTAAAGTTATAAATCCAAACTTATAAAAATAACCAAATAGGAAAACATATTGACCAAGTACAGACATATATCAATCAAACTTATAAACTTGTCGTCCAAAGTGATAAAAACAAAGAAAGGCTGTCAGCCAGTCTAAGAAATAGGTATGGAAAAGTAAGTCGACCAAGCTCAGAAAAAAAAAAGGAAAAAAAAAGGAAATAAAAATATAACTTCTGTAGTCTTGGTCGACTTACTTTTCCATACCTATTTCTTAGACTGGCTGACAGCCTTTCTTTGTTTTTATCACTTTGGACGACAAGTTTATAAGTTTGATTGATATATGTCTGTACTTGGTCAATATGTTTTCCTATTTGGTTATTTTTATAAGTTTGGATTTATAACTTTAGTCAGCCTTTTAGTTGTGTTGGGTACTATTTTTTCCTAGATTTTTATAAGTTTGGTCGAGATATTTCTGTATTTGGTCTAACTTTTTCCCCTTTGGCCGACAATTTTCCTACTTTTTATACGTTGGGGCGAGCTATTTCTCTCTTTGAGTGATATTTTTCACATTTGGTTATCAAGGCTTCCTACTTTTCATAAGTTTGAATGATATATTTCTCTACTTGGTCGATACCTTTTCATACTTGCTTAACAAAGTTTCGTACTTTTCCTAAGTTTGTTGGGGGGTATTTCGTCACTTGGACAATATTTTCCCCCTTTGGCTAACAAATTTTCCTATTTGGCCAAGGTATTTTCTCTGTGGTTAACATATGTTCCTACTTTTTATAAGTTTGGGTGATATATTTCTCTACTTGGTCGATACCTTTTCATACTTGCTTAACAAAGTTTCGTACTTTTCCTAAGTTTGTTGGGGGTATTTCGTTACTTGGACAATATTTTCCCCATTTGGCTAACAAATTTTCCTACTTTTCATAAGTGTGGACAAGATATATCGTTACGTGGTCAATATTTTTTTCTATTTGGCTAACAATATTTCCTATTTGGCCAAGATATTTTCCATTTGGTTAACATATGTTCTTACTTTTTATAAGTTTAGGTGATATATTTCTCTGTTTGGTCGATACCTTTTCATACTTGCTTAACAAAGTTTCGTACTTTTCCTAAGTTTGTTGGGGGATATTTCGATACTTGGACAATATTTTCCCCATTTGGCTAACAAATTTTCCTATTTGGCCAAGATATTTTCCATTTGGTTAACATATGTTCTTACTTTTTATAAGTTTAGGTGATATATTTCTCTGTTTGGTCGATACCTTTTCATACTTGCTTAACAAAGTTTCGTACTTTTCCTAAGTTTGTTGGGGGGGTATTTCGTCACTTGGACAATATTTTCCCCATTTGGCTAACAAATTTTCCTATTTGGCCAAGGTATTTTCTCTGTGGTTAACATATGTTCCTACTTTTTATAAGTTTGGGTGATATATTTCTCTACTTGGTCGATACCTTTTCATACTTGCTTAACAAAGTTTCGTACTTTTCCTAAGTTTGTTGGGGGTATTTCGTTACTTGGACAATATTTTCCCCATTTGGCTAACAAATTTTCCTACTTTTCATAAGTGTGGACAAGATATATCGTTACGTGGTCAATATTTTTTCTATTTGGCTAACAATATTTCCTATTTGGCCAAGATATTTTCCATTTGGTTAACATATGTTCCTACTTTTTATAAGTTTAGGTGATATATTTCTCTACTTGGTCGATACCTTTTCATACTTGCTTAACAAAGTTTCGTACTTTTCATAAGTTTGGTTGGGGAATTTCGTTACTTGGTCAATCTTTTTTCTCCTTTGGCTAACAAATTTTCCTACTTTTCATAAGTGTGGACAAGATATATCGTTACGTGGTCAATATTTTTTTCTATTTGGCTAACAATATTTCCTATTTGGCCAAGATATTTTCCATTTGGTTAACATATGTTCTTACTTTTTATAAGTTTAGGTGATATATTTCTCTGTTTGGTCGATACCTTTTCATACTTGCTTAACAAAGTTTCGTACTTTTCCTAAGTTTGTTGGGGGATATTTCGTCACTTGGACAATATTTTCCCCCTTTGGCTAACAAATTTTCCTATTTGGCCAAGGTATTTTCTCTGTGGTTAACATATGTTCCTACTTTTTATAAGTTTGGGTGATATATTTCTCTACTTGGTCGATACCTTTTCATACTTGCTTAACAAAGTTTCGTACTTTTCCTAAGTTTGTTGGGGGATAGTTCGTTACTTGGACAATATTTTCCCCATTTGGCTAACAAATTTCCCTATTTGCCCAAGATATTTTCCATTTGGTTAACATATGTTCCTACTTTTTATAAGTTTAGGTGATATATTTCTCTACTTGGTCGATACCTTTTCATACTTGCTTAACAAAGTTTCGTACTTTTCATAAGTTTGGTTGGGGAATTTCGTTACTTGGTCAATCTTTTTTCTCCTTTGGCTAACAAATCTTCCTATTTGGCCAAGGTATTTCCCCTTTGGTTAACATATGTTCCTACTTTTTATAAGTTTGGGTGATATATTTCTGTTTGGTCGATACATTTTCATACTTGCTTAACAACGTTTCGTACTTTTCATAAGTTTGGTTTGGGTATTTCGTTACTTGGTCAATCTTTTTTCTCATTTGACTAACAAATTTCCCTACTTTTCATAAGTGTGGACAAGATATATCATTACGTGGTCAATCTTTTTTTCTATTTGGCTAACAAATTTTCCTATTTGGCTAAGATATTTTCCATTTGGTTAACATATGTTCCTACTTTTTATAATTTTGGGTGATATATTTCTGTATTTGACCAATAATTTTAATATTTTGTCTAACATATTTTCTTATTTGACGGTTGAAGTGGTACATAGAACGTGTATTTTTGTCTGGTTGTGAAGTGTGGCACTGAGCAGGTACACTGACAAATAACATATATTGGTCTTGGAAATGGTTTTCTGGAGAAAGATGTAAAGACACTATGGACACATAGAAAGGAAATGAAAGTGTGGCTATCTAATTTGATACGTGATAACGTCGCTGGTTATGACGGCGGACATGTGACCTGTCATGTTACGTGCATTGCCTAAGGTTGAATCGGGGTAGTTTGTTGTGTTGATGCCCGGGTGTCCTTTGGTGTAACCGGCTAACACTAGGACTACACGGTTATAGAAAAAGAGAGAGAAGGGGGTGACCATTTTACCCTTCGGATGCAGTGGTGATGATGCAGTGTATTCACTCCTATACACAGTGATCATCATACGTTAGGTTCCCTGACTCGACAACCGATAGGACACCCTTTTTCTATAGTTTCCCTCGTAACCACGTGTCTCAGATGTCCCATTACCCCTGTGACCGGATGTGACACCATATTTGACCAGTTTTAGTGAATGAGACGTAGTTTGGTTGTAGCAATTACCCATGTGTGATAGGGTGCGACGCCATCTTTGACCGGATGTATCTATTATCCATGTGTGTTGACTGTACCACTAGGTGCTATTGATCAATACAAAATCAGTACTCGAGGCGATTCTGTCAGGGAAATTGCCGCTAGTAAGGACATTACTTTCTGAACTTAGCAGTCGGCATAACGTCTTGATCATGTCATTGATCACTTTAACCATCATCATGTCACTACACATACCATACCCTACAATTTAAGTGATCCTTCGACCACTTGATCACTACTTCACCAGTACTTGACCACTATTTGACTATGTCCTTACTTATTTTACCATCACCGTTTCACTACACGTACCATACCCTATAATTTAAGTGGTCATTCGACTACTTGACCACTACTTGACCACTATTTGAGCACCCCTTGACCAACTCTTGATCATCACCATGTCACCATACATACTTTCACCGACAATTTAAGTAGTCATTCGACTATTTACCACTACTTGGCCACTACTTGAGCACGTCATCGATCACTTTAACCAACACAGGTTCACTACACGTACTTTCCCTTACAATTTAAGTGGTCACTCGACCATTTGACCAGTACTTGCCCGCTACTTGATCACTACTTGACAACGTCACTACTTAATTTATTCATCTCTGTTTCACTACACGTACCATACCCTACAATTTTCTCACTTGAGCGGTTGACCACTGGTTGAGCACTACTTGACCACTGCTTGACCACGTTGTCGACCATTTTACCATCACCGTTTCAATATACGTACTTTTCTCTACCTTTTAAGTGTTCATTCGACCACTTGACCACTGGTTGACCGCTACTTGACCATGTCATCGATCACTTTAACCACTACCATAATCTTAGGGACATCGTCATCTACAATTTAAGTGGTCACTCGACCACTTGACCACTACTTGACCACTGCTTGACCACTAATTTACCACTAATTTACCATCCTTTAACCATCACCATGTCGCTACGACCAATTTTCCCTAAAATTTTCCTTACTTGACCACCACTTGACCATTGCTTGACCACTAATTTACCACCCTTTAATCATCACCATATCATTATAACCACTTTTCCCTAAAATTTTCCTTACTTGACCACCACTTGACCACTGCTTGACCACTAATTTACCACTAATTTACCATCCTTTAACCATCACCATGTCGCTACGACCAATTTTCCCTAAATTTTCCTTACTTGACTACCACTTGACCACTACTTGACCACTGCTTGACCACTATTTGACCACTAATTTACCACCCTTTAAGCATCACCCTATCTTTACAATCACTTTTCCCTAAAATTTCCCCTACTTGACCACTGCTTGACCACTAATTTACCACCCTTTAAGCATCATCATATAATTACAATCACTTTCCCTAAAATTTTCCTTACTTGACCACCACTTGACCACTGTTTGACCACTAATACCTGGTACCCACCCCTTACCGCCGAATGATACTACACTATATCCATTACAATCAGCGATCTTTAGCTTTCAAGGTTTCATTTGTAACACGTGTTATGTTAGTGAATAAGTCACTACGACCCTCTACATAGCACTACTAGCCGCTACCCACCCCTTAATAAATTTAAGTAAGCTATACCCGCTAAAATCATTAAAATCGGCCATCTTTACTTTTTAAGGTTTTCATTTGTAACCCTTATGATGATAGTGTATAGGCCAGCTACGACCCTCTACATAGCACTACTAGCCGCTACCCACCTCTTAATAAATTTAAGTAAGCTATACCCACTAAAATCATTAAAATCGGCCATCTTTACTTTTTAAGGTTTTCATTTGTACCCTGTATGATAGTGTATAGGCAGCTACGACCCTTCTACATAGCACTACTAGCCGCTACCCACCTCTTAATAAATTTAAGTAAGCTATACCCACTAAAATCATTAAAATCGGCCATCTTTACTTTTTAAGGTTTTCATTTGTACCCCGTATGATAGTGTATAGGCAGCTACGACACTCTAAAAATCAGTAATAGCCGCTACCCACCCTTACCAACGAATTTCACTAAGCTATACCCGCTAAAATCAACATTATCGGCCATTTTACTTTTTAAGGTTTTCATTTGTAACCGTATGATGATAGTGTATAGGCCACTACGACACTCTACAAAGCACTAATAGCCGCTACCCACCCCTCACCAACGAATTTCACTAAGCTATACCCGCTAAAATCAATAATATCGACCATCTGTACATTTTAAGGTTTTCATTTGTAACCATGTGATGATAGTGTTTAAACCCAATCACCTAGCGTCACCCCACGCGCCCACCCCCTCGCCACCACCCCGCACCCCGTCGTTAATTTATTTTTATTTTTATTTATTTTATTTTATTTTTAATAATTAATTAAAATTTGTATACACCCACTCAATAGTTATCTGCCCTTAGAACATAAAATCTTAGAATTATCGCCCTTAGGTATGACCTAGATATCACCCGTACCCCTTACCCAACTATATGACCGAGGGGGAGTGAAAATCAGCCGAGGTCAAGGTCAATTGCCGGAGGCTCCGGCAAATACTAACCGAATCTACATTTATAACTACTTGTGGCTTTGCCCGATCACAGCATAGACCCATAGCAAGAAACTGCTTTGGGCAATGAATTATTTTAACAAATATACAATTAAAAGACAGACAATAAACAGACAGGCAAGCAGATGCAAGTAGAGATGGACAGCAGAAAATACAAGACCAATGGAGTCCATAGATAACAGATAAGCATAAAGCTTTAAAGTGGATATTTGCAACTCCAGTCACTTGAGCAATGAATACGTCTGATTCTCAGTAAAGACAAAATGTGTATATACTGTCTGAACATGCTGGAGTGTGAGGCAATGATGTACAGATCTGTTGGATGACAAGCATGAGTACAACGAATTCACACCACGGGCAGGGCAGAATTTGGAAGACTTTGAAGACTTTAAAAACTACTTCTAGTTAAAGTCTCAATAGCAGATAAACAACATATTTAAGGATGGGTGAGGTTTGGATTAAGTGTGGTCCTAGTAAGGAGGGTAGATCTCACGTTTACAACCAACGCGTTTCGGAATGCTCAGTATCGACACCTTGCAACATGTGCCGAGAGAGATAATAGGCATCCATGATTTGACTAGAGTGTTATGTCGATTTTTTTTAACACTAGCTGACCCGGCCCGGCTTCGCCAGTCCCTGGAGGGAATCTATCTATCTATCTATCTATCTATCTAATATCAGGTCTGTCTGTCTGCTTGTTTGTTTGTCTGTCTGTCTGTCTGGCTGACCCGGCCCGGCTTCAACCAGTCCCTGGTGGGGAGTATCTCATTTAATTCATATAAGTAGTCATATAAGCTCCCGTTCCCGACTATCTGTCTGTCTGTCTGTTGAGCCGGCCCGGCTTCACCCAGTCCCTGGTGGGGAGCATCTCATTTAATTCATATAAGTAGTCATATAAGCTCCCGTTCCTGACTATCTGTCTGTCTGTCTATCTATCTGACCCGGCGTGGCTTCGCCCAGCTCCTGGCGCACAGTAACTTAAAAGAATGTCCTTCCACACACCATCCATTATTTTTAATGAAAACTGTTTTTAATCACCTACATGACTGTAGATAACTTCTTTAAGCATAAAAAGATGAGTTACAATGTTATGCATTATTTTAATGAAAACTTTGAAAATGCCTCTGTAAATAACTATAGACAAAGAGTTTACAAATCTTTGAAAACGATGCAACAATATGACTATAAAGTATATAGAAATGTTATTAAAAGTTATGCCCCTTGAAATAACTTTTCTAGAGTTAAGTCCCCTTGCTATATAGAAATTATAATGAAAATGAAATATTAAATTTTAGTAAGTAAGTAGCCGAAAAAAAAACTAAAAAACTATGACAGAAAGTTGCACAGGAATGAAAAGAAAACGTGTAGAAAATTTCATCTCAATCGGATGGACCGTTCGCGAACGCATAAAGAACGGACATACATACAGTCTCTTTTATATATGTATAGATCACGCAAACAGAGTGCAGTGACTAGCATGCTTGTCTGCTAGTTCTGTGTAACCGTTTCGAATTTGCTCGAGGCAGATTTTTACAACTGACCGGACTCCTCGGTGGACTCAGCCAACACAAGCACCAGGAATGTCCTTGGATGTACAGACAACTGGCGGCGTGATGTTGACCACATCTCCCTCAGTGCTGATTGGTCCTATACAATTATGGGTTTAGCACCAATATCCAATAATAGTGTAAAAGGGTGATTTACCTTTTAAATACAAAGATGGACGGAACAGACACAGACGTGTGATTGTGTCTGTAAGTGAGAGGAGCATTGAATGACATCAAACCAAGACCGACCACAAAAGAAAAATTAATGAATATGAACATACAGACCCATATAAATGGGCAATATACAGAGACAGACAGTATGACAAAAAGAAGTAGAAAGTAGCAGAATTCACTTAAGTCTGTGTACATAAAATCACCCAGAAAGCTGTGTACACATTGAGAATCACACGCAATGTCGAGCAGACGAGATTGAAAAACTAGACCCAGTGGGTGGCTAAAGCAAATTTTGAAAGGCAAATTTTCCTCCTGAGATGTTTACAAAGACTTTTGGTTGCGCTGTCTAACACAGCAATAACCCACGACCTCCCAGCTTTTCGATTTCGGGGGAACTTCATAGTGAACATTAGTCGAGCTACATCACATTGATTGTACTGATTAAAACTTGCCAATACTTTGTTTTTTTTAAAAAAAAACCCCTTTGGTGGTTTTAAAAAGGGGAAAATTTTGTTTTTAAAAAAGTTTTTTTTAAACAAGTATGAAAAGGTATCGCCCAAACAGAAAAATATATACCTAAACTTATAAAAGAAAGAACATATGAAAACCAAAGGGAAAAATTTTGGCCCAAATGGGAAAATATTTTTAGCCAATAAAAAAAAAATTTTGACCACGTAACGATAATCTTTCCACACTTATGAAAAGTAGGAAAATTTGTTAGCCAAAGGAGAAAAAAGATTGCCCAAGTAACAAACCCCCCAACCAAATTATGAAAAGTACGAAACTTTTTAAGAAAGTATGAAAAGGTATGCCCAATAGAGAAATATATCCCCTAAATTTATAAAAAGTGGGAACATATGTTAACAAATGAAAAATTTTGGAAAAAAAGGGAAATATGGTACCCAAAAGAAAAAAAATTGACCAGTCGATATACTTGTCCACATTATGAAAAGTGGGAAAAATTTGTTACCCAAAAGGGGGGAAAATTTTGTCCAAGAAACAAAATCCCCCAACAAATTTAGGAAAAGTACAAAATTTTGTTAAAGCAAGATAAAAAGGGGTATCGACCAAGTGAAAAAATATACACCCAAAACTTATAAAAAGTAGGAACATATTTTTAACCACAGAAAAAACCCTTGGGCCAAATGGGAAAAATTTTGTTACCCAAAAGGGAAAATATTGCCCAAGTGCAAAAACCCCCCCCAACAAACTGGAAAAGTCGAAACTTTTTTAAGCAAGTTAAAAAGTATCGACCAAACAGAGAAATATATCACCTAAACTTATAAAAAGAAAACATTTTTAACCCAAAATGGAAAAACTGGCCAAATGGGAAAAATTTTGTTAGCCAAAGGGGGAAAATATTGCCCAAGTATCAAAATACCCCCAACAAATTTGGGAAAAGTACAAAACTTTGTTAAGCAAGTATGAAAAGGTATCGACCAAACAGAGAAATATATCACCTAAATTATAAAAAGTAAGAACATATGTTAAACCCAAAATGGAAAAATCTTGGCCCAAATAGGAAATATTGTTACCCAAAATAAAAAAAAAATATTGACCACGAAACGATATAGCTTGTCCAACTTATGAAAAGTGGGAAAAAAGTTGTTAGCCAAAGGGGAAAAATTGCCAAGTAACAAAATTTACCCCCACAAATTAGGAAAAGTACGTAACTTGTTAAGCAAGTATGAAAAGGTATCGACCAAGTAGAAAAAATATTCCCCCAAACTTTAAAAAGTAGGAAATATGTAACCACAGAGAAAAACCCTTTGGCAAATAGGAAAATTTGTTACCCAAAGGGGAAAATATTGTCCAAGTGACGAAATCCCCCCAACAAATTGGGAAAAAGTACGAAACTTTTTTAAGCAAGTATGAAAAGGTATCGCCAAAGTAGAGAAATATATCATTAAAAACTTATGAAAAGTGGGAAGCCTTGATAACCAAATGTGAAAAAATATACTCAAAGAGAGAAATAGCTCCCCCAACGTATAAAAAGTGGGAAAAAATTGCGGCCAAAGGGGAAAAAGTTAGACAAAACAGAAATTTTCAAACCAAATTAAAAAAAATTGGGAAAAAAATGTCCCCAACACAACAAAAAAGGCTGACTAAAGTTAAAAATCCAAACTTATAAAAATAACCAATAGGAAAACTATTGACAAGTACAAAATATATCAATCAAACTTAAAAACTTGTCGTCAAAGTGATAAAAACAAAGAAAGGCTGTCAGCCAGTTAAGAAATAGGTTGGAAAAGTAAGCGACCAAGCTCAAAAAAAAAGGAAAAAAAAATTTTTTTCTTTTTTTCTTTTCGACTTTTTTTTCCATACCTATTTCTTAGACGGGCTGACAGCCTTCTTTGTTTTTATCACTTTGGACGACAAGTTTATAAGTTTGTTTGATATATGTCGTATTTGGGTCAATATGTTTCCTTTGGTTTTTTTTTTTATAAGTTTGGTTTTAAAATTTTAGTCAGCCTTTTAGTTTGTTGGGTATATTTTTCCTAATTTTTAAATTTTGGTCGAGATTTTTCTGTATTTGGTCTAATTTTTCCCCCTTTGGCCGAAAATTTTTCCTATTTTTTATACTTTGGGGCGAGCTATTCTCTCTTGAGTGATATTTTCACATTTGGTTATAAAGGCTTCTACTTTCATAAGTTTGAATGATATATTTCTCTATTTTGGTCGATACCTTTTCATATTTGCTTAAAAAAAGTTTCGTATTTTCCTAAGTTTGTGGGGGGTTCGTCATTTGGACAATTTTTCCCCCCTTTGGCTAAAAATTTTTTTCCTTTTTGGCCAAGGTATTTTCTTGTGGTTAAATAGTTCCTACTTTTAAAATTTTGGGTGTATATTTTCTACTGGTCGATACCTTTTCATACTTGTTTAACAAAGTACGTACTTTCCTAAGTTTGTTGGGGGGTTTTTCGTTATTTGGACAATATTTTCCCCTTTTGGCTAACAACTTTTCCTATTTTATAAGGTGGACAAGCTATATCGTTCGTGGTCAATATTTTTTCTATTTGGCTAACAATATTCCTATTTGGCCAAGATATTTTCCATTGGTAACAATGTTCTATTTTTATAATTTTAGGTGATATTTTTCTCTGTTTGGTCGATCCCTTTTCTACTTGCTTAAAAAAGTTTCGTATTTTTCCTAAGTTTGTTGGGGGATATTTCGATATTTGGACAATATTTTCCCCTTGGCTAAAAAATTTCTTTTTGGCCAAAGATATTTTCCATTGGTTTAACATAGTTTTTATTTTTTATAAGTTTAGGTGATATATTCTCGTTTGGTCGATACCTTTTCATACTTGTTAACAAAGTTTCGTACTTTTCTAAGTTGTTGGGGGGGTATTTCGTATTGGACAATATTTTCCCTTGGCTAAAAAATTTTTCCTATTGGCCAAGGATTTTCTCTGGGGTTTAACATAGTTCCTATTTTTTATAAGTTGGGTGATATATTTCTTACTTGGTCGATACCTTTTCATACTTGTTTAAACAAAGTTTGTATTTTTCCTAATTTTTTGGGGGTATTTCGTTATTTGGAAAATTTTTTCCCCCCTTTGGCTAACAAATTTCTACTTTTCAAAGTGGGAAAAGATATATCTTTAAAAGGTGGTCAAATTTTTTTCTATTTGGTAACAATTTTTCCCCATTTGCCAAGAAATTTTCCATTTGGTTAAAATATTTTCCTATTTTTATAAGTTTAGTGATATATTTCTTACTTGGCCGATCCCTTTTATACTTGCTAAAAAAGTTTCGTACTTTTAAAAGTTGGTTTGGGGGATTTCGTTTTTTGGTCAATTTTTTTCCTTTGGCAAAAAAAATTTTCTATTTTCAAAGTGGGGACAAGATATATGTTACGTGGTCAATATTTTTTTCATTGGCTAACAATATTTCTATTTGGCCAAGATTTTTTCCATTGGTTAACATATGTTCTTACTTTTTATAATTTTAGGTGATATTTTTTCTCTTTGGTCGATACCTTTTCATATTTTTTAACAAAGTTTTTACTTTTCCTAAGTTTGTTGGGGGAATTCGTCACTTGGACAATATTTTCCCCCTTTGGTAACAAATTTTCCTATTTGGCAAGTATTTTCTCTGGGGTTAAATATGTTCCTACTTTTATAAGTTTGGGTGATTTATTCTCTACTTGGCGATACCTTTCATACTTGTTTAAAAAATTTTGTACTTTTCCTAAGTTTTTTGGGGGGATAGTTCGTTACTTGGCAATTTTTTCCCCCATTTGGCTAAAAAATTTTCCCCTTTTGCCAAGATATTTTCCTTTTGGTTAACATATGTTCTACTTTTTATAAGTTTAGGTGATAATTTCTCTACTTGGTCGATCCCTTTTCATAGCTTAACAAAGTTTTCGTATTTTTCTAATTTTGGGTTTGGGGAATTTCGTTACTTGGTAAATTTTTTTTCCCTTTGTAACAAATCTTCCTTTTTGGCCAAGGTATTTTCCCCTTTGGTTAACATATGTTCCACTTTTATAAGTTTGGGTGATATTTTCTGTTTGGTCGATACTTTTCAACTTGCTTAACAACTTTGTATTTTTCAAATTTTGGTTTGGGTATTTCGTTACTTGGTCAATCTTTTTCTCATTTGACTAAAAAAATTTTCCCTACTTTTAAAGTGGGGACAAGATATATCATTAGTGGTCAATTTTTTTTTCTTTTTGGTAAAAAATTTTTTCCTATTGGCTAAGAATTTTCCATTTGTTAAACATATTTTCTATTTTTTAAAATTTTGGGTGATATATTCTGTATTGCCCAAAATTTTTAAATATTTTGTCTAACATATTTTCTTATTTGAGGGTTTGAAGTGGTACATAGAACGTGTATTTTTTTGGTTGTGAAGTGTGGCATGAGCAGGTACATGACAAATAACATATATTGGTCTTTTGGGAAAAGGTTTTCTGGAGAAAGATGTAAAGACACTATGGCACATAGAAAGGAAATGAAAGTGTGGCTATCTAATTTTAACGTGTAACGTCGTGGGTTTTGACGGCGACATGGACCTGTCATGTACGTGCATTGCCTAAGGTTTAATCGGGGGGGGTTGTTGTGTTGATGCCCCGGGGGTCCTTTGGGGTAACCCGGGTAACACTAGGACTACCGGTATAGAAAAAAAGAGAGAAGGGGGGGGACCATTTTACCTTTGGATGCAGTGGTGATGATGCAGTGTATTCACTCCTATACACAGTGACATCATACGTTAGTTTCCCCGACTGACAACCGATAGGACACCCTTTTCTATAGTTTCCCTCGTAACAGTCCCCTTTCCCCTGTGACCGGATGTGACACCATATTTGACCCGTTTTTTGAATGAGACGTAGTTTGGTTTAGCAATTCCCATGGTGATAGGGTGCAACGCCATCTTTGACCAGATGTAACTATTGTCCATGTGTGTTGACTGTACCCCTAGGTGCTATTGATCAAAACAAAAACGTGCTCGAGGCGATTCTGTTTAGGGAAATTGCCGCTAGTAAGGACATTTTCTTTCTGAACTTAGCAGTCGGCTACCGTCTTGACATTTTATCGATCACTTTAACCTCATCATGTCATACACATACCATACCCCACAATTTAAGTGATCCTTCGACCACTTGATCACTACTTCACCAGTACTGACCACTATTTGACTATGTCCCTTTCTTATTTTTCCATCACCGTTTCACTACACGTACCATACCCCATATTTTAAATGGTCATTCGACTACTTGACCATACTTTACCACTATTTGAGCACCCTTGACCAACTCTTGATCATCACCATGTCACAAAAACTTTCACCGACAATTTAAGTAGTCATTCGACTATTTACCATACTGGCCACTACTTGAGCACGTCATCATCACTTTAACCAACACAGGTTCACTACACGTATTTTCCCCTTTAAAATTTAAGGGGTCACTCGCCCATTTGACCAGTACTTGCCCGCTATTTGTTTCACTACTTGAAACGTCATAAAAAATTTATTAATCTCTGTTTCACTACACGTACCATCCCCTACAATTTCCACTTGAGCGGTTAAACCACGGGTTTTGAGCACTACTTGCCCACGTTTGGACCACGTTGTCGACCATTTTACATCACCTTTTCAAATACGTACTTTTCTCTCCCCTTTTAAGTGTTTTTCGACCATTTCCCCCAGGGGTTGACCGCAAATTGACCATGTCATCATCACTTTAACCACTACCAAACTTGGGGACCGTCATCTACAATTTAAGTGGTCACTCGCCCCTTAAACCCCCTTTTGGGACCACTGTTTGACCACTAATTTCCCACAATTACCACCCTTAACCATCAACCATGTCGCTACGACCAATTTTCCCTAAACTTTTTCTTACTTGACCACCACTTGCCCATTGCTTGACACAAAATTTACATTTTTTAAATCATAAACATATCTTTTAAAACCCAAACTTTTCCCAAAAATTTTTCCTTACTTGACTACCATTTGACACAATTGACCACCGCTTGCCCCACTATTTGACCACAAATTTTAAACCCCCCTTTTAAACCCATCATCATATCATACAATCATTTTTCCCCAAAAATTTTTCCCTTTACTTGCCCACTGCTTGACCACTGTTTGGGAACCATAATTTCCCATCCTTTAAGCATTTTCGTATCTTTACAATAAATTTTCCCCTTTAAAAATTTCCTTATTGACCCCCACTTGACCACTTTTTGATCACCTAAAAATGGTCCCCACCCTTACCGCGAATGATACACAAATATCCTTTAAACAATAAGCGATCTTTAGCTTTAAAGGTTTCATTTGTAACCATGTTATTTTTATTTGAATAAGTCACTACGACCTCTACATAGCCTACTAGCCGTCCCCACCTTTTAAAAATTTAATTTAAAGCTATACCCGCTAAAAGCTTTAAAAATGGGCCCCATTTTTATTTTTTAAGGTTTTTTTTTGCCCCCCGTATGATGATGTGTAAGGCAGCTAGGGACCCTCAATAGAAATTACTAGCCGCTACCCACCTTTTAATAAATTTAAGTAAGTTACCACTAAAATCATTAAAATCGGCCATCTTTATTTTTTAAGGTTTTCATTTGTACCCTGTATGATAGTGTATAGCCAGCTAGACCCTTAATGGGCACTATAGCCGCTACCCCCCCCTTTAATAAATTTAAGAAAGTTTATCCCCACAAAAAATCTTTAAAAAATGGGCCCAATCTTTACTTTTTAAGGTTTTCATTTGAAACCCCGTATGATGGTATAGGCAGCTACGACACTCTAAAAATCAGTAAAGCCGCTACCCCCCCCTTACCAACGAATTTCACTAAGCTATCCCCGCTAAAATAAAACATTATCGGCCATTTTTACTTTTTAAGGTTTTCATTTGTAACCGTATGGATAGTTTTATGGGGCCACTACGACCTCTACAAAGCACTATACCCGAACCCACCCCTCCCCAACGAATTTCACTAAGCTATACCCGCTAAAATCAATAATATCGACCATCTGTACTTTTTAAGGTTTTCATTTGTAACCATGTGAGGATAGTTTTAAAAACCCAAATCCCCTAGCGTCCCCCCACGCGCCCCCCCCTCCCCACCACCCCGCCCCCCCCGTCGTTATTTATTTTTTTTTTTATTTTTTTTTAATTTTATTTTTACTAATTAATTAAAAATTTTTATACACCCACTCAATAGTTATCTGCCCTTAAAAAACATAAATCTTAGAATTTTCGCCCTTAGGTATGACCTAGATATCACCCGTACCCCCTTTCCCAAAATTATGACCGGGGGGAGTGAAAATCAGCCGAGGTCAAGGTCAATTGCCGGAGGCTCGGCAAATACTAACCGAATCCTACAAATTTTTAAAATACTTGTGGCCCCATCACAGCATAGACCCATAGCAAGAAACTGCTTTGGGACAATTAATTATTGTAAACAAATATACAATTAAAAGACAGACAATAAACAGACAGGCAAGCAGATGCAAGTAGAGATGGACAGCAGAAAATACAAGACCAATGGAGTCCATAGATAACAGATAAGCATAAAGCTTTAAAGTGGATATTTGCAACTCCAGTCACTTGAGCAATGAATACGTCTGATTCTCAGTAAAGACAAAAATGGTGTATATACTGTCTGGAACATGCTGGAGTGTGAGGCAATGAATGTACAGATCTGTTGGATGAACAAGCATGAGTACACGGAATTCACACCACGGGCAGGGCAGAAATTTGGAAGACTTTGAAGACTTTAAAAACTACTGCTAGTTAAAGTCTCAATAGCAGATGAAACAACATATTTAAGGATGGTGAGGTTTGGAATTAAGTGTGGTCCTAGTAAGGAGGGTAGATCTCACGTTTACGACCAACGCGTTTCTGGAATGCTCAGTATCGACACCTTGCAACATGTGCCGAGAGAGATAAGAGCATCCATGAGTTTGACTAGAGTGTTATGTCGATTTTTATTTAACACTAGCTGACCCGGCCCGGCTTCGCCCAGTCCCTGGAGGGAATCTATCTATCTATCTATCTATCTATCAGTCTGTCTGTCTGCTTGTTTGTTTGTCTGTCTGTCTGTCTGGCTGACCCGGCCCGGCTTCAACCAGTCCCTGGTGGGGAGTATCTCATTTAATTCATATAAGTAGTCATATAAGCTCCCGTTCCCGACTATCTGTCTGTCTGTCTGTTTGAGCCGGCCCGGCTTCACCCAGTCCCTGGTGGGGAGCATCTCATTTAATTCATATAAGTAGTCATATAAGCTCCCGTTCCTGACTATCTGTCTGTCTGTCTATCTATCTGACCCGGCGTGGCTTCGCCCAGCTCCTGGCGCACAGTAACTTAAAAGAATGTCCTTCCACACACCATCCATTATTTTTAATGAAAACTGTTTTTAATCACCTACATGACTGTAGATAACTTCTTTAAGCATAAAAAGATGAGTTACAATGTTATGCATTATTTTAATGAAAACTTTGAAAATGCCTTAAAGATTATATCATTATTTATTATAACTCATATGCCTGTAAATAACTATAGACAAAGAGTTTACAAATCTTTGAAAACGATGCAACAATATGACTATAAAGTATATAGAAATGTTATTAAAAGTTATGCCCCTTGAAATAACTTTTCTAGAGTTAAGTCCCCTTGCTATATAGAAATTATAATGAAAAATGAAATATTAAATTTTAGTAAGTAAGTAGCCGAAAAAAAAACTAAAAAACTATGACAGAAAGTTGCACAGGAATGAAAAGAAAACGTGTAGAAAATTTCATCTCAATCGGATGGACCGTTCGCGAACGCATAAAGAACGGACATACATACAGTCTCTTTTATATATGTATAGATAACGCAAACAGAGTGCAGTGACTAGCATGCTTGTCTGCTAGTTCTGTGGTAACCGGTTCGAATTTGCTCGAGGCAGATTTTTACAACTGACACGGACTCCTCGGTGGACTCAGCCTAACACAAGCACCAGGAAATGTCTTTGGATGTACAGACAACTGGCGGCGTGATGTTGACCACATCTCCCCTCAGTGCTGATTGGTCTATACAATTATGGGTTTAGCACCAAATATCCAATAATAAGTGTAATAAGGGTGATTTACCTTTTAAATACAAAGATGGACGGAACAGACAACAGACGTGTGATTGTGTCTGTAAGTGAGAGGAGGCATTGAATGACATCAAAACCAAGACAGACCACAAAAGAAAAATTAATGAACATATGAACATACAGACCCATATAAATGGGCAAATACAGAGACAGACAGTATGACAAAAGAAGTAGAAAGTAGCAGAATTCACTTAAGTCTGTGTACATAAAATCACCCAGAAAGCTGTGTACACATTGAGAATCACACGCAATGTCGAGCAGACGAGAAGTGAAAGAACTAGACCCAGTGGGTGGCTAAAGCAAATTTTGAAAGGCAAATTTTCCTCCTGAGATGTTTACAAAGACTTTTGGTTGCGCTGTCTAACACAGCAAATAACCCAGCGACTCCCAAGCTTTTCGATTTCAGGGGGAACTTTCAGAGTGAACATGTGGTCGAGCTACATCACATTGATTGTACTGATTAAAACTTGCCAATACTTTTACATGATTAGGATTGTCGTCAAAACATGTAACCGGAGGGATGGTGTTCACCTTGACTCTAAAAATGCTGTAAGATTAGTTATTCTGGACAATATTCTCAGGACAATATTTTTATATTCTCAGGAGAATGTTCACAGGACAATTGTGTTCAAGACAATATTCTCAGGACAATGTTCTCACACTACGTCTTCATCTCTGGGTGGCTGAGTGGTCTCGAGGTATGGTGTCCGCCTCGAGTGCTGGAGGTCCTGGGTTCAAGCTCCGGTGAGGGCTGGGATTTTTTCACGTGGACTTCTAATAACAAAATTTCCCCTGGTTTCTGGGTAGTGAGATCGGAGTATTGTTGCGCACGTAAAAATTCCCTTGGCAGTTGGAAGTCAAAAGAGAGTGGCCTAACGGCGCTGTCCGGGCAACATCTCGAGTTAAAAATCTACTCAAAGTATTTCAGGATCCTCGCCGGTGCTACGGAGTTCGTGCACTGAGCTGAGATTCTCCGGACTCAGGCTTGAGTTAGGAGTAGAACTGGAGCACTTATGAGTTACACCCGTGTGCCGTGATGTTGATCCATCGACTAAACTAAACTCTGAGAATTGGATCAGATGCTGAGCCTTCTGGGACAAGGATGAAAAATTTTCGTGTACGTAACAAAATTGAACTAAACATTTTTCTGTTGCATCATCAAACCATACCTCCGATTCGGAAAATCACTTTTTGCTGAATGTTGTGTCCAGATCACCTCTTTCTCTCCCACAATAACAATGATAATCAAGGATAATATAGTCTGCAGGAAAGGAAATGTATCATACGCATAAATGCTTGGGATAGCTGTTTTTGAACCTCAAATAGGAGCAGCCGGATGACAGAAGACAGCCTGGAACAGCGGACAACTAGGAATAGTGCAACAAGGGGATATATCTCTGGATAATGTCATGTGTTACAAGATGGACAAGAAATACACAGCTCTGATGGAATGTGAACATTCTTTTCAGTGTTTGTATGATGGAAAAGAAAAGACAATGCTGAGCTTAGTTTGGCAAAATATCCCAATTTCTGACACAGAAAAGAAAAATGTTTGCTAGGATTAGAGTTTCCCTGATCTATCCAGTGTATCGTAGAGAACTGACAGTGCTACATCAAAAATACATGAGTCCTATGGTGTAAATTCAAACATGGATTAATATCATGACACATGCTGATTTGGGGTGAGTGAAACTTTAAGTCAAATACACTCATTCCTAAAGTCTAATTTATGAATACCCCTTATATGTCTCATATCTAAGGATACTTTTCTACATCTGAATATTCCTCATGTTTCATATCAAGGATACTTTTCTACATCTGAATATTCCTTTCATTTCATATCAAGGATACTTTTCTACATCTGAATATTCCTTATATTTCATGTCAAGGATACTTTTCTACATGTGAATATTTCTCATGTTTCATATCAAGGATATTTTTCTAAAAGAATTAACTAAATGCTGACTGTTACAATGTTGGCTTAAATTTTATGTAAATGCTGTCTTGATGATATAATATTGATGTTGTCGTTGTTATTAAATTATCAGTTATAAATAATGCATAGAGAAAGGCTAATTACCACAAACAAAATCCCCCCTCCCCTCTGTATGCGTGTCTGCGTTGTGTGTGTGTGTGTGTGTGTGTGTGTGTGAGAGAGAGAGAGAGAGAGAGAGAGAGAGAGAGAGAGAGAGAGAGAGAGAGAGAGAGAGAGAGAGTGCATGGGCGTGACAAAGCTGTCTACATAGAATATGTCACATACAGCAAATGGAAAATGTATGATGTGACATAAGAACATGTGAATACATTTCCGTCTTAAATAATCTACTGTAAGAATGCATTATTACCCAAGCATAAGCACAGTACAGAGCGTCTTTAATCAGATCTTGAAACAGTCATACAATCTGATGAAGATGCACCGCAGAGATCAGAACAAGAATCACCATGACAAAAGTTGCCTTTTTGCAAGATGGAAAACAAACTCACCAATGAAAAATTGTGAGTTGCAGTTTTAAAAAAAGGAGCTAAAGTGCTATATAGAACCTGTATTATCTTATGTTTGTGAAACATGGACAATGAGCAAACAAGTTTAGAAATATCTAATAGCAGTAGACAATATGGTTTCTTGAGGAAATGCCAAGAATACCACCGACAGACATAAAGCATGAGATAATAAGGCATTGCTTCAAGAAACAAATGAAAGCCATAAATTAATTAGAAAAATTAGGCCTACACCAATATACTTTTTTTTTGGGGCACA
The DNA here is from genome assembly GCA_014155875.1 of Cepaea nemoralis. Lineage (NCBI taxonomy): Eukaryota > Metazoa > Mollusca > Gastropoda > Stylommatophora > Helicidae > Cepaea > Cepaea nemoralis. Next base: position 1,065 of record JACEFZ010000080.1, on the reverse strand, counting down.
TTATAGTGAGAAATAAACTTGAGGACTTAGTGACAACTGGCAAACGTAGTGGGGAAAAAAGTTAAGTGAAGATATATACACGCAAGCTATTGACTCTGGTCATCTTGTGAGATGGTGAGCCATGACCGCCCATGGTTATCAGCATGGAAAATGATGATGATGATGATGATGATGATGATGATGATGAAGATGACAAATTATGTTCGCTTAAAAAAAATAAATGTCTTTTTTTAAAGGGGGTTGCGTTTTCCCAAAGGGGCCAGAGCCGGCCCATTAGGTCCCCACGTCCCTGTGTATCATTCGAATGACCGCCTCTGCATGTGGCCCTATCAAGATCAAGCGCAGATACTACAGTTTGATCTTGCCAAAAGGCTGAAAATAATACACTGAAGCTTCTTTATTTTTCATTATGTTGTTATGAGTTATGAGCTAAGAACCGACATTACTGGGCTCAGGACATTCCCACACGCGCTCCGTCCCCTCATTCAACAGCCAGCGAAGAGTCACAATACTAATCGTTCCAACCACCATCTGATTGAAAGTTCTCCTGGTTTTCCCTCTCAGTTTTGAGATTCGACCAGAACCCCTGCCGATCCCCCGCCATATCATCATCTCCACATACAGGTTCTCAGTATGTTCCACCGCTTTCTCCATCTGGTCCCACAGGCGTCCGACTACCTCTCCCTTGTCCATGTGTAATCTACCATCAAGAGGTGCATTCCCTGCAAGTCTATCAGCCTGTTCATTTCCCCCGCACACATTATGGTCGTGCAATTTGAGTCTGCTGTAGTATCTTTTACAATTGACAGATAGGTGTGGTTCTGGAAAAGGGGTAGGGGGATAAATCGAAAGTGTTTGCAACCAATGTGTTGCTGAAGCTATCTACATCCTGCTACACTGCTGAGGGAGACACCCATAATAATGCAGCTGCATAAAAACACGATTCACACACAATACACACATTCAATAGGAAATGTTAACCTCTCGTAGAGATCCACACTGTTTGGGAACCGTCACTACAGGCGGTCTGCAGAACACAAGAACACAATCTGTAGCTTGTTGCCA
>JACEFZ010000079.1:0-16290 GCA_014155875.1 Cepaea nemoralis | reverse complement strand
GGTTTTTATTTTGTGGGTTGGGGGGTGGGGGGGGAGGAATTGTGGGGGGTTGGGGAAAGGGGGTTTTAATTGGGGGGGTGTGTGGGTGGGAGATGTGTGTGTGTGGATGGGGAATGTGTGGGTGGGGGTGTGTGAGTGGCTTAGGGATGTGTAGGTGGGTGAGGGAGTTGTATGTGTCAGGGTGGGATGTGTGAGTGGGTGGAGGATGTGTGTGGGTAGGGGTATTGTGATCGAGAGATGTCTGGTTGGGGGTGGGTTGGTGGGGGTGTGTGGTTGCGTAGTGGAGGATGTATGCGTGAGTGAGTGTGTGTTGGTGGACGGGTAGTGAATGCGTGTGTGGGTGGGGAGAGGTGTGTGGTGTGTTGGTTGGGGATATTGTGTGGGTGAGGTGTGTGTGGGTGGGGGATTTTTGTGGTGTGTGAGTGGGGATATGTGGGGTGGATGGGTAAGGGTATCTGTGTGGGTGTGGGTGGGAATATTGTGTGGTATCTGGGTGGGGGATATGTGTGTGGTGTGTAAGTGGGGATGTGTTGGTGAGGGATATGTGTGTGTGTGGTGCGTGGGTTGGGAATATGTAACAGTACAGGTACAGAGGATCAATAACCAAGTTCTGTGGTGTTTCTTTGAAACGGATTTATTGAATCATAATAAACTGATAATAATGTAGAGGCCATGAGACCAGATGTTGCCTTCCCTTGACTTTGGCTGTTACTAACCAAAACAAACTACATCACGGCTTGAGCATCCCTAGTAGCGTTCGTATAGGATGCTCAACCGTGCTCCTAAGTTTACGCATCAACATAGATGCTACTCATTCCGTTACACCTCCCTTTCTTTAAAAAGACTTTTCTTCTTCAAAAGTCTTAACTCCTAGCCCCTTTATCCTACACCTTCTCTCCTTCCCCCAATTTCTCTAAGCGTCCCAAACTAACTCTATCTTAGTAAATACTTTCTTCTATTTGTACCTCATCCCCGTGCCACATAGCAAACCATTATGAAGTTATATTTCTTCTTCGTTCCTGAGCACACAAAGTTTCATTACAAAAAAACTCAGTTCACAAAGAAAGCCACATATATTATTTACATATCCTATCACAAAACCCCTTCTTGTATAGGTATCTATTATACCTCATAATATTTAAATCTCAGTTTTATACAATACATCATAACACATATGGGTACCTTTTTGAAATACTTCTTCTTCTCTTCATAAGCAATCCGCTTTTCACTCACGATCTCAAAAATTCAAAACGCCGTACTCTTTTGATACTAACTCCCTATTGTCATCACCAACATTACCAATTCTCCACTTTCAACCAACCTGAGAACACTCGCACATGATAGGAAGACAAAGAATCGGTGGCCACCGGAATTTAAAAGAAGCAGAACTCTTTCTCACAAAAACCACACTCACTTAAACCACACTCACCTTTACCCCCTTATGTCACCTGAGACTTTATGTAATAAAGTCTAAAACAATTATATATCTTCCACAGTTCACTTATACCACTTATTATGGCAACTTTACAGTTTGCGCTGCTATCTACAGCATCAAGTAACCATTAAAAATATTATTCACACAGATTAAAAAGGTCCATTATTTCTCAGACCTCATTATACACCTCATCTCAGAGGTCCCTATTAATCTCGCCGAAAACTTCAGCAACCCACTAATGTCCTCCTGAACCTCAATTTATGCCGTTATCAACAGCAACAATATACCGCCACTGAATTCATGTCTGTGACTGCTTGCAATCAATGTTATTCTTTTTCAGTCCATATATTACGGACCCCCCCCCCCCCCCCCCCCCCCCCCAAAAAAAAAAAAAAAAACCTCATGGCATTTGCTGTGAGCACTCCACACTGATAATGTCCATTTCTCACCCTTTACTATTGTACTGATATCCACAGTATATACTTATTCTTTAGAGTAAAACATGGATTTAATTCATGTTTTACTAATTTCCTACACGCTGTCTGGCGCAGCACGTTACTGACTTCTTCTTCTATAAACCTGCTCTAAATCCATGTTCATTTTCGACCCCATGGAAACCATGTTTTAAACTTTCTCCACATTTACCCCACTGCCATAGACGTTAGTCACGTTAATCCTTTCTTCCCCAATATGGCATCCAATCCATATACCTTTAATCAATGCTGACTTAATGCAGCTCCTATTTTTAACTCCCGCAGAACCCCTTTTCTTGAGTATTAACCCCATCTAAGTATGGCATATGTTTCCACAACTTCGCAGCCACTATATCATTAACCTCTCAACGCTGACTATCACAGCAATCCCACCAACAGAATATACTCATGAACTTATTATTCACAAAGAGAATGTGTCTCTCTTCTAGTCCTCAGCAGTCTATTAACCATTTTCTGAACGAAGGGTTTTATATAAAGCCCCATTTATTGCCTTTACTCTAGACAAAACCATAACTGTTTGTAAATTAAATTCTAACAATTTTTCAACATATTTGTAAACAAGGTAATTACTATTCAACATACAAGACAATTCAAGTTAAATTATGAGTCAACCAAAATAAAACAACAGGATGTCATACCCCACAGGTTTTGAACCGTTTATCCCCAACATCATAACATGCATCAATTTAAATTAAAAGAAAATATCTAGTATTATCTAACACTACTGGTCTCTTTTACGGACCAGTAGTTTGTGCGCAAAAGACTAAAAACACAACAATCCTATTCTAATATCCAATGGTGATAATCATTTTACAGGACCAAATCAAGCAAAAATAATATAACATACCATACATATTCAATCTACATTGGTCTCTTATACTAACCAATGAAATACATATCTATTCACACAAGTCATGCCTATTCCGTTATTCTTATAACAGATAAAACAAAACAACTCAATGCTAAGCATTAACCCCAATATATATATATATATATATATATATATATATATATATATATATATATATATATATATATATATATATATATATATATATATATATATATATATATATATATATATATCTGTTACCTACAGACTATATTCTCATCCTAACGTAGAACAATATCTGTTCCCTCAACAAAAGTCCTTAATCAACAAATGACTGTACCTTTTCTGGATTATCTCCCCTCACAACATTCTACATTTTACAAAACTAACTCCTAACACATCACAATATTTGCAATATAAATCTGAACAACCGCTGTAAACTACAGTTCAAATAACTTCATCCACTACTAGTGTGGCGACTATCTCAATGTACCACCAGTCATCTATCTACTAATAGAACCTGTGGCTCGGCACACTAGTTGTTTCCCCTAGATTTGCACCAAGAATTACTACAACTTCTTAATCATTACCGTTAACTACGGTATCTCCACCATGCTACACCCAGCAAAAAACTTGTCTATTTACTATAGACCTCACCCATGCCTCTATCTACTGTACCAACAACTAATTCTACTTTTAAGTCTCTCTTCTATCCGACACAACTAACATTTCATTCTCCTGCTTCAGTACTTTCTACATCTCACCACAACAACTCTAAACTATCCTCAACTTTCTCTTAACTTCGTTCTCCTACTGCGATGGTAGTCAAGCCAGTCACAGTTATCGGAATACGTTCTCTAGTACTCTATTTATAATACTCTAACATTCATTTAGCTAATCTTGTTTATCTCACTATCTTTTACTCCTCCTCCTATTTATCCTCTATCAAAAACAATAAACAACACCACACATGACTAACGAGAAATCTCACTTCGACTGGGCAACCCATATTCTCTCAATTCTCTTTATCAGGCATTCTTGCTTCGATATGTCTCTGCCAACACTACTAAATCTGTTTCATGAAACATCATACAAAATGTTAACTCTCTTTCTATCAGCCTGTCATAATATTTTCATCGATTCCGTCTAAGATCACACATTCCAAACAAAGACATCACACCTTTCTAATCACCTACTTTAACAATTTAGCACAAACAAAACAAAGGCAACGACTATAACCAAAAAAAAAAAAACAACAACAATTCAGCTAAACGAACATTTCTCGAAACAAGTAAAGAGTCTCAAGTGCCTAGAAAGTATAATATCATCAAATGGCAAACTAGAAGACGAGATTGAAAACAGGTGCAATAAGGCTAATCGACTCACTGGACAAATGGACAAACATGTATCAATAACTACTAAGCCTAAGCGTGTCGATCACTTCCACACACATTGACACCAGATATACTAAACGCCTTGTACATGCATGCGCTACTACTACTAATCATCTGACACGACGCACATATGTTTGTCTACATTTTTACACATACAAGAACAACGCATTACCAGACGAATTACTTCAACACTTAACAGGACTTTCACAATTCAACTGTTTTCTTATTTCTACTTTTCTCAATCATTCACTCCTTTTCAAAGGTCAGAACCTATATATTATCTCTCGCAAACTATATCTCTTTTACACACTAACCAGTATTATCAACGATCTCTCAGAACCAACCTCATTCCGCTGAGCCACTAACCTCGTAATCATTCTCTACTTCTCCACACAACAACTTTCTCAGATTTAATTACCTCTTCTTTCTCCGCAGGTATCATGTAATTACGTCATCCCCCTCACCAGGAACTCTTATTCTTCAAGCTTCCACAGTCTTTTACTCTTAATACTCTTGCGCTCCACTGGCTATTTTACACATGATACTCAATTCCTCCTCAATCTATATCTCCTCATCAGACACTCTCGGTTCATGTGCCAATGCTACTATACCTACTTTTCAAACTACCAAGCGAAACTATCTCAGACATCATGTCATAGCCCTGAGTCGAATCAAGTCTAGTACGAGCATTCATACCTAGTTTATCTCTCTCTCTATCTAGCCAATCCGGACAAGGGACATTTCAATTTCTACTTTGTTTACTCTCCCTACACTAAAACCAAACACAAGATATTCTTTATAACGTATATACGTAGAATATCAGTTGCCGTGACTCTCTATCCTCAACAACACTATTGCCTACCCTGTACAATGTGATGCCACACCAAAAAAATTCATCTGCCTATTTTAGACAGCCCATATGTATTTGCCCAAACCGCAATTCCTCTCATAATCTAAAACAATGCCATATGTCCTTCCTCACCCTCGGAATTCTAACAGTTATAGAGTGCATCTAAGCCAAATATTTCATTGTCTCCTAGTACATTAGTACGTCTTTCTTCAATTATGTCATCTTCACTATCTGTTGTTAATCTGTTGTTAAAGTACTCAGGTCTTAAGGTCATATATTCTTTGATTTTTCTTAAGTCACTTTCTGTCGTCGAGTAAATTTCCGCTATCTGTCTATTACTATTCTTCTTCTTAAATGCTTTCTTTCAGTTTCCTTTATTTGCGTCGGTCTGCTCACTGTTTTTTGTATATCTTACATAATGTTTACATCTCCCCATTTCGTCTTCAGATGATACACTGATGATAGTTCCCTCATCAGACTCATAATAGTTTACTGCAGACACGTCGATCATATTCCCATAGTCGGCTTTAGAACGTCTGACTTTCCTTTTACCCCTATTCCCCATGCTCCGCTTCGGGACAACTCCAATGTCTTTACCTGAGGAAACTGACATCTCAGTTGTACCTTTATTGACTATCATACTATTCGTATTTCTCTCTTTAATATTTTTCCTCACCTGTCTTTTACCATCGTTGGTTTTCGTCTGTTTATCTTTCTTAATTTCAACCGTGTCTCCCTTAGTCAAGTGAGTTGGTTTTGACTGAGTCTCTACTAACTCGGTTTGACTTCTCTTCGTTATCTTGCTAGTTGGTTGTACCTGGATTTTTTTCTCTATTGTATCAACTTGTGTCTGTGTGTTCTCTTCTACCACTTCAATCACCTGTGTCTGAGTCTCTTGGTCTATTTTCTTCTTTTCTTGTCTAAGAGTCAGATTCGCAACCACCTTAGGAGTAGTTGAATTCCTACTTACGTTTTCTACTCTGTTCTTTGACCCTGACCTCAGATACTGTCTCCGTCTTTGTTCAAACCAGTCGTCACGTTTTTTCCTAGCAGTCTTGCTATGGGATGGCCAATTCCATAATTTATTGGAAAGGTCTCTCTCATGACATTTATACCGGTCCGACTTTTCACTATTACGTCTAATCTCACCGTCTTTTACCCTATATACATCATGCCTTGGTTCGTCATAATCAACCGCATAATCAAAACCATATTGTCTTCTGTCTTTATTAAGTAATGGCTGTCTCCTGTTATTCTTTCCTACTCTATTGCAGTCTACCTTAAATCTATAAGGCTCTTGTCTAGTCGTTCTGTTCTGCAACGTTTCTACAAAATTTTCTACTTCATTAACTGCCACTTTTAACTCTCCCAACCATGTACTGATACGTTTTAGTTATATATGTAGGTAGTTCATATTAATTTATTTGTAATTTACATCAAGCTTAAAACAATATGCCTACTTGTTCCTCTGTATATTTCTTGGTACCTGAAAAAAAAAAAACTCGTCTTGAGCTTTGCTGAAATATCAATTTATATAAACAACTCACATTTATAATAATTTAGATATATGATCGTATTTAAATTACGTAATTCCTGAATCGTTAAATGTTCAATCAGTCAATGGTATCTAAAATGACGTTTAAACTTTAACTTATTAGCGTTATCTATTTCTTTTCTTGATCTACGGTGAAGGTGAATCTTCGTACGTCAGCCGAGAATCTATTTGTCAAGGGTCACGTATAAACCAATTCTGGAGTCTGTGTTATCTGAAGGTGTCTGTATTTCTCCAACCGACGACGCGATTGATTTCAAGGATCCACATCAGACTTCTCCAGCGGAAAGAATGGAAGAATGCCTATACTTTCACCCTTGGATGGGCCCGACCAGGTTTGCGCTTTCTTTTCACCCTAAACAGGGCTCTTCAAGGCGTCGACTTGAAAACGGCTCTAGCTCAATAAAGCTATTTAATTTGGGTCCGACCAGCTTTGGCTCAAAAACATTCTGATATGCTAGAGTTCAGGATCGCTGGAGTGATGAGCAAACACGACTGGCACTTTCTTCGAAATTTCCAAACGAAGGAGTAATTGGCCCGTCTCAATATAAGCTCTCGTGTTTCTTCAGGTACTCAAGGTCAATGAGTACAACGGCTTTTGAGTTTGCCCTAGGTGATCTTGATATACGGAAGATAACAGCTCCTTCAAAACGAGTTCTCCATTTAATTCGAGTTGTTTACAACTGTCTTGAGATTTCTTTGCTCCTGGACCCGGACAGTCCTAGTATGTAAGTGGCTTACCTACAAACGCAAGGTTAACAAACGGCTGTAATAATGGCAGGTCAAACTTCATAGCATTTTGACGAAAATCACGTTACTTCAAGTAGTTATGATGAGAAACAGTTTAGTAGAGCTCTACAGGCAACCATGTTATGAAGATGGCTCCATCTAAAAATCTTGATGCGTATAACTTCAATTTAGCTAGTCCAAAAAATGCTTCAATCTGACTCCATTAAAAGTGGTCCGGTCTCGAACTTTTGCTTTAAAGAATTTCGTAAAAATTTATGGATTCGTACCTTGTTCTCTCGGCAAGCTGGTAAAATTTCTCATGAAAATCCGCTGTGGCATGTTGGTTTCAGTACTTCACGCGTTATACATGTCCGCGACATCCGAACAAAAATCGGCATCCTGGTGTGCGGCACCATAAATCCATCTGTAACAGTACAGGTACAGAGGATCAATAACCAAGTTCTGTGGTGTTTCTTTAAAACGGATTTATTGAATCATAATAAACTGATAATAATGTAGAGGCCATGAGACCAGATGTTGCCTTCCCTTGACTTTGGCTGTTACTAACCAAAACAAACTATGTCACGGCTTGAGCATCCCTAGTAGCGTTCGTATAGGATGCTCAACCGTGCTCCTAAGTTTACGTATCAACATAGATGTTACTCATTCCGTTACAAATAGTGCGTGGTAGGGGGTGTATGTGATGTGCGGGTGGGGGATTGTGTGGTGGGGGATTAGGTTATGGCATGTGTGGGTGGGTGGAAGTTGTATGTGTGGGTGGTGGGGTGTGTGTGTGAGTGGATTGGGGATGTATGGGTGGTTAGGGAGATGTGTGTGTGTGCGTGTGGGGGGGGGGGTAGGGACATGTCAGTTGGTGGGGATGTGTGTGTATAGTTTGGGGATGTGTGAGTGGATGTGCGATGTGTGGGTTGGTGGGGGATTGTGTGCATGGGTGGGGAATATGTTGTCGATGGAGATGTGGCTGGGGGATGGGTGGTTTGAGGTGTGGGTGGGGAGAGGATGTGTGGGTTAGGATGTGTATGTGGATGGGCGTGGGTTGGTGGGGGAATGTTTGTGGGTGGCGAGTGTGTTTTGGTTGGGGGATCAGGTGAGTGCAGTGTGGGTGTGGGTGGGGGATGTGCGGGAGGGGGATGGGTCGGTTGGTGGGGTATTATGTGTCCCTTGGTGTGCGTGTGTGTGGGTAGGTGGGGGTGTTTATGTGTCCCTTGGTGCGCGTGTGTGTGGGTAGGTGGGTGTGTGTGTGTGTGGGTGGGGTGATGTATGGATAGGTGGAAGATGGGCTTCATAACATGGTAATTAGCCTTGTTTATGTTTACAACATTCATTTCACAATGTTTTTTTTTCTTCCTATGTAAATGTATAATGCTCATGATGAACGAAAGACGAGAGATTGGAAGGGCCGAATGTAAGACGGGCCTGCGCGCCCAATTTGTGACCCTAATAAAGTTGATTTGATTTGATTTGATTTGATTTGATTTGTTAAATGTAGACACTTCTATATATCTCATTGAGAGTGTTGCATGTCGACACTTATATATATATATCTCCTTGAGAGCGTTGAATGTGGACTATTCTATATAATATCTCCTTGAGAGTGCTCACTGTGCACACTCCTATATCCGTTGCTTTTTCTTTCTGTTCTATATATCTTCTTGAGAGTGCAGACACTTCTATATATCTTCTTGAGAGTGCAGACACTTCTATATATCTTCTTGAGAGTGCGGACACTTCTATATATCTTCTTGAGAGTGCAGACACTTCTATATATCTTCTTGAGAGTGCGGAATGCAGACACTTCTATATATCTCCTTGAGAGTGCTGACAGTTTTTTTTTTAATATTGAATATCCCTTATTGGACGTTGCAGTCAACGCCAGCATTTTCAACTTCTGTTGATGTACTAGGCAAGTTTTGGTGTTCAGTAGTTTGCCATTGCATTCTGAACGACGGCTCACATACCCCCGTAAGTTACCAGCGCGGCTAGAACCGCTGCCGATTGTCGAAAAAACTGCTGATATCCCCACGTGGATATACGCATATACACGTGCATATACATATATACAACTAACTTGTAACTGTACTATTTGGAGCCAGGTTAGCTAGCACGGTAACTAGGTTGTTTGCCTGTCAGCCATGTGGTTTTGTGCTCAGCTCCTTGTAGCAGAGGAAATTTGTTAATTGAGTTCGGTTCCCAGGTCGGCTCATTCTATAATGGGCAACCTGAAATGTCGTGAGAAGCTAACGGCGGCCAGGCTGATATTTTCCACATCAACTAACGAGCACTGTTGCTCTATACAAATGTGGGGCAAGCACCATATACCCAATCATCCTCAAGATGTGTCAAAGGTTGTATTTTTACTCTGCTTACTGCACTATGTAATGTTTACAAATACCTCGCCCTCAACTTGGGGAGAATAGTCACAAGCACATTTTCCACACCCAAGTGACTTTAAATAAAAAGAAACGGTCTTTACTGTTGTTCTTTATGCACGTCAACTTAAGATAGTGTAGACCATTCTTTAAATTCCCACACATCTTTTCTACAAACTCTACCTTTCATTAGGGATATTTCGTGAATTTCTCGTGACAATAAAATACATACAAGACCTAGGCCTAATCCCAACCAGACCGTGTGTGCTGTGACATCAATATGATCTAGTTACATCGTGATATCCTAAAAAACCCATAAGAAAATAGAAGAAAGGAAAGATAACAAAGCAAACTTAATTGATAGCAAAAGCAGAGCTGCTAAAGTCAGAGCCCAAGAAAATACACAGAAGCTAACAAAGAAGTTAAGAAGCACATACGGGTATATATAAAGACAATATTTCGATGCCTCTGAAAGAGAGGTATATATGCAGTACTAAAAATACACATAAGACCTTTACAACACCCCAAGAAAACTGGTAGGAAAATACAACCAACCATGCATACATCAATAATATTACAGGCACAGTTCTCGCCACCATTAACGATCAAATGAACAGATGGGTTCAATACTTTATGGGCCTTCTAAATAAACGAGTTCCAAATGACACTCCGGACATTCAAGCGGCTGAAGTGGAGCTGAACATCAAATGTGGAGAAACGATCTAAACAAAAGATTAGAAAATCTATTAAACTATTGAAAGAAAGAAAATATGCTGATCTAGATTGTTCCCAGCAGAAGCTAATAAATCCAAAATAGACACTTCAGATGAACTGCTGGCAAAATTATTATGTAGTCTGGGAGACCGTAGAAATACCAGCAGACTTGAGAGAAGGATATTTTGTAAAGTTGTCTAAGAAAAGTGACCTGAGAGTGTAGATAAATGTAGATAAATGTACGTATCTCCGTGAGAGTGGTGAATGTAGACACGTCTACATATCTGCGCGAGAGTGGTGAATGTAGACACGTCTACATTGCACTACATTGTGAACATTACACAGGAAGAATGCTGTTGTCAGTATCAGATAAAATATTAAACAGGTTCATCCTTTAGAGATAAAAGATGCCATCAACAAACAGTTAAGTTATGCACAGGAAAGCTTCCTACCAAACAGATAGATAGATCAGATAGATCTGATCAGATAGTCATATTACGCAAATTAAACGACAAATTATTTGATTACATTTGTTTTGCATATTCCTTACAGGACGTTGCAGTCAACGTACTAGGCAATTGATGTACTAGGCAAGATTACGCTCATAAGTTTGCCATTGCTTTCTGAGCGGCCGGCTCACATAACCCGTAAGTTACCAACGCGGCGATAACCGCACCGATTCTCGCGCAGATTACGTTACTCACGAGAATGTACGGGATTACGGAGAAAGACGTTAAACCCTAGGCCAGGGATACCGGTTTGACTACATTAGCCACTTTAAATTGCATTTGGGGATTATTAAAATGTTTTTAGTTACTTAGTCGACAGATCATCTTAGTTGCCTATCGAACCATTGAGTCCATAAATGCTCGGATCCCCAATCAGTAAATTCTGCAGCGTTTAGCGGCTAACAACACCAGGTCTATGTTGGTTTATTAATTTCCTTTGGCTTCCTGCATAGTGTTTTTGCTTGGCCACAGTTCTTTTAACTTGCTGTTTTAGCAGTCTGCTCATAGTTGTAGATTCACAGTCAGCAATTGGTTCTTGAAAACGTTTTACTTTTCGTAGAGCATCCATGGTTCGTCAGTACTCCATAGTAGCCTTACCTGCAAGCCTGTCATCGTGCTAATTTCCTTTTACACCCGCATGTCTGGCACAAAATTGAAACTAATCTTTGCCAGTCGTGACCGCCCCAGAGACACCAACAACTGTTTTCGGACCCAACCCATCTCTATCTTCATAAAGTCACCAAGGAATCATACCAGAGTGAAGGTCTGCTCGAGCTATGTTATTGCTTTACTACCTGCCATAACTTCCATAGTAAGACTACTTGTTGTCAAGGCACAAGCACCAGAATCTTCCTTCACAATTCTCCCTCCCGCCGAAGACGTAAAGGCCCATGAACTTTGATAGCAATAATAGGAAATCCCGTTAGAGTCCATTCCTGCATTGTGGGATCCCACATAAAATCAGTAACATAATAAGGGAAACATACGAAGATATAAACTGTATGTATAGTTATTCATCAAGGGACACTGAAAGATGATCATCATCATCATGTACCATGCCGATTAGTGTGAGCGGCCATGTTTCGCCATCTCACGCGATCACCAGAGTCGTAAAGCAACTCAGTGTTCTTGTCTCGACCATACCATATGGTCAAGCCATCCAGGTATTTATTTCCATATCCCCCCTCCCCCCCCCCCCCAAAAAAAAAAAATAGTGACTGTCTCGGTCTAATTTCTCTAATCAGTTTACGGTTTTCATTTGTTTCAGGACTTAGTCATTTGTTTTCTGTCTGTCCATAATATTTTTGCATTTCCCTCAGAAAACACATTTCCACAGCCATAAGATGTCTTTCTGCTTGTCCGCTCATTGTCCATATAAAAGTACATGTTCTATGCAGTACCTTATCACTCTTTTTTCTCGTTGCAAATGACATCGTTTTATCCGGGAAGGTTAACCCGGTCAACAAATGCCCGGAGAAGTCGGATGTGTCGGCCTAACGGTGCAAGAACGCAGCTCTGCTGTAAACAGGCACAACGCAATCACGTCCGGGGAAAAAAATTTCCGCGTGAACGCAGCAGAAGAAGAAGACATCGTTTTATTGGTCAGCATGTTTTCCATCTTGCAAAGGCGATTCTTTTTATAATCTCTTAAAGGCATCTCAAACCAGATGTTATGATTGTTCCTAGATAATTGTACCGATGAACTTGTTTAAGAATATTTCCATTTACTTGAATATTGCATTGTGGTATTTCCTTCTTCCTAGTGATGACCACAATCTGTGTCGTCTTACATTTTAATTCTAACCCTAGTTGTTCACTATTCGCAACAACCGCATCTACTAAATGTTGGAGATCCTGCTCATTGTCTGCAGTCACTACTGTATTATCCGCATATCTAATGTTATTGATGTTACGTTAATAATGGTGATTCCTCTTATGTCTTTTCCATTTCTGAAAATGTGTTTACTCTATAAGGAAATAAAAGATCTGAAGACAATACACATTCCTGTCACACACCTCTCTAAATAGGCTATTATTGACCTACATCATTATGAAACTTTATGGTAGCTTGTTGATTCCAATATATGTTTTGTTTTTATTTTACAACTTTAAGGTTTTTCCCATAAATTTGTAGATCTGCATGCATCTTCATCGAAAGCCTTTGTGTAGCCAATTAAAGCAAAGTTCTAAGTCTTTGCTTACTACTATAGAATGTTAAATTAATGTTCTCAGCAAATACACAGTATTTAGTGTAACCTTTCCTTCTACAAAATCACGTTGGTCTTCGCCTGTTTCGGGTGGTATTTTCTTCCCTTCCTAGGTCTTTGCATGATGATTCTTAACAAAACCGTTGTGATGTGGCTCATTACACTAATTGTTCAATTCAAAACAATGTTTTCCCGTAGTGAATTTGAATAACGAAGACACAAACAATAGATTGCACGATTTATTGCCTGGCATATTTCGCTGCATCTCGTCAGGTACATACTGCAGAACTCACACAACTTACGTGAAATTAACTAGATAAATCCTTCAAGTTGAAATATACACAATTTCGCACAGTAATGTCGATTGTCTACCACGGTAATTTTAAGCTGACTAACATGTCTTTCTGTTTACACAATTCTGGCTTGCGTTGATAGATCATAATTGCTTCTGCAAATTTTAACAAGCGAGTATTCTGTGTTCTAAACAACACGCGAAATGCAGTCTCTCTGGACACAACATGGCGACTGGCAACAATGTGCTTGCCGATTGAAGACGCCGGGAGCTTCCGGTGTGTCGGCTCCTCGTGGCTATCATCTCCTGTGTGTTGTATCTTGTTGACCCATTGAGGTATGTGTTCTAACACCCGTTTGTTAAGCTGTCTCTCCGTTCGGCCAATGTAAACGGCCTGGCATCTACATGTGAATTGGTAAATACAATTGTTTGTGGCGTACAGAGGAACAGGCTCTTTGACTGTTGGTGTAGGAATGGGTACGGTTTTACATCTAATGACTGGAGTTGCCGCACAGAATGTTTGACCTACTGCTGTAGTAAGCCGGTCTTGTAGACGTTGCATTACGTCATCCCCTCGAAAGGTTAGCTGGATGAATACCTTGAGTTTAGGGACTGTAGTTACGTCTGCTTTGGGTTTGGGCTGTTGGCAATGGCGCTTTATAAATCCTGTGGAGTACCCATTCAGGTTTAAGACATTCTTCAGAGTTTCAAATTCCTCTGTCAGTGTGTCCTGGGTGCATATCTTTCTAGCACGGTCAAACAAGGTCCGTACTAAGCCCCGTTTGTACTGGACAGGTGTGAAGCCTTGTTTGACCGTGCTAGAAAGATATGCACCCAGGACACACTGACAGAGGAATTTGAAACTCTGAAGAATGTCTTAAACCTGAATGGGTACTCCACAGGATTTATAAAGCGCCATTGCCAACAGCCCAAACCCAACGCAGACGTAACTACAGTCCCTAAACTCAAGGTATTCATCCAGCTAACCTTTCGAGGGGATGACGTAATGCAACGTCTACAAGACCGGCTTACTACAGCAGTAGGTCAAACATTCTGTGCGGCAACTCCAGTTATTAGATGTAAAACCGTACCCATTCCTACACCAACAGTCAAAGAGCCTGTTCCTCTGTACGCCACAAACAATTGTATTTACCAATTCACATGTAGATGCCAGGCCGTTTACATTGGCCGAACGGAGAGACAGCTTAACAAACGGGTGTTAGAACACATACCTCAATGGGTCAACAAGATACAACACACAGGAGATGATAGCCACGAGGAGCCGACACACCGGAAGCTCCCGGCGTCTTCAATCGGCAAGCACATTGTTGCCAGTCGCCATGTTGTGTCCAGAGAGACTGCATTTCGCGTGTTGTTTAGAACACAGAATACTCGCTTGTTAAAATTTGCAGAAGCAATTATGATCTATCAACGCAAGCCAGAATTGTGTAAACAGAAAGACATGTTAGTCAGCTTAAAATTACCGTGGTAGACAATCGACATTACTGTGCGAAATTGTGTATATTTCAACTTGAAGGATTTATCTAGTTAATTTCACGTAAGTTGTGTGAGTTCTGCAGTATGTACCTGACGAGATGCAGCGAAATATGCCAGGCAATAAATCGTGCAATCTATTGTTTGTGTCTTCGTTATTCTAATTGTTCAATGTTGATCACATTCCAAGACTACTGATTTCATTGGGATTGCAATAAATATAGAATTACATAATTCAGGTGGTATATCTCCAGCATCATATATTGTGTTCAGCAGTCTGGTGATTTGGTCTATCCCATATTCTTCTATTGTGATATTGTTTGGACCCGGGGTCTTGCCAGTGTTTATATGGTTAAGAACTTGACAGATATATTTGAAATAAAGACAAGAATACGACGTTTGTGCCATTATTTGCTGACTATAGCCGGAGTTGTGAAGACAACAAACAACAAAACCTACCGCAATCACTACAATTATGTCTAAAAATGCATAGTAATTGTGAGAAAGCAAATAACAACCCGTTCTCCCTTAACGAAACCACACTTTAAGATGCAGAATCATGCACCTATCTGGGAAGCAATATAGACGAAACTGGTGGAAGAAATAGAGATATTAAATTAAGAATACAAACAACAAGATGAGCTTTCATAGCACCAAGAAATCTATGGAAGTCAAAGGAAAAAAACACTTAGCACGAAATCGGTACCACTGTATGGGTCAGACATCTGGAGAACACTTAAAACAATTACTAATAAACTACAAACTGTGACTAAATGGTGCCTGCGTAGAATAGGAGAAATAAAACGGTGTGATATAATCACCAGTGTTGAGCTCATGGAGAGAATTAAACAAAGTATAATGAACCAAGAGTTGACACAAATTATAGTGAATCAAGAGGTGAGGAAAATGCGATGGGCTAGTTACACACACACACACACACACAGAGAGAGAGAGAGAGAGAGAGAGAGAGAGAGAGAGAGAGAGCGAGAGAGAAAACCTGAGGACAATATAACTAGACATTATCTTGTCTGATACCCACAAGACAAACAAGATTGAGGGTTACCTAAGTTCACATGGATAAGAGAAATACAGACAGATATGAATAATATTGGGACAACATGTGTTGTGGTCAGTATTGTTTGTCCATCAAGAATGATGATGACCATTCATTTCATCCAGTGGGGTTGAAAGTATGGAACCGTGAGTTCTTAGATGGCTGATAAAGCCTATTTTTGCTTTAAATGTTCTTTGACAATGTGGGCAAAGAATGCTTGACGATCCAGGAGGAGGATCTCTTGCAGCTCGACAGTCTTTTGTTCACAGCTCTTGCAGTCCTGGTTGCTTAACAAGTGACTGCACCCTTGCGTAATGATGTACGCCACAAATTTCGATCTTTGG
>JACEFZ010000078.1:75000-88338 GCA_014155875.1 Cepaea nemoralis | reverse complement strand
CGGTCAAATCTCCCTCCGAGACCTCGCCACCACGAGCAGATGGCCAGTGATGGCCAGACCCTGGAACCCAAGGGACCCGATGCCATAACAGCTATATCTTATTAATGTTATTGATGGACAACACAAAACAATGACATAACAGCTATATCTAGTTCTTTATATAATTAATGTTATTGATGGACAACACTAAACAATAACATAACAGCTATATCTAGTTCGCTATATTATTAATGTTATTGATGTACAACACTAAACAATAACATAACAGCTTTATCTAGTTCTTTATATAATTAATGTTATTGATTGTGGCCACCACGGTCGAAAGGATAAGCGCGCTCGTTCTTAAACTTCCAGTGTGCTGATGCTGAGTAATGAGTTCAACACTTAAACCGGTTAGTTAGAATAAAATGTTAACGTCTCGTCCATGACTTGGAGTCGTAAATTACAAGTACCTTAGAAGTGTGAGTGGGATCGCCAAATGGCGAGGGACACTGGTAATGAGGAAAGCTAATCCACAAGTGAAAAACAGTCTATTGCACTAGAAGTAGTAGCACTTGTATGAGTTTATAGAGAGCGAAGGCAAAAATTAAAAAAAAATTGAAAATTAAAAGAAAAACAAAAAAACAACATCCTGAAAGTTTGTTTCATCTGGAAGAGTAAGACAACCAGTATTAATTGAGATGGAAAGGTTCGGGGGCGGCGGAGGTGTGGATGGGTGGGGTGGTGGTAAGGTCGTAATTCCCAATCGACAACACAGAACAATACCATAACAGCTATATCTAGTGTGTTATACGATAACAGTTAATGATACAAGAAACAAATACATCGGTACACATACTGAAAACAGAAGGGGTAAATGAGAAATAATCGGTAACTGTCAAATTACCCGCGGTGGTCAGGGGTTCTAACCACAGCTAGGTGGATGCGGATTTTGTGTGTGTTTAAATTGACCTGCGCTCCCTGGACGATCAATTCCAAAGTGAACACCACAGATGTGTTTGAAAGTAAACGCGGCCGGTGTAATACCGAACACATCACCCACCGATTGTCGAAAGGTCTATACCAGTGGTTCTCAATCTTTTTATTTTTATTTTTGCCCATTCACGCTTTCACCATATGTCAGGATATAATTCCCTCTTTCCAGCTAACAAAAGAAGAACTCCCACCTTTCCAAAATTGTCAGCCTCAAAATGTGCATTTTTTATATTCACAGTATGTTACAAGGGAAAGTTAATAAGTATGTCACATATGGCTGTAGAAAAATAACTAAATATGATAACTTGAAACCAGTTTACTTTTATACATACATTGTCCCTTTATTTCTCAACATAATTTCCACCAACATTGATGCACTTATCGCATCGTTTTATTAGTCCCCCCAAACCGGCTGTATAGAACTGCGTGCTCTGTTTCTAATCCACGTTTTCACTTCACATTCAACTTCGGCGTCATTCGCGAAATATCTTCCGCCAAGGTGGGTTTTCAATGGACCAAAAAGGTGGAAATTTCTAGGGACTAAGTCGGGGATGTAAGGTGGATGTTGCAGAACTTCCCACCTTAGTTGGTTAATTTTCTCCGGAGTTAAGAAAGACGTATGTGGTCTGGCATTGTCTTGAAGAAGCAACACTCCTCTAGTCAGCAGTCCTGCACGATTGCATCGAATTGCATAATGAAGTATCGATAGAACTTCACATTACGATTCAGAATTCACATTGTCACTTTTCTTCTTGAAATTGGTTAAAAGCACTCCTTGACAATCCCATAACACTGTCAGCATAACTTTCCTTGCTGATGGCGTAATCTTGAATTTTTAGACACAAGGCGAAGAAAAATGTTTTCATTGCATTGAAGCACGCCTAGATTCAGGCTGGTAGTCAGCACAAACAGAACGCATTTCATTATGAATGTCCTTTGCAGGCAGGCCTTTGCAACAACAACAACAAAAAACACGTTGCTCTTTGGTTGTACACTCCGTAAGTACAGTCGCCAGTTTGTTTGTGCGCGACGCATGCGCATGAGACTCCTAGAGCCACCTGACGAACGGGAATATAAAGTTCGATGTTGATGTCACCTAATGACACCTGTAGAAAACACCACCTAAATGTACCTGCTATCCCACAGAACTGTGTGACTTACTTATTGACTCGCCCTCGTATTAACACACCACAGTAATCATATTACAATACACAAACAGTTAAAATGTCACAGAATGGTCACTTAATACACGACACCAGAATGCTAGAAACTTGTGCTTTATCAAACAAAACGCTAAATAGAACATCACGATATTATGCCTGAAGCCATTTTGAGTCTGCCAATCTGTGGTCTTAACACCCTTCCTCCTCCCCCTTCCCCCTTTTCCCCTTCTCTCATTGAAACCTAAAATTCCCTCTTGGGGGGAACTTCCCACTGGTGAGAACCACTGGTCTATACAAATGTAGGCCAAGCATAAGATGAACGATGTGTTTTAGGCGTGTGAAGGGGTTCTGTAAAAACCTCCTTCATCACATGAGCACGAAAGAAAACAGGGTTGGGACATTGTTAGGACTGTCGGGATAGGGCTGGGACATTGTTAGGACTGTCGGGAAGTGGCTGGTGACATTGTTAAGAATGTCGGGACATAGCTGTGACATGGGTAATCCTGTGGGGACATGGCTGAGGAATTATCAGGACTGTCCTAACATGGCTGAGACATTGTCAGGACTGTCTAGGCATGGCTGGGACATGGTCAAGACTGTCGGGAAATGGCTTAGACATTGTCAGGACTGTTGGGACATAGCTGAGACATTTTCGGAACTGTTGGAACATGGCTGAGACATTGTCAGGACTGTCGGGACAAGGCTGAGACATTGTCAGGACAATTAGGACATGAGTGAGACATGGGCAAGACTGTCGGGATATGGCTGAAACTCCAGTACAGCCGAGTGACATTATTCGACGACGTTACCACCAGTCTTGGTACTGGTCTGTCAGATGATGATGGTGATGTAATGTTGTTGTGTATCGATGTTGTTTACCGTTGTCTTTGTCTGTAGAATTGAATTATTTTGAACGCATTTTCTCAGTTGATGTCAATATTTGTTTTCTCTAGAATATAAAGTCACCATTAAAACACAAAATCAATATCAGGAATGAGCGCAATAATAACTATAATACGGGCTGGTAATTTCCTTATTTTAACTTCGATGTGTAATTGTCTCGCACTTTATACGATGTGTCAGGGTGCGTATTTACCTAAATGATATGTTTTTCACGATTTATTTCGTCTATTAGAAATATAAATATTGAGCACAACCCACTACTGGCAACGCCGATCGCATTCTGGTATGAACCTAAGGCCTATCCACGTCAATATGGAAGCACTATACTCGAGTTTCGCCCTCGTTTGAGCTCGTCAGTAGTGCATATCCCTGACCGGATCCGGAAACAGTACCGGATCACGCGTGTGAAGCGGGTGTGTAACCACGCAGCACACACTGGACACACCAAATTATCACAACAGAACATCACAACGCTACCCATCGTAGGCTATGCTCAAGATTGCCCAATCGCCACGACCGACGTCCGTCAATCGATGGGACCCGAACGATCAGGACTTCTCACTGGCAAGGAACACCAGGCCTCCTAAATCCAGCGAGCAATAATCAATTGATTATGTGGTTGTTTCGGGATTTGAAATTTAAATATTGATTTAGGAGGCCTGGTGTTCCTTGCCAGTGAGAAGTCCTGATCGTTCGGGTCCCATCGATTGACGGACGTCGGTCGCGGCGATTGGGCAATCTTGAGCATAGCCTACGATGGGTAGCGTTGTGATGTTCTGTTGTGATAATTTGGTGTGTCCAGTGTGTGCCGCGTGGTTACACACCCGCTTCACACGCGTGATCCGGGACTGTTTCCGGATCCGGTCAGGGATATGCACTACTGACGAGCTCAAACGAGGGCGAAACTCGAGTACAGTGCTTCCATATTGACGTGGATAGGCCTTAGGTTCATACCAGAATGCCATCGGCGTTGCCAGTAGTGGGTTGTGCTCAATATTTAAATTTCAAATCCCGAAACAACCACATAATCTATTAGAAATATGTAATCGATTCCAAATCAAAAAACATGTCACAGCAAGTCATAAACCCCAAAAACGAAGTATTCTATATGTAAATTTGTATCACAAAAACCAAGTAATAAAATGTTACGGACTCAATTTTAACAGCAAATTGACTGCTGTTGCTGTTATATGATAGCACTGTGTGTTTGTACTGAACAACTTTTACCGTAAAACTTTTATGGCAGACAATCCAGCGCTTTACAACAAATTATTTCAGAGTCATCGAGGGATATGTTCAGGAATGGGGAACATTTATTTATTTGCAGTGTATATTTAGAAGACCTTTACATAGTTGTGTGTGAGTGATTTCGTATCGAATGATCTAGCACAGTGGTTGTCAACTGGTGGGGAATTCCCCCCTAGGGGGGAATTTTAAGGGTTCCAGGTGGGAGGGTGTGTGTGTGGGGGGGGGGGGGGGGGGGGAAATTAAGATTATTTCAAGATCGCGTTAATACAAAAACCGATTACTTGACATTATTTTTCCCTCCATAATTTACGGTTCTGTACGTCCCACCCTTTTGAAATTCGTATTATAACTTAAGTAGACCCGCAAATCACGTTTTATGTAGACGTTTAGACATTTTCTAGTATGGGTTATTAAACTTAGCTTCCATTTCTACGTATACTATGTAGGGGCAGGGGGAATTTATAGTGACAAAATACGAATGGGGGTGGGGGGTGACATTCTGAACATATGGTGAAGGGGTGCATGGGCCAAAAAAGGTTGAGAACCACTGATCTAGCATATAGAGCTGTTTGTTTCTGATTGGATATAACGTTATGACAGTTTGGAGAGAACAACCATGAAGGGTTATATGCACGGGGAGAGAATATTAGGAAGGTCAAAGAGAAGAGTGTAGGATCTGACAGGTGATCTCCAGATAGGTGTATCTGACGCGGGTCATCTTGCTTAGGGTCGAGAAGTTTTCCAGACGGTTGTTATGGGAGCGAAGTTCTGCAAGGGACATGCTACTGAATGAATGAATGAATGAATGAATGAATGTGTTGCTACATGGCAGGTACTTCAACCCACTCTTGTTCACGATTGATGGCCTCTAGATCACACACATGACGCATAGATATTTCTGCCTGTGCCATCCATGACCTACCTCGTCTTAGTATATTAATCTTGACCACTCATAGCCACGACTTCATGCAAGGGGTGATCCCTATCACCTAAGTACTGAATTGGTAAGTTAGTACGCTAACCGCGAGTCCTGACAAAACATAGTTCATAATCAACTGAAGTACCTCAACTCATATTTCATATGAAACGAACCAAAAATATAGACACCAAAGATACAAGTTATATATTTTGTAGCAATAAATCGGTCTAGTCTCTCTAAAAGCTGTCACAAACATTTTAGCAACGTTTGTATTAGTAGTCTGGGCAAACTGCTGATTTCCGTAAGTGCACTTGTCAAAGCGAGACTCTATACTTGACTGGAAAACATCTAGCAGCTATAATCAAATTGAAGGCAAATGTCAGTTCTGTTTCAGTATATCGCAACTACGTGTTTCTTGTGTCCTCCATTATGTGTGTGATCAATGCTAATTACTTTCCGTTCTTAGGATCAAACCGGCTTCCGATTAGCCGAGCTATTAAACGGTTCACTTCATCTGATTATCTAAACTAAACATGTCTGGGATTTCAAAGATGTTTACAACCTCGACCTAAAGTATAAATTTAAGAAATGAAGAAGAAAGGAAGAGCTCCGGAGAAAACAATTAGGAATAGAAATGGGCACCGTCTCATAACGACGCGGGAGAGTAATAGCTAGACTCTCGCCTAAAGCTCTGTGATTATAGGTTCGATCAGCATCAGGTAGTACCAAGAAATCACCATCATTAAATGAGTACCAAGAATGCCTTGAGAAGATAAGGCGACCGGCGTCGTCCAGGCCTCACTACCCGCCGTGTGCCGATTGGTCTATAACAGTGGTTCTCAACATTTTTGTCCCATGCACCCCTTCACCATATGTTCAGAATGTCATCCCCTCTCCCTTTTTTTCGTATTTTCTCCCTATAAATTGCCCCCCTCGCCCCTACACAGTATACGTAAAAATGGAAGCTAAATTTAATAACACATACTAGAACAAGTGTAGATGTCTACATACGAGGGTAAGTAAATAATAAGTAAGTCACAAATGGCTGTAGAAAAATAGCCAAATATGATAACAACTTGAAACCAGTTTAATTTTATACATACAGTGTCCCTTTATTTCGCAACATAATTTCTACCAACATTGATGCACTTATCTCATCGTCTTATCAGTCCTCCCAAACCGGCTGCATATGAGGAATTAACTGTCTTGCGGTTCTTAGGTCTCTTACCGATGTATGGATGATATTCCATTGATTGCTCTTTTCTCTAGTTTCTCTGCGTTTTCATTATCAGGTATTGATTTGAATAACTAGTTACCACTAAATGATTATCTGACTGTTGTGTTATTTTATAACCCAGTAATCATGATCATCATGGTCATCATGATCAAAACCCAGTGCCTAACCGGCTGGCGTGAGCGATCATGCCTTTTTCACAAACAACGATCTCCGACGGCATGGATCAATTCGTGTGTTTACTCCCTTCTGTGCCGTGACACAAGACTGTCAAGAATCTTCTCTCGCTGTCTTCCTCTATCTCTGTTTCCGCAGATCTTTCCGTTTGTCTTCTCATAACGTTGTCAAAAAACAATGGCTGCATCTTTCTGATGTTTGTTATAAGTTATCTTTGCGACTTAGCTTCCCTCAACATGTCGATATTACTCATTTTGGCTGTTCTACTATTAGGCGTGTCCACTGGGTGGTGAATGGTGGCGTGGCCTCTACTATTTTGTCTAGAAGTTAGCTGTGAATATGTTGAATGAATAAACAGCCGTGAGCCAACACAGGCGGTGATCACTGAGAGGAGGCAAGTTAGTTGATGGCGCAGCTGGCTCTATAAAATACCTCAAAACTCTACGAAGTGGTTATCGGTGGGTAAAATGCGCCATATATAACTCCCCCCCCCCCCCCCCCCCCATCTGCTGCTTTGCAGTGTCCGTCTCTTAGACAAAGGCTAGTTGAGCTAATCATACACACACCGGCGGAAGGTAGAGGAAACCACCGCTGTATCTTCCCAGGAAAATCATGCCTGTAAACAATCATGATCACCGTCCCATAAAACAAAGGCCATTGGCCATATCCATAGACGATCACTAGAAGTCATGGCTATTAAATGTCGATGGGAGATGGAAGTAAGAATAACAAACGAATAACTACGGAGAACTGACACGTTCGGTTAATCTGCGACATATTTGTCACAAATATGGGTAGAAGGTGCTTGACCCATATTTTAATATAAATCGGCACTCGGTGGAAAATGTGGTCAATATCAAACCGGACATCTCTACTTCCCAGAGCGTTTATTGGTGTCCATATTCGTGGTCACCCTGAGCCCATATATTTTTTAAAATTAAATCTCCGCCCTGATGGGGATTAGATTCTCTTGCACTCAATTGTGTCAAGTTATTTCTTGGTTGTTGCACTCGCTCGCTTTAAACTGAAGCGTAGTCCATACACTACTTCTAGTGGTGCTGGACTGAATGCTTAGTGTGGATTAGCTTTCCCAATTAACAGTGTCCCTCGCCATCAGGTGAACTCACTCCGACTTCAGAGGTACTTGTAATGAACGTCACCAAGGTCGATAGGTCAACATTTTACCTCGGTATCAGCACACCGGATGTTTAAGAACACTCGTTCTTATCCATTAGGCCATGCTGACCTACACTAGTGACAATAAAAGGTATGGGAATATATCTGCAATCTACACGCCCACGCAGCAAGCATAATCTGTACTCAAAAAGAAAAACTAGAAGCGAAAAATAAAGAAGAAGGGAAAAAAGAAGCAAATGTGTTTTTCAAACAGACACGCTGAAACTCTAATCCAGACATCTGACACCATTCTGCAGAGCTTTGTAAATATTTCATGGATGTCTTCCAAATGTCACAAAAGGTCCGAGGGCTTTTATTGAATAAATAAAGACGGCTGCTAAAAACAGGGACCACAACTCGGGTGATTAGTGGGACACGCTGCCGCTTCTCGCCCTTAAAGATGTCTGGCATCAGGTGGGATGCTGAAAGGGGAAATGTAATTACCGCCCGCGTCGTGTGTACATTTATACAACATATAACCCTGTTTCGGTAAAACAATTTAAAATGTCCGCTTTCATTTTCGTGTATTAATATTTAATGATACTTATCGCATTTCAGCATTACGTTTATTACATTAAAAAAAAAAAAAATTCTGGATGCTCTCCAAATGTATGCCCACACAAAAAAAAAAAAGGTGTATGATTTCCTTTCCCGGCTAATAGTGGCCTAGAAGATGTATTCAACACGTGTAAAGATTGTCAAGCCTCAAGGTGAAAAGCCCGAAGAGTTCGAGTCTTCCATCAGCCAGGGCCTCTTGGAGCTTGCGATGAACTCTGACCTGAAGGCATCTCTTTATGAGTTGTTCATCACAGGAGACAAAGGGATCGATGTGCAGGGCGAGAAGACCACCATCATCTTCGTTCCCGTCCCTCAGCTTAGGGCTTACCAGAAAATCCAAACCCGTCTGGTCCATGAACTTGAAAAGAAATTCAATGGCAAACTTGTTGTCTTCATTGCCCAGAAAATAATGTTGCCCAAGCCTACAAGGAATAGCATGAGGAAGAATAAGCAGAATAGACTAAGAAGCCATACGCTGACTGCTCTACACGATGCTATCTTGGAGGACTTTTGTTTCCTTGCTGAGATTGTTGGCAAGGGCATCCAAGTCTGGTTGGATGGTTCCAATGTCATTAAAGTTAATTCCGATAAAAGCCAACAAAACAATGTTGAGCACATGTTGGAGACATTCACGTCTATATACAACAAGCTCACTGGACACGATGTGACTTTTGAGTTCCCTGAATTTGTGTTTATGGATGATAATGTAATAAAGTGACTATTATAGCTGAAAATAAAGTGTATGATTTATTTGTAAGCAGATGTATAAATAAACAGTCAATGTAACAATCCTGAGTGCACGCAAATTTCTTGTAGCATCATCATCATCATCATCATCATCATCATCATCATCATCATCATCATCATCATCATCATCATCAAGTGCCCATTCAGCTGATGTGGGCGTTACTTTTTCTCCACATATCTCGTTCTTTGGTATTCTGGATCAACTCTGCTGATGATATTCCCCCCATGCCACAGTATCAGTCCAACCAGCATCATTTCTCTTGGTCTGCCTCTATCTCTCATCCCGTTGATCATACTTATTGTTGAATATAATGATCTAGTGTCACGAGCCTCTTTCAGGCAGTCGTTGTTAGTTACTCTGACAGTCTAAAGAATTCGCAATATTCGTCTCATGAACAGTATCTCTGTTGCTTCCAAGTTCTTTCCAATTTGTAGCAGCATAGGGGTGTGAAATTTGCATATTTAGAAAATGTAATGGGTAACGGGGAATCAGGGTTCGATTCCGGAGAGAGAACCCGAGAAACAGCTACCACGTTCTAGGAAGGCAGCAGGCGCACAAAGAAGGTAAGGAACCCATGACAGGTCTAGCAAACCGGTAAGGAATCTACTTGTTCTCAGACAATACTGCTAAGAAATCAAGGAGGAAATTGAAAGAAAGACCTTAGTAACAGGCGCTGGAATTACAATTACTTCTCCCCATGAAGCCTACCGGACGGCATAAGTTGAAGAAAACAACAACAACAAATCAGCTAACAAGACGTATGCGCCTTTGAATATACGTGCTACAGAAAAATTCAAAACATTCATTGGACTGACAAGGAACCCAATAGATCCACTCAACAACAACCTAGATTGAAAGGAGATTGGTTAAGATTGTAGAAAGAAAAAAAGAACAATTAGGTTGGCTTGTAAAAAAGATATGAACGCCTGAAAAAGATCTTTATGCAGAGATGAAGCCAGGAAGCAAAGAAGTGGAAAAGCACAACGTAAATGGATTCGTTTTGTGATGTATAATTTATACATGGCAGCAACAAAGGCAGGACATCCTACTTATGCTAGAAAGCAATGTCGAAACACTGTTAAAGGGTGTAAGTTCTGCTCAGGACAAGTCATTGGATGATATCGATGTTACTGATGCTTTTCCTATAGTTGTTAGTATCTGTAGCAGTACTCATTGTCATCATCGTGTGCCATGCCGATAAGCGTAGAACGATGACCAGAATCGTGGATCAGCATTGTGTTCTTGTATCGACCATACCACGTGGGCAAGCCATTCAGGTATTTACTTCCCTGCATTACCCTTGTTCCTTTCCCCTCAGTCTTGCCAGTTCTCACCAATTTACTTCTTCTCATTTAAAAAACTTCTCATTACGTGTCCACAAAAGTGTGCTGTCTACGTGTTATTTATCCAATCATTTCACGGTTTCATTTGTTTCTTGTAGGAATTGGTCATTGTGTT
Source organism: Cepaea nemoralis (assembly GCA_014155875.1). Taxonomy (NCBI): domain Eukaryota; kingdom Metazoa; phylum Mollusca; class Gastropoda; order Stylommatophora; family Helicidae; genus Cepaea; species Cepaea nemoralis. The sequence continues at coordinate 77,779 of JACEFZ010000078.1, read as the reverse complement.
TTTTTAAAGCAATCCATGGTATTCTTTGCATTTTCCCCAGAAACCACATGTCAACAGCTATCAAATGTTTTTTTTAAAGCTTGTTTACTCATTGTCAATGTTTCACATCCATACAAAATTACATTCTTTGTAGCAGCTCAACACTATTTTTCTCTTTGCAAATGACATCTTTTTATTGGTCAGTATGCTTTCCATCTTGAAAAAGGCTGTCTTCACATGGCGATTCTTGTTCTAATCTGTTAACGGCATCTCCCATCAGATGTTATTATGTACTGATGTAGTAGTACTAGCAGCAGTTTGTGGTTGTTGTAGGAGCAGGTATCGTTGGCACTGTGGACAGTATGCTTTGCTTACCACATTTGTGCCGCAGTTTAAGCATCTGTTTTAGGAACTTAGCATCAACAGTTGCGGCTTCGGGGTAAATCAATGCCTGCAACATTGATGTAAGATATTTTTTTCAGAAATTTCTGGAAACTCCCAAAGAAGAAAAGGTTATGTCGTTAGTAGGGTGTTACAATATGCAACTACACTATATATCACATTCATATCTGGCAATATAATTTAACCCTGGTAATTGTGTTAGTCATAGCAGAAGTAGTTATAGTTGTAGTAGTATTAGTTGTAGTAGTAGTAGTAGTAGTAGTAGTAGTAGTAGTAGTAGTAGTAGTAGTAGTAGTAGTAGTAGTAGTAGTAGTAGGAGTAGTAGTAGTAGTAATAGTAGTAGTAGTAATAGTAGTAGTAGTAGAAGTAGTAGTAGTAGTAGTAGTAGTAGTAGTAGTAGTAGGAGTAGTAGTAGTTGTTACATCTGTATTGGTAATAGTAGTAACAGTAATAGTAGTAATATAGTAGTAATAGTAGTAGTAGTCGGTGTAGTAGTAGCAGTAAAAGTAGTAGTAGTTGTAGTGGTAATAGTAGTAGTAGCAGCAGAAGCAGCATTAATAATACTTGTTGCTGTACTAATATATGTAGTAGATGTACATGTTTTTGCTGTTGTTGTACTAGTAGTAGTTGTTGCTGTTTTTGCTGTTGTTGTACTAGTAGTAGTTGTTGCTGTTTTTGCTGTTGTTGTACTAGTAGTAGTTGTTGCTGTTTTTGCTGTTGTTGTACTAGTAGTTGTAGTATCAGTAATTAGCTACTGCTGTAATAGTATTAGTAGTAATTGTTGTTGTACTAGTAGTTGTAGTATCAGTAATTAGCTACTGCTGTAATAGTATTAGTAGTAATTGTTGTTGTACTAGTAGTTGTAGTATCAGTAATTAGCTACTGCTGTAATAGTATTAGTAGTAATTGTTGTTGTACTAGTAGTTGTAGTATCAGTAATTAGCTACTGCTGTAATAGTATTAGTAGTAATTGTTGTTGTACTAGTAGTTGTAGTATCAGTAATTAGCTACTGCTGTAATAGTATTAGTAGTAATTGTTGTTGTACTAGTAGTTGTAGTATCAGTAATTAGCTACTGCTGTAATAGTATTAGTAGTAATTGTTGTTGTACTAGTAGTTGTAGTATCAGTAATTAGCTACTGCTGTAATAGTATTAGTAGTAACTGTTGTTGTACTAGTAGTTGTAGTATCAGTAATTAGCTACTGCTGTAATAGTATTAGTAGTAACTGTTGTTGTACTAGTAGTTGTAGTATCAGTAATTAGCTACTGCTGTAATAGTATTAGTAGTAATTGTTGTTGTACTAGTAGTTGTAGTATCAGTAATTAGCTACTGCTGTAATAGTATTAGTAGTAATTGTTGTTGTACTAGTAGTTGTAGTATCAGTAATTAGCTACTGCTGTAATAGTATTAGTAGTAACTGTTGTTGTACTAGTAGTTGTAGTATCAGTAATTAGCTACTGCTGTAATAGTATTAGTAGTAACTGTTGTTGTACTAGTAGTTGTAGTATCAGTAATTAGCTACTGCTGTAATAGTATTAGTAGTAATTGTTGTTGTACTAGTAGTTGTAGTATCAGTAATTAGCTACTGCTGTAATAGTATTAGTATTAACTGTTGTTGTACTAGTAGTTGTAGTATCAGTAATTAGCTACTGCTGTAATAGTATTAGTAGTAATTGTTGTTGTACTAGTAGTTGTAGTATCAGTAATTAGCTACTGCTGTAATAGTATTAGTAGTAATTGTTGTTGTACTAGTAGTTGTAGTATCAGTAATTAGCTACTGCTGTAATAGTATTAGTAGTAATTGTTGTTGTACTAGTAGTTGTAGTATCAGTAATTAGCTACTGCTGTAATAGTATTAGTAGTAATTATTGTTGTACTAGTAATATAGTGCTTATAGTAGCACTTTTAGTAGTAGAAGTTACAATAGCAGTAGTAAACATTGTCATGGTAATACTTATAGTGAATGCAATAGTTGCCATGTTATTTAACTACATAAATTCTGGTTGTTACTACAAGGTGTATTTTCAATGACTGAGGTTTTTGAAAATATTGCCGTTCCAAGTTTTTTATTCACCCTATGTGGAATTCATGCAACATAAAAGGCAAATACAAAACTTGAAACGACAATATTTTTAAAAAACCTACAATCATTACAAATACACCCTATATATACATAAAACCATATAATTGTACATTATATTAATGTATGTCACGAACAGAAATATATGTATAAGTCCACAGGAGACCACCCACAAGAAAAGAAACAAAACAAGCACATTTAATGCGTTTCAATCAATAACTGCAACTCTCCAGTTGTCAGAATGGTCATGGCTACTGTAGTGAAGAAGATTGTGGATATAGATTAACACATAGAGCCCAAATCTACGGATCCGGAGT
>JACEFZ010000078.1:0-67500 GCA_014155875.1 Cepaea nemoralis | reverse complement strand
TTTACTTATGTTTCTAAGTCAATGTTGTTTTTTATTATTGTTTTTTATTTTTCATTTTCAGATCCCGCGTAACTTCACCCTTCATTATGGCTACTAAGAAAAGAAAAGTTGACGCCGAGTATCGCTTTTTCAATGAAGAATGGGGAGTAAAGTACTTATTTGTGGGAACAAAGGACCAGAAAATCAGTTGCGTAATATGCAGCGAAAGAGTTTCCGTTTTGAAAGAGTACAATCTTCGACTGTCACTATGAAAAAAAAAAAAAAAAAAAAACAAACAAACAAACAAACCAAACAAAAACATAGCTATCAGCATATTCAAAGTTTACTGGATTGTTACTCTCTGAGTAAAATATGAGTCCATGAAACGTGGTTTAGAAACACAAAGAAATCTCTTCAGGAGAAAGTTTGTTGAAAGTGAATCTGTCACTCGTACAAGTTACAAAATAGTGCATAAGGTGGAAAAACGAGGAATACCGTTTACTGATGGCAAATTCATCAAAGAGTGTTTTTATTAGAAGCAGAAAATGACTTGTGTTCCGAGAAAGCCAATTTGTTTGGAACTATCAGCCTTTCGGCAAGTTCAGTTGTGCGAAGAACAGAGGAACTTGGAGAGAACATAGTGCTACATATACGCGAGAAAACTAGGAACTTGTAATATTCTCTGGCGCTGGATGAGTCTACTGATCTCTCGAGTATGTCACAACTTCTCGTGTTCATGCGTGATGTCAGTTTGGACTTTCAAATGCTCGTCACTCGAACAAGTTACAAAATAGTGCACAAGATCCAGAACGAGGAAAACCGTTTACTGGAGGCAATCTTCATCAAAGAGTGTTTGATAGAAGCAGAAAATGACTTGTGTCCTGAGAAAGCCGATTTGTTGGGAACTATCAGCCTTTCGGCAAGTTCAGTTGTGCGAAGAACAAAATAAATTGGAGAGAACATAGTGATACATATACGCGAGAAAACTAGGAACTTGTTTGGTATCCTCTGGCACTGGGTGAGTCTACTGATCTGTCAATTGTGTCACAACTTCTCGTGTTCATTCGTGGTGTCAATTTGGACTTTCAGATAACGGAAGAGTTGGCATCCGTTTGCAGCATGCATGGAACAACAACTAGAAATGCCATTTTTTGTGGATGTGCAAAAAGTTGTGCAAGACTATAACCTTTAGTGGAATCAGCTCCGAGGTCTTACAGTTAGATGGAGGAAAAACATGGTTGGAGCGAGGAAGGGTCTTATGGGGCAGATCAGTACTCAGTTGGAAGATTTGCAAATTCCGAGCGCTCTGTTCATACACTACATCATACACGAGCAAGCTTTCTATGGGGAAAACTTAGATATTTCTCGTGTAGTGAGAACCAGTCGTTTCTGCTGTGAACTTCATTCGGGGACATGCAAACAATCACCGTCAGTTCCAGGCTTATTTGAAAAAAATTGATTCTGAATTATGTGACTTGCCTTATCGCACATCAGTGAGGTGGCTCAACTGCGGTAAAGATCTGTTTCGTTTTTACAAGCTCCGAAACGAAATAGATGATTTCCTCACTGAAAAAAGATAGAGCTGATCCACTGCTGTCAGACCCTATCTGGCTTTCAAAGTTGTCATTTTTGGTCGACATCACATCCCAAATGAATGAACTGAATTTGAAACTTCAGGGAAAGGAATAACCTTGTCTGTGATCTCTACAGAATCATCACAGGATTTCTGAGAAAGCTGTCATTGTTTGAAGCACATCTGGAAGGAGAAAACTTTTCTCCTTTTTACTGATTAAAAAGGGTTTTCGCTATATTCACCGGAAGATGTCAACCCTGAGTTTCGGGAAAGAAAGTTATTACGTGATGTGAAGAAGCACTTTTTGGATAGATTTTCAGATCTTGACTGAATTGAGAGTGACATTCTTCTGTTCCAGAATCCGCTTGATTGTAAACTTGATGATGTGCCAGATGAAATACAGCTGGAGCTCATTGATTTGCAAGAAAATGACTTGTTGAAAGTGAAGCACAGAGAATGAAAACTTGTTGAATTATACCGCAACTTACCTGATGTTGAGTTTCCGAAAATGAAGTATGTGAAGTCTACACATCGAACGAGATTGACTGATGAACATTTGAAAGCAATTCTCTTGATTGGATACATCAATTACAAACCAAATATTGATGATATCTTGAAAGCCAAATGTCAGTTTCACAAATCTCACTAACCTTTTTTTTTTTTGCTGCTTAGTTTGTGAGATTCGGATAAGTGCACACTAGGTCTGATGTAACTATCTTTTTGCTAAGGTCGCCTTCTTTGATAACTAATTTTAGTAAATAAATATGTTGGCTGCCTTTGTTTTTCGTACATTGCACGCCACTTTTCCATTATTAACTTAGTTTTTCGTCTTTTATCCCAGAGCTTTCGTTTTGGCGTGCAAGTATTGTTAAAAGGTAGTTGCATATCCTTTACAGGACGTTTGCAGTCAACACCAGCATTTTGTGCTGTTATTGATGTGAGACCTGGACACTTGCTGAACAAGCTGAAATGCGTATAGATAGATGACTTTGAATGTATATGTTATAGACGAGTTGTAAGAGTATCTTGGATAAGGAGAAGAACAAGTGCATCGATACTTTAAGAGCTGAATAGTTGAAGAAGGCTTGGCTATTAAAGATGATAAAACAAAGAAAATTAAAATATTTTGGTCACTTGAAAAGTCTCGAGAGCTTGGAGAGAACAATAATGGAGGGGTATATGCCTGAGAAGAGAGGAAGAGGAAGGCCAAAGAGAAGATGGGTTCAGGATATGGCGGATGATCCTCCAGACTGGTGTATCGGACGCGGGACATCTTGCTTACGATCGAGAGGTTTTCCGGAAGGTTATTATTGGAGCGATGTTCTGTCTGCAAATGACATGCTACTCAATGTATGAATGAATGTTTATGTCTTGGTAAGTTTACGTTCGGTAGTTTGTCATTGATTTCTGAACGACCGGCACCCATACCATAGCGTAAAAAACAGAGCAACGGGGCCTGCTGCCATATCGCGCGCAGCTGTGTTTCGAACGCAGGTATACGGGATTACGAACCGCGTCCGTAGACCTTCGCCACGGAGACGGCGCACGCTTTGTACAGAATGAGTATACGGCCCGCGCTCGTCATTTTGCCAGTTATGCGTCCCGCCGTGAAAAACGTTTGGTGACCCTTGGTGTGGATGATGACTTCTGTCCCATTTCTCACTTGACATTAAGTCTTGGAGGTGTGGGGATCCCAAAGCCTACATCTCAAAGCCTGGTAGTGTTACCTTGGTTGCGTCAGATCCTTATTTCTTTAGTGTGCTCTTGGTGTTTGCAAATAACATGACTGCCACAATATACCAACTAGCCAGAAGGTGTGACATCAAGTGAGATGGAGAGACCATCTCCACAATGTCCAGATATAGGAGCAACTCATCATCGTCAACTTCACTATTAGGTCATTTGGCCTGAAGACTAGTTCTGAAGTCGTCTGATCAGGTCATTCGACTGGCTGCTACAGGCAGTAGCTAGCGTCAGCTCAGCACAATACTGTACACGCTTGTGTGCTGCAGAGGACGCGTTAGTGAAGTTGATAGCGAACTGCGCTGATAATATTGTGAACAGATTTGGACACGGGCTCGAGACCTATGCTTCTCGCCTGCGAAAGTGAAGGAAATCTTGGCCACCTATTCCTTCTTTCACTCAGGTCTAAAAAATGTCATGGTGCTATAACATTGCAGATCCTTGGTAGAAATGCGTGGGTACAAATTGTGTTCTAAGTAGACTTTTCTAGAACGTCTGTTTCGTGTAAGAATTGCTTGCCTCGCTTTAGAGGTCACATATTTTGAGAATTATATGGATTTTCTGCCCTGGTTATGTGGGAGGGATATATATATATATATATCTATATATATATAATATATATATATATATATATATATATATTAATATATATATATATATGTGTGTGTGTGTGTGTGTGTGTGTATGTGTGTGTGTTTGTGTGCTTGTTTCTGTGTAAGTAAATTAAAGTACACAGTTACAAGCCTTAAGGAGCATTCGGTATAGGGTGCTAGGTCCATGCTTTAAAAGACCATTGGTTCTCAGTGTGTAATGTGATCCCTCTTCTCAGTGGGTAGTGCGATTCCTATTCTCTGTGTGTAATGTGATCCCTATTCTCAGTGTGTAATGTGATCCCTATTCTCAGTGAGTAATGTGATCACTTTCAGACTTACCGCAATCTCCTGGTGTGTCTGTTGTGGCATACCGTTGTGGCTAGCGTAGTGGCTAGACACTCGTCTGCCTGCCTAGGTGTCATGAGTTCTAACCAGCCACCCGGTGTGTTTTCCAAGCTGACCTTGCTTCCAGGTCGACCCAGCCTAAACACACACTCACATAGAGACAACTGGTTGAAGTTGTGATCACACATACACACGTAGACAAACTCTAGAAACACTTAATGAAATGATATATAATTATCATCTTCAAATATTGTTATAGTCTTAATATATCACAATCACTTTTGTTCTGTGATGTTCAAGTTATATATATATATATATATATATATATATGTGTGTGTGTGTGTGTGTGTGTGTGTGTGTGTGTGTGTAGAGAGAGAGAGAGAGAGAGAGAGAGAGAGAGAGTGAGAGAGAGAGAGAGAAAGAGGAAACTTTGAGCGAGAGAGAAATAAGGATACGGAGAGAGAAGTCACAGACATAAACATAGAGGGAGAGAAAGAGAACGAAAGCGAGGTGTAAAGAGAAAATAGCAGAGAGAGAGAGAGACACACATATAGACAGAGAAAGAGTAAGAAAGAAGGAGGGAGAATGACACATACATAAACATAGAGAGAGAAAGAGACAAAGAGAGAGAAAAAGAGGGAGATAGAGAACGAGAGAGGGCGAGAAAAAGAGAGATTGAGAGAGAACAAGGAAACGAACCCTAATTTAGTTCATTTTATTGGAGGACAACCTTCGGAAGGATGTTGGATAGTTAGCATACAACGAAAGAAAATAAAATCGCATTGAGTTATACAGAGGCGTAGTAGAAGAAGAAGAAGAAGAAGAAGAAGAAGAAGAAGAAGAAGAAGAAGAAGAAGAAGAAGAAGAAGAAGAAGAAGAAGAAGAAGAAGAAGAAGAAGAAGAAGAAGAAGAAGAGACGGACCAACGGACAGACGGATGGACGGACGGACGGACGAACGAAAGCACTTTATTGTCAACGGGTTACAATTTGGACACGCAGGCCTGTCTTACAGTCGGCCTTTCCAATCACTCATCTTTCATACATCAATTAACTATTGTGCAGGTTCATCCACATAGGCTGGGAGTGGGGGGAGGGGGGTTCAGCTTTGTCAAATTAAGGTTGGGAACATAATGCAAATTACCATGTTATGAGACAGGCAGCCAGACACACTTACATACACACCTGGATACATACTTACATCATTTACACAAACTCTTACAGTTATAGCACCCACTCAATAACACATACAGAAGAAGACAAATGATACATAAGAAAACAATAGCAAAAACAAGAAGAACATGTCTTTGGAGAAGAGATTGAAGAATTGAAGAATATATATATATATATTGTGTGTGTGAGTGTGTGTGGGTGCTCGCGCGTCGTGCACACGCACATTGCACAGGCAGACATACATAAAAGCTGTCAATCGGCCGCACACACGTGAGCCATGTTTGCGACTGGCGAAAATTCCAATGCCGCTCAATAACAAACATGTACGCTAGTTGCCTGTAATCAATTTGACACGGGACTTGCATCGCATGCATCAAACGGGCCAAACTCCCAGACCGATCTTATCTGTGCCGATGCCCACATCCAGCCATTTCCAAAATGAATGTGTGCTCTCAGGTCAAACATCATTCGTCACCCTTCTTTTATGATTGCCTCTCTAGAGAATATCCATCTATAGATGAAGGGGTTATTACTCTCCTCTTTCTGCTGAGCTTCACCGAAAAACATGGATTCATGGTCCTTTTGCCTAATTAAACTGTACAGTAAAGAAGCATATAAATGACATATTTTTACTCATCTTATCTCACCTCATCTTGTTCCTCTTGTACTTTGCGGTGTCGAGATGAAGCTATAAACAGTGGGAGAGTGCCCGTTTATCAGCTTCATATATCGTGATTGCCATTCATTCTGTTATCCCCCCTGTCCATCGTTTACATGGTCGGCCTCTTCTTCTGGTGTCGTTGGGTATGTACATTATTACTTGTTGTAGTATATTGTTAGTTGGTAGCCTTGTTATGTCATTTAACTTATTTTGTGATGAAATCTAAAGCTGTTATAACCCCCATTTTAGTCCCTAATTTCTTCATTTCTGATTTTCTTTCTTCTTCATACGAGTACATTGAGTATTCTTCTAAATAATCTCATTTCCGTTGTTGTAGTTTTCTTTTCTCATTTTTTTTCCTGTATTTGTCCAGGTTTGACATTGGTAGCATAGTGTTAGCAGGAGGAGTTGTGCTGTAGACTGCATTTTAAAAAAAAAAAGTATCTATTGATGCGTATTTGTTCTTTGGTATTGGTGCCATATGTCAAACGAATTGTTTTGCCGTATTACACCCATTTTCGATCATGTCTTCTGATTGGCTATTTGATGATATTATACTTGCTAAATACTTGAAGCTCTTTACTTGTTTCAAGAGGTGTTCTTTAAGGACGACTCTTTTTTTTTTTCTCCTTTTTTTTTCTTTATTGCTTATAGTCATTACCTTTGTTTTACTGATGCTAATTTTCATATTATACTCTTAACACACTTCGCTTAGACTATTTATGTGAACTTGTAATTCTGCTTCTGATTTTGCTGTTAGTGCTTGATTGTCCGCAAATAGGATTATTTTCCCTTCCCCTTGCTATTTGAATTATTCGGTAAAGAGACGCACAAGGCATATCTTTTCTCCCCTACTTAATTTATCAAGAAGGCTAAAGTCACTGACAGTCTACAAGATCTTAGAATAGAAGAAAACTGGCTTATAACCATTATCTTGCCTGGAGAAACAGAAACACTTACGCGGCACTGCTTCAGAAACAGCAGTAATAGAAGACACCCTGCGTGGAAGAAGGGGGAGAAGGGGTCCACCAATAAAGAATACTCATTAGGCAAGAAAACACAAGAGGTAAAGAGAACTGACGGGTGGTGACGAGAGCAATGGTCCTCTAAGAGCCTGCTACGTGATGATGATGATAGAGAGTTACATTATACAGTTAAAAAGATCCAAGCTAATTAGCATATATCTTCTTTGACTGTTTAATCTATACTGTTAAAAGCCGTCTATGTGCCGTATATTTCTCTTAGTTACATAGTATGGTATATTTCTGCTCTGCTACTTGACATATACAGTAAAGAAAGTTAGTTTTCCGAACAAGAAGACTGCAGCAGAAGACAGACGTAACAAAACATCTATGTCAATTAGGAAGTCAAGAGAAAATTACCACATTAATTTCCTACCGATTAGTTTATAAGCAATACATCTATCTTTCAGTCTATCTGTTCATCCGTCCATATATCGATCCATCTATTTCGACGTGGAAGTCCACAGGAAATTACTACATTAATTTCTTACCGTTTAGTTTAAAAGCAGTGCATCTGTCTGTCTGTCTGTCTGTCTGTCTGTCTGTCTGTCTGTCTGCCCATCCGTTCATGTATCGATTCATCCATACATCTATCTGTCTGCCTGTCCCATGTTCCAATATTCCTACACGTTTATTTCAATATGTTTCATATTATTTCCTCTCAGAATGTTGTGAAAGAATGTGGTCTGTTTCCATCGGATGTATGTTACAAGTGTTCAGTGCCTTGTCCTCGTCTACAACATCTATGTAGATAATTTCGTTTGCTCAACGGATTCTAAATAGTCTTATGTGAAATGCTGTATTCTCTCGCAACACACCATACCACCTATATACATGTATACATATATACACATATATTCACTGTTGTAAGTATGAGAGTGAGGAAATAATTTGAGATGGACGTGTGAAAATATAGGCGAGACAGAAGCTGAACGCTAAAGCATTCGTTTCCCGCACAGTCGTTATGAACGGACAACCAGTTGGAAATATGAAACTACGGTGACATAGATCAATAACTTAATCGATAGATGAAACTAGGGAATGGTGGTATTTCGGCAAACCATGAAATCTTCCAAGGCTCATATTGTCAGTCTTCTTCAACATCATGACACAAATAGCAAGGCGCTAGCATTGTCATTGCACAACTTGACAAGACCGTGACATTGCAAGGGGACACTGTACAAGGCATTCAAGTTGTCACGACACAGCTATATAACCCCCCCCCCCCCCCCATTTCCTGTTGATTAAAGGGACACTTTACTACCAGATGACCTTGTGAAGGTAGAGTCCAATAGCCTGTGCAACCGATGGTCCTAGTTTGAATCTCTTGTAGGTGGGATCATATGTTTCTTGGTTACGTGCTTTTGGTGTCGACTTATTTTTTGTATTGCTTTTTTCCACATGGTGTTGAGTAGTTAGTTAGAATAGTAAGGTCATAGTCAGATATTACCGCCGAAATTTTTGCCGGAATTCCTTCCTTTTCTCATTTATCTATTACATATATCCTTTAACTCCGAATATTTTCCACACATAGAAAGTTCCCGAGGACCGTTATAGTGCAGTGGCTAGCACACTTTCCTGTCAACACAATGGTCGTTTGTTCAAATCCGCTTGGAGGTGGAGATTTGTCTTCACTGAACTGGGCTCCCAGTTGGTAACCATGAAACCCTTAAGACATAATGGGTCCTATTGTTTTGTGTGTGTGTGTGTGTGTGTGTTGTGTGTGTGTGTCTGCTTCATAGTGTACAGGTTTATCATTACTCACTGGGTACTGTGATCAATATAGCCCTTGCTGCCTTTATTTCCCAGAACAGTTCCTGATTCTCCTTTTATCCTAAATTGATCTAGAACCTGAGTCACTTAATTTACGTTCTGTAATCATAATTACAGACGCAATTCGTAAGCCCGCTTACCCAAGTTCGAAACAGCTGTGACCGATTTAGTAGCAGACCGCGTTGCGCTGGGTGTTAAAAGGTCTTGGTATGGGAGCATTCGTTCAGAAAGCATTGACAAACTACTGAACGTAAACTTGCCAACACATCAACAACAGCAATAAAATATTTGTGATTGACAGCGATGTCGTGAAAATAGGATATGCCAGAAAGAAAAAAATAATCATACGGACAGTTTAAAGATGGCGGCCCCACTTTTCACATGCACAAAATAGAAGCAGCGTTCTGATATCCGTTGTTTGATCAGTGAAGGGGGTAAACGTCAGAGACATTCATTGGCGAATGAAGGTCGAATATGATCATGCACGACTGTCAGTCCACCAGCAAGTGTATGAGTGGAGTAGGACGTTTCAAAACGGCGTGACTTCTATGACAGATTGTTTACGACGAGATCAGGAGCATCGAGCAGTGACCCCGAAGTCGATTTTTCTATAGGAATCAAAGCACTTCATCGGCGCTGGAGGACCTGCATTGAGCGCAATGATGACTACATCGAAAAATGATACATGTGTTCTTTACGTTATCAAAATATTTTCATCCCCCCCCCCTTTTCACCACCGCCCCCCCCCCCCCCCCCCCCCAAAAAAAAAAAAGAACACACAAACACATTTAAGGTTTTCATATGTAGCCCTTTCGTAGATAAACTTGACCTCTTTAAGATACGCTTCGTTCATCTCGAGATGTGAGAGCTCCGCCTAGTTTAATTACAATGTTTATGATCACGTTACGTGTATTATGAAGAGCGTTTCTGTATTCTTGTAGGGTTACTTCATATTGGGTATATAATAGTTTGGCCATCAGCAAAGAACAGTTTGTTTACTGTGGAAGTTTCTGGATACGACACCGCTATTATTCTATCTGCAAACTCTCACACAAACACACACATACACGCACATAGACACGCACACACACGTATGTATGTATGTCATTGTGTGCATGTGTGTGCATCTGTTTTGGAATATGCGATAGCGATCCTGACTTTCAGCCATAAGCAAATAGAAAGGATGGAAAGGATACAGAACGAAGCTATGTGCATTATTCTTGGATGTACAAAAGATACAGCATGCAGGGCGATGTTCTACCTTCTTGATTTACCAACCACGAGGGACAGAATACAAACTTGCCGAGCACGTGCCTACCTCAGTGTCAACGCAAACACACAACATCCACTGCACAGTGAGATTAAGAAGGTAAAGGGCAGCAAGTTGAAAAGAGGAAAGTCGTGGATGGGTCAAGCCAAAGACATTCTTCAGCAGTTGTGTTCACTTGAGGTCTTAGAACCTGGCGAGGAGTGGGTACAAGTGCCAACACAGTTCTGTACATCCTTTTCAGTGTCCATCCAACTAGACAGAAAAGGCAGACAAGAAAATCAACTGCTGCGGAGGCGGAAGTTAAGGCTCTGATCTTCGAGAATTCGTTAGAGGATGATGCTGTCATTTACAAGGATGGGTCCGTCGTCCGAGGAGTGAGAAGTCTACGGGCCATTCCGGCTCAGGCCGGAGAGAAAAGTGTGAAGGAAGAGTCTGGCGATTTTCCTTTGATCACAAGCAGCCTGACTATGGAAATCATGGCAGTAAGTAAAGCAATAACATGGCTTGAGACAGACATTCAATCGGGCATGTGTCCTTAGTGACTCAATGAGTATGCTCAGGATGATAGAGATGGGGTGGGTCCAAAGAGAGAGGATGCTGTCTCTGGAGCGGTCTCGGCTGGCAAAGATTAGTTTTATATTCATGCCAGGGAATGCGGGTGTACAAGAGAATGAGCAAGCTGACAGGCTTGCAGGTGGGACTATCGTGGAAGACGGACGAGCCATGGACCAGGCAGGCACTCTGAATGCTCTACGAGAAGTAAGTCGTTTACGAGAACCAAGAGATGACTGGGGATTTACAACCATGGTCAGGTTGCGAGAACAGCAAGTTAAAAGAGGTGGGCAAATAAGAACACTACGCAGGAAGCCAAAGAAGAGTAATAAATCAACACAGAACTGGTGTCGTGAGCCGCTACACGCTGCGGGATTTACTGAGGTGGGGATCCCAACACTTATGGACTGAATGGTCCGATGTGCAATGAGGATGATCTGTCGACTAACTAACCAACTAACTAACCAACTAACTAACTAACTAACCAACTAACTAACTAACTAACTAACTAACTAACCAACTAGCTAACTAACTAACTAACTAACTAACGAAATGCAATTATTTCACCAATCTCAGCATGAGGCCATATTTCCCCATTACACATTAATTATTAATATTACCAGATTTCAGAATACATGAGTCATGGGAATGACTGGCATATTCCATTCTTGATAGACGATAGTTTGTAAACTGGAGTTATACATCTCCATATCACACAGCTTGGGCAGAATTTAGAGACCATGTGTGGTCCATGCAGTATGATACCTCTCTCGGCCTGCCTAGTTTACTCCAGAGGAAAGGTAACACCAATACATATGGAACAAGACAAGATGCAGAAGCTGTTGGATAGCGCAAAGCAATTCTCTAACTGTCTGCACGCCGGAGCTTCAATCCTAGACCAGTTGCCGACAATTGCTTAGAACTAATAGCGGCACCCGTCAATACTCAAGTAAAGTTTATAGTTTTGCATTTCTAGTGAAAGGAAAATACTTTATGATTCTATGATGTAGCCATCGGCGGGGAAAAGAGATCTGGAGACATTACACGTCCTTGACTCATAACTCTCTTGATTGTCCGATATTGCCATACTTCGTTTGTCGAGTAAGACCGCAGTCTACTCTAGCAAGATAAAGGTGCTGAAGGCGGAGGCAGCCAGCCAGGAGGCGCACCACAGAAATCAGGCCACCACTCAACCACGCTAAGAAATATGTCGAAAACTGCTAGGAGACTTAAAATAATGCACTGGAATGCTGAGGGTGTCAACAACAAAAGAATAGAACTAGAAAACATCTAGGCCCAAGAAAATGTTAGCGTTTGTTGCTTGCAAGAAACTCACCTTACGAAAATATAGCCTTCAAAATCAGAGGCTACCAGTGTTACCGATCTGACCGAAAAGACAGTCGAAAGGGTGGGATACTGACCCTTGTTAAAAATAGCATCGCTGCTTCCCAAATTGAAGTTTACTTGGAAGGGGCTGAGTATCAGACACTTAAACTTATGACAGGCAATACAGACCTTCACCTGATCAATTACTACTGTCCAAATGACCGCCCACAGGCACTGGACACACTGCCTTTAAAAGAAAAAATGATTGTGTGTGGCGATTTTAACAGTCACTCACAGAGCTGGGGCTATGATCACATGGACCAGAGAGGAGAGAGACTGGAAGACTGGCAGGATGAGAATAGATTCATCTTGATTAACAAGCCGTCCGACCCACATACTTTCTACTCGAGATCACTGCACACTACAACACCTGACCTGGCTTTTCATTCACCAGACCTGGAGTGGGACATTAAACGAATTGTTGGGAAACACCTTGGTGGCAGTGACCAACGGCCAGTCTTTCTAATTGTAGAAAAGGGCTTGTAAGTGAAATCAGCACTCTCTCAAGGTGGAACTACAAGAAAGCAGACTGGGCAATGTACAAACATCGCACCAGCATACTGGTTAGACACTTGAGCACTAAGAAGGACATACATAAGGTAGTTGAAGAGTTTGGGAAATGCATACTACAGGCAGCACGAGAAACAGTACCAAGAGGAGCCCGTAAACATTATAAACCCTACTGGAGTAGTGAACTGGAACAGTTGCATAATGATGTGGAAGTATGTAGACAGCAAGCAGAGGCCAACCCAGTCAAGAGCACCACAATAAATACCAGCACGCAAAAGCCAAATTTCAAAGGGCCCAGCTGCAGGCTAGACGGAAAAGCTGGCCCTGAACTTTGAAAAAGACACAAGGAAGTTGTGGAAGCTAATAAAACAACTTAACGATGAGGGCATAGGGAGAAACTCAAAAATTGCACTACATAAAGACGGAAACATCTTAACAGGAAAGCAAGCAGCTGACCATTTTGCGGACTCATTCGCACAAGATAACAATATCGAAATTAGTCCAGAGAAACAACAAGAGATTCGAGAGAAATTGCAACATACAGGACAGAATGACATATTACATGAGGTCATGGAGGCACCTATCACAAACAGTGAACTGGAGCTAGCCATATCAAAACTGAAAATGAGAAAGTCACCAGGACCTGATGGTATCTCCAATGAAATGATCAGGAACCTAGGAACAGAAGCCAAAGCAAAGCTATTGCAGATCTTCAATAACACCTGGACCTTAGGCAGTGTTCCACAAGTCTGGAGAGAAGCAATCATGATACCCCTCCTAAAATCAGGGAAAGATAGTTCCATTGCCTCCAACTACAGACCAATTAGCCTCACCAGCTGTCTCTGCAAAACAATGGAGCGCATCATCAATCACAGACTGCAGTGGTACATTGAAAGTGAAAACATCCTTGTGCCACAACAGGCTGGCTTTAGGCAGTGCTACTCTACGGAAGATCAGACAACCTACCTCTCTCAAGAAATTGAGGATGCATTCCAAGAGAAGAAGCTGGTGCTTGCGGCATGGATAGATCTGAAGAAAGCCTTTGACAAAGTCTGGAAAGAAGGTTTGATGAAGAAACTGAGAAACTGTAAAGTCAATGGAAGAATGTACAAATGGGTGAAAGCATACTTGCACAACAGAAGAGCCCGAGTACAGATAGACGGACTCAAGAGCAAGAAAGTACTACTGCGCCACGGTGTTCCCCAGGGCGGAGTCTTGTCCCCCACACTTTTTCTAATCTTCATCAATGATCTTGTTGCTAATCTACCGCATGGAATTAAAGCGGCAATGTACGCTGATGACCTGGTTTTGTGGAGCACAAATGAACATGCATCAGTGGCCACCATATCGCTACAAAGAGCTGTAGATACTTTTGTTACATGGGCGGATAGATGGTGTGTCAGCATAAACATTGACAAATGCAGCACCACTCTATTTACCCTCTCTCCGAAACAAAAGGCAGGGAGCATCCAGATAAATGGAACACCCCTAAGAGAAGATAAAGAACCAACATACCTTGGAGTAACATTTGATGCCAGGCTGACATGGAGAAAACACATCAAAAAAGCAGTAGCAAAAGCCAGAAGGAAAATAGCCATCCTGAGAAAGCTAAGTGGAACCACATGGGGAGCCAGTGGGAAAATACTTAGCAAAGTTTATCAACAGAGCATACGACCACACCTGGAATACGGGTCAACTGCGTGGTGTTCAGCATCAAAAACCACACTACAAGAGCTGGACAGGGTGCAGAATCAAGCTCTTAGAGTCACCACAGGAGGGATGAGATCAACCCCTATAGTAGCAATGGAGAAAATGGGGAGGATCCAAGCACTGAGAGAGCGCAGAGATACGAAAACACTAATACAAGCAGAAAAGTTCCTCAGCTTGCCAGGCCACCCTATGAAGAACCGATTTGAAAACTTAGCTATGGGGCGGTTGAAAAGAAGTAGTTTTATCCACCAGGCGAAACGACTCTGCAGAGAAACCACCGATCTGCCCACAGTTGGTATCCCCTGACAACTATTCCAGAGCGAACTCCATGGAAAGATGCACATAGACTATCACTACAAATCCAGACTAAAGTGCGAGGAATATTTGACAAGGAAGAACAGAACAGTGTACGGCGTAGAACAGCCACTCTCAGCTTCCTTGATGACGAATACCCACAGGACCGCTGGATCCGAGTCTACACAGATGGTCAGCACAAAATGCTGTCCGAAATGGAGGAGCGGGAGTGTACATAGAATACCCAAATAATACTAGGGACACGGCCAGAGTTCCAACAGGAAAGTACTGCCATAACTATGATGCTGAAATTGAGGCAATCAAGATAGCCACAGAGAAATTACTAAATACCAACCATGGTACACAACCTGTGGTGCTGTTGACAGATGCAAAATCAGTACTCGAGGCGCTCCTGTCTGGGAAATTGCCAGTACTAAGGACACTACTTTCTGAACTTAGCAGTCAGCATAAGGTCACCATGCAGTGGATACCATCCCACTTTGGAGTAACCGGAAACGACAGAGCTGATCAATTGGCTAAGGAAGGAGCAAAAGAAGAACTGCCTGATGTGCCCATTACATACCACCAAAAGAAAAGAATGATCAAATCAGTCAAAAGGCCACCAAAACCTGCTCAAGACGACTACTACGTTATGGAAAGACCAGAACAAGTCATTATTCTGCGCCTTAGAACAGGACACAACAGTTTACGCAATCACATGTATACAGATTTCAAGATTGGTGACTCAGCCATGTGCACATGTGGTTTGGCGCCGCAGACAGCAGAGCACATACTCCAAGACTGCCCAAGCTACAACATACCCAGGCATACCTTCTGGCCTAGAGAGACAACTCTGGACCGCTGAGTGAATTAAAAAAGACTGTTAGATTTATGCAGGAGACAACATTGCAGTTATAGATGTATTTCAAGCGAACGAAAGAAGAAGAAGAAGAAGCTTAGAACACAAGAATTGGAATAACAAAGCGATAATTAATAACTTGTGAGGCAGTCACTAATAGGAATGCAACTTATAAAGGGAACGAGATGTCCACTCCCCTTGCTTCACAGCTGGTTACGTCAATGAATATTTTACAGAGATCAAAGGAGAAAGAACAAATGGAATTGCAACATCTGATGACTTTGAAAATATGAACAGATGAAGTGGATTTCCGCAAGTACATAAGGAATAACAATGATACAAAATTAATCATGAAGGTAAAATAAAATTCATGAAGGTAAACGAGGAATCGCAATAGCAAACTACTGAGCGTAATCTGGCCAAGAAATCAACAATCAGTTGAAAGATGCTGATGTTGACAGCGATGTTCTGTAAAGGATATGCGGGGAAAAAAAACGAGGAATCATGAAGGTACAAGAGGAATCATGAAGGTAAACGATAGATCATCAGGGTAAACGGGGAATCTTGAAGATAAAAATGAAATCATGAAAGTAAAAGGGAAATGTTCATGATCAAAATGGAATCATAAAGGTAAAATTTGGAATAGTGAATGCAAATCAGGAATCGGGAAGGTAAAAGAGGAATCACAAAGGTAAAAGTGGAATCATGAAATTAAAAGAAGAATCATGAAAGTAAAAGAAGAATCACTAAAGTTAAAGGGGAGTCATGGGGGTAAAAGAGGAATCATTACGGGAAAAAGGAATCAAAAGGTACAAGAGAAATCTAAAAAGCGAAAGAGGAATCATGTAGGTAAAAAAAAAGAATCATTGTGGTATAAGATGCTTAGTATGATCTACAGTAATGTGATGTTATGATTATGAAACGCCCATTGTTGAACTACTGGGCAGCGTGTAGTTGGAGATATTCTTACAACAGGGAGTCAAAAGAAATATCCGATGGGAATGAACCATAACATTTCTGAAAAATAGAAAGAAAACTCACACACACGAAAATGGAGGGAAAAAAATCAAACATTCCGAGGAGAAGAAAAAAAAAAACATCGTTAAATACGGACAGGGCTAACTCAAACAGTAATTAGAGAGTGCAGTTTTGTGGACATATTTTCTAATAACACGACAGCTTTCAGAGCCAACACGCGAGGGAATGCAACGCTAGACTTCGCAATCAGAGGAATAACAAGCGCGACTGCGGAAAAGTCAAGAAAGGATTAGATGCTGTTTCTAAACCTTTTGGAGTCTGTAGATGAGTATTCGTTTAGTGTTACATATTGATAACATACTTCACACTTGTCACGTGTCGATTTATTTACGTGGCAGATGTAAAGTAGCGTCAGTTATTATTATTGTACAGTTTATGAGTGATAGAAAACGGAACATCCAGCTATAAGTGTTGTTCTATTGACACAAGGATTTCAGCGATTAAGGCTATTTTCAGCAATGTTAACCGCTCATACCGGTTTACTGTAGCTCATTAATTCTTGGTTAACGTGCTCAGGGGCCACTTGTTTACACCCAAATGTTGTGGAGTTAATCTGGGGGTAACGACCAGGTTAACTCAAAAAATACTTAAAAATCACAAATCCAACAGCTCAGAAGAACATTCTTTATTGGAAACACTTGGAGATATGGTTAAAAGAAAATATAGCTGAGTTTATTTTCAAGTTTACTTTAGTGTTGCTTCAGATGAAGAAGTGATAGTGGAAGGCAGTAAAAGTGGACGGTCTCAAGTTAAAAGAAGTTAGAATTTGAATTTAAACAAAGTGCTTGAGAACGAGAGTGGTGCAGCTTCATTATCACCCAACCAACTGACGAGGCAAGTGGTGACGATGACGAGTCACGTCAAGAGGCTTTCGATATTACCAGCGCTAAACAAGTGATTTAACAAGTTCCAGTTTGTTATATTACGTGCCCGTATAAGGCGGACAAACACTGGAATATGTCCTCAAGACATTCGGCTAATGAGAGGAACAGGGTGGTAACGTGGCTTTCAATAAACTAGCTAAGGATGAAACTTTCGTGTTACGAGACAAGCCTGAGACGAACTGCAAAATTTATTAAAAGGATAGAAGTGGTCATGTGGAAACGAAGGATAACAAAACGACAAACAAATATTTAGTAATCTCAACAGTTTTCCTCTGTTTCTGTAAGTACGAAGACTTGATATGCATTTTTTTTTTTGTTTTACTATGTTTAATATATTTCCTGCAACAGCCACTGCCTCCGGACTTAATAATTTCCTGCACTCAATACTGAAATAGATTTACATGTAGCATCGTCAGCGTTTTCCCTGAGCATCAGTTGAACACACGGTTATAAATACACACTAATACAATGTTTTTTTATGTAATCTATTTTCTCTCGCTGTTGAATACTTATTCTACTTTTAATTCATTTCGACAACGAAAGAGGCATCCAGTAATATATATTCTCTAAATTGTCCTTTGTATATATTTGATTGCTTGATATGCAATGACTGCGAGAACATCGACAATGAGTAAAACATCTGGGGGTTAACCTGCAATTTTCGAAATGCTGTTATAAAGTTGAGTAGATGGATTATTATGATATGAGAAAGAAACAAAGAAAGTCTTCACAAAATGACCAGAACAAAAACACTGCTAAAAGAGATAAAGGTAATGACTGACTGGCACTTTGCCGTCTTGACAGACGATAATTTGTACCTCTCCTTAACACAAAGCTTGGGCTGAGTTTAGAGACCATGTGTTGCCCATGCAGCATGATCCCTCTCTAGGTCTGTGTAGTTTACTTCAGAGGAAAGGTAACACCAATACATCTGGAACAAGACAAGCTGCAGAAGCTGCCGGATCAACAAAGCGATGCTCTAACTGCCCGCCTGTGTGAGACTAGTTGCTAACCAAGGATGAGGGCCTGAATTGCCCTGCCATGATATTTAGTCTTTAGGTAGCATTTCCTCGCGCTAGCTAGGGTAAGGCATGTACCCTCCCAATTGCACTACTCCGTGCGAAGCCGTTGGCACAATGTAGGGTGTCGGTTTGGTAAGCGCCACCCAACATTCGGCGCTAACATAAAGCAGATAGTACCGTCTTCTGTCATATAATTAGAGTATTTCAGCCACATACAAGAAACAGCTCTTTCTAAACGACGCACTGGTTGAAAGAGTAGTGGACAATTGTGCAGGATAGAGATAAAGAGAAGAAGACGATAATTTAAAAAGTAGGCAATATGCTATAATGATATATGGATGGACAACATCCTGAGATGAATTTGATTCAGCATTTATTTTTGCGGTATGATTACGAAATGCGTAGGATATTAGAGATTCATTAGCCGATCACCAAAGTGAAGATATCTCTTGATAATGATAACATTTATACTGATATAAAGATAGCAGAAATCCTAGTGTATGTTTATTCCATGGATATTACTTTTGTTGTGTCAAGTTCTCGGCTATTGCAGACAATGAGCAGGATGTGCAACATATCGTAGATGCGGTTGTTGCACACAGTGAACAACTAGGATTATAATTAAATTGTTAGAAGACGCAGATTATGGTCGTCACTAGGAAGGACGACATACCACAATGTAATATACAAGTAAAGGAGAATATTCTTAAGCAAGTGAATCGATAAAATTATCTCGGAACAGTCATAACATCTGATGGAATATGTCTTTAAGAGATTAGAACAAGAATCTCCATGGCGAAGGTAGCCTTTTGCAAGATGGAAAACATACTGACCCATAAAAAGATGTCATTTACAACGAGAAAAAAGAGTGTTGAGGTGCTACATAGAACCTGCGTTTTTGTAGGGATGTGAAGCGTGAACAGTGAGTAGACAAGCTGAAAAACATCTGATGGCTGTTGAAATGTGATATCTGAGGAAAGTGTAAAGAATACCATGGACAGACAGAAGCACCAATGACCAAGTCCTACAAGAAACAAATGGAAATCATAAACTGATTAGAGAAATTAGACGTAGACAGTCAACATTTTTTGTTATGAGAAGAAAAAAATTGGAGAACTTGGTGACAACTGGCACGATTGAGGGGAAAAGAGCAAGATGACGGCAGAGAAGTAAATACCTGGATGGCTTGACCATGTGGCATGGTCGAGACAAGAACACTGAGTTGATCCACGACTCTGTAGATCGAGTGAGATGGTGATATATCACCGTCCATGCTTACCGGCATGGCACATGATGATGATGATTGTGTCAGTGTTTTTAAAACAAAAATAAGATTCATCAATTCTTGTTCATTTAACGTGTTTTTACCTGAAGATGTCTTCCATGTGTTACCTGTGTCCCACAATGGGACACACAGACTAACAATATGTGCTATATCCCTGCACTCAATCACCACATGCTAAAAGATGTATGCCTAATTATATGTTCTATATCCCTTCCCCCATCCTTCATGCGTTCAAGGCTAAATCTCCAGCTTTATGTTCCTTTTCTCTGCGCTCAATGTCCATATGATAAAAGATGTATGCTAATTATTTGTTCTAGGTTCCTCCAGATACTAACAGATGTATATTTAATTATATGTTATATGTCCCTTCCCCCAGCATCCAGATGCTCAAGGCTACATGACCAACTTTATGTTCTGTTTCTCTGCGCTCAATGTCCAGAAGCTAAAAGATGTATGTCTAATTATATGTTCTATATTCTTTCCCCCAACCTCAAGATACTAAATGATATGTGTCTAGTTATATTTTCTATACCCTTCTCCCAACCTCAAGATACTAAATGATATGTGTCTAGTTATATTTTCTATACCCTTCTCCCAACCTCAAGATACTAAATGATATGTGTCTAGTTATATTTTCTATGTCCTTTCCCCCAACCACCAGACGCCAAAAACTAAATGTCTAACCATATGTTCTGTTCCCCTGCTCTCTATTTCCTAATGGTAAAAACCGTATGTCCAACTATATGTTGTTTTGCTTACTATCAACTGTATATAAACCTGTCTGCCTTATCCAGATGAATGCCTTTGTATATGTCTCTTTGTCTCTCTGTCTGTTTAGTAAATTTAATATGTGGCTTGCTGGCTGCTTTCCATCTATCATTCTCTCTCTCTACTCCCCTCTCTCTCTTTCTCTCTATCTCTCTCTGTTTGTCAATCTATTTATTATTCTATCGATCTGCTTGGCTGTCTGTCTGTCTGCCTAGCTCCCTGTCTTGTTGTCTATTTTTCTGTTCGTGTGTACTCTACATATCTGTCCCTGCACATACATTTCTGTTTATAATACTTGTTGGGTGATTAGGTTTCTCTCCAACAGCTTGTGTAATCATTAAAGCATAACCTCTTAATAGACAGAAAGCAGCGACAAGTATCAATTGACATCTCTGAAAAACGACAGTACCAAATACCATCTTCACCACATCTTAATAATGCCATTATTTGTAGCTCTGCACTAAGCAAGTGTCTGGGGAGTGCCAAGATGCTTGTGTGATTCTAAGTGAAAGTCGGGGATCACGCTAGATGGCAATGTAAACACAAACTAGTAAGTGTTATAAAGAGTATGTGCATAACTTTGTATCTTTTAAAAACCATTGAGCACTTAACATGTTTTGGACTAGTCCTCCTGATGTCTACATATACAAGCAGCACACGCATGTCATGATTGTAACGGTCTTATAAAGCATGATAAGAAAAGTGAAGACAGACATGATTTGGGCAGTTGTGGCAGTCCTCCATTCAACAATCAAAAATAGAGCGTAAGTGTTGAATATCTCCTTCAAGGTCATGCTGGTGTGTAGAGAGCAAGAGCTCAGATTGGCTGAGTCTGCTACCCTTGGTGAGTATTAGTACATGATAAAGTAAATGTGATCGGGGACCTGCTAATCGCGTGTTTAGTGCAGCAGAACAGATAGATCATTAGAGACAATTGTGCCGCGGGGAGTGACCAGAGGATCTAGCCGGCACTTAAACTCCAAGGACAGGCCAAACGGACACATAATCAGACTGCTGTTGTCACGATTGGGACTCTTCGCTGGCGTTTGCAGATGAGGACGGAGCATGTATAGGAATGTTCCGAGTGCTGACACAACTCAACTCAAGCCAAGGACTACATCAGGAAAAAGACGTACATTGAGACATCATTGACGGAAGGAAACATAGTAGGAAAACAATATAAATATAGCGGCGTCAGTCAAATTTCCAGCTGAGGTCACAGGCAGTAAATCTAATGCAACGAAGTGAAAAATCATTGGCAAAGAGGAAAACCCTAATAGAGAAATTCCCACAAGAAACTGGCTTCAAAAATAGACAAGGCAATAACAGCTGGTTGAACGAGGTCCTGGTTTTGTTTTCTTTACAAGTGAAAAGAATACGTTTATTATTTTTCAGCTAATGAAAACGAGCGACAAAGAACTCCATACCTGAGAACACATTACAAAAATACCTGCGAATATATGACTGCAGAAATACATTGGAATCATACTGATCGTTTTCCACAGAATAAACGTACGGCATCAAGTTATTTCTTCACAAAGATTTGATGTAAAACCACAATGAGACATAGAGTTAATATATAGTATATGCTTCTCATTGCGGTATTAATGCATATGTGTCTCACTATATCTTTATGTCTATGTATCTTCCAAAAGCTTAATTGTATTATGTTAGTTAGTTAGTTAGTTAGTCGAGGTTCCAACATCCCGGGCAAGTTTCCATTATGCTCCGTTCCTGTGCCAGTGAATATCACACAAAATGCTCCTCACTGTTTAATGTGAAAAGTGGAACAGACAGGAGTCTCGGCAATCCAACATCCCGCACAGGTACACTGTGCGTAATGTCGCCGCCAGAGTGCCAACACAAAAGTCCTCCACGAAATATACAGTTCATCGTCGATGGAATCGACAATCACCAGAAAGACTTCATTGACCCGGGTTTTCTCACATGGCTCAGTCTCTTTCCGCGTGGCGAAACTCCGAAAGTGCCACACAAAGCACGAACTCCGTAGTTCCAGCATCGACTCACAGGAGTCTCCTGAAAAATGCACTAGTGAACCGAAAAGGCAAATCAGTCTATTCAGCAACAGCTGGTAGCCATTGTTCCGAACATGCAGTTTGCTGTACAAACAAAAGCGGACAGATGTAAAAGCATTCCACATGAACTTCACAGATCACAGTGTCGCGCCACACACTCACTCAGTAGCAGGGCCACGGAACCATATACTACCAGTCCACATGAGGAAAATGCGAATACAAACCGCAGCCACAAGAATAAATACTCCAGAGGCAGTGGCGATTCAATGCCTAACCGCCATGCTGGGGACCGGAAGTGATCAATCTAATTATATTATTCTCACTACATCGTATTGAATGTTTCTCATTTAAGCATTATTAAATTTCACATTACACATTATTGTATTCGTTTCTGATAATAAAGACTTAATACACAGTTCTTGCTAAAGAATTAATGTATTTCATACTCTCTTATTTGTTTCATACTAAAGCTTAATGTTGTGTGTTGTCCACGACAATTTATTGTATGTGTTTCTTACTATATCTTATGTATTTCTTTGTCACTAAAGTCTGATTATATGTTTCTTACTAAACCATATTAGTTATATTTTTCTCTAAAAGTTATTACACATGTTTCTCACCAAATTCTTAGTGTATATTTTATAACTGCAAATGTTATTGTATAATTCATATCTAGACTACTTGTTTCTGGCTCTCCAGAAAAAATATTATTTTATCTGTTTTCATTAAACCTTATTTCATATGTTTCTTATATTTTATATATTATTCATTACGCCTTATAGTATACAACTCATAATCAGATTTCTTTTATGTGTTTTCATTAAACCGTAGTGACCAATTTGTCATTAAGTCTTAATGCGCATGTTTCTTTGTATATTCTTATTGTATATGTTTCCAACTAAATCTAATTGTATATGTGTTTCACTAAACCTTATTGTATATTGTTCTTATCATACTGTTCATATGTCTCACTAAATCTTATTGTAGATATCTCACTGAACCTTATTATACATGTGTCTCACTAAACCGTGTTATAGGTTTATCTCACTAAATCGTATTATAGATGTGTCTCATTGAACCTTATTGCTTATCCATCTCACTAAATCTTACTGTAGATATGTTTAACTAAACCTTTTTGTATATTCGTCTCACTAAATCTTATTGCATACTAGCTGACCCGGCCCGGCTTCGCCCAGACCCTGGTGGGGAGCATCTCATTTAATTCATATAAGTAGTCATATAAGTTCTCGTTCCCGTTACCGACAATCTGTCTGTCTGTCTGTCTATCTGTCTGTCTGACCCGGCCCGGCTTCGCCCAGACACTGATGGGGAGCATCTCATTTAATTCATATAAGTAGTCATATAAGTTCCCGTTCCCGACTATCTATCTGTCTGTCTGTCTGACCCGGCCCGGCATCGCGCAACTCCTGGTGGGGAGCATCTCATTTAATTCATATAAGTAGTCATATAAGTTCCCGTTCCCGACTGTATGTCTGTCTGTCTGTCTGTCTGTCTGTCTGTCTGTCTGTCTGTCTGACCCGGCCCAGCCCATGGTGGAGAGCATCTCATTTAAATCATATAAGTATTCATATAAGATCCCGTTCCCGACTATCTGTCTGTCTGTCTTGGGTAAATGGAGGAGGGATGAGGAAGAGGGAGGTGGAGGAGGGAAGAGGAGGGAGGAGGAGGGAGGAGGAGACAGGAGACAGGAGGAATAGGAGGGAGGAGGAGGGATTAGGAAGAGGAGGGAGGAGTAGGGTGGAGGAGGAGGGGGAGGAGGAGGGAGGAGGAAGAGGGAGGAGGGAGGAGGAGAACACAGGAGGAGGAGGGAGGAGGAGGAGGAGAGGGAGGAGGAGGGAGAGGAGGAGGGAGAGGAGGAGGAGGGAAGAGGAGGGAGGAGGAAGAGGGAGGTGGAGGAGGGAAGAGGAGGGAGGAGGAGGGAGGAGGAGACAGGAGACAGGAGGAATAGGAGGGAGGAGGAGGGATTAGGAAGAGGAGGGAGGAGTAGGGTGGAGGAGGAGGGGGAGGAGGAGGGAGGAGGAAGAGGGAGGAGGGAGGAGGAGAACACAGGAGGAGGAGGGAGGAGGAGGAGGAGAGGGAGGAGGAGGGAGAGGAGGAAGGGAGAGGGAGGAGGAGGGAGGAGGAGGAGAGAGTAGGAGGAGGGAGGAGGTGGAGGGAGCAGGAAAAGGGAGGAAGAGGGAGGAGGAAGAGGGAGAAGGATGAGGGAGGAGGGAGGAGGAGGAGGGAGGAGGAGGGAGAAGGAGAACGCAGGAGGAGGGAGGAGGAGGAGGAGAGGGATGAGGATTGAAAGGGAGGAGGAGGGAGGAGAAGAGAGTAGGAGGAGGGAGGAGGCGGAGGGAGAAGGAAGAGGGAGGAAGAGGGAGAAGGAGGAATGAGGAGAAGGAGGGAAGATGATGAGGGGGAGGAGGAGGAAGAGGGAGGAGGAGGAATGTGAAGGGAGGAGGAGGGAGGAGGTAGAAGGAGGAGGAGGAGGAGAGAGGAGGAGGAGGGAGGAGGAGGGATGAGGACGAGTTAGGAGGAGGAAGAGGGAGGAGGAGGGATGAGGGGGAGGAGGGAGGGGGAGGAGGGGGAGGAGGAGAAGGGAGGAGAAGGGAGGAGGAGGGCGAAGGAGGAAGGAAAAGGAGGGCGAGGAGGTAGGAGGAAAGAGGAGGAGGAGGAAGAGGGAGGAGGAGGGAGGAGGAAGAGAGTGGAGGAGGGAGGAGGAGGAGGGAGGAAGAGATAGGCGGAGAGAGGAGGAGGGAGGAGGAGGAGTAGGGAGGAATAGGAGGGAGGAGGAGGGATTAAGAGAAGGAGGGGGAAAGGGGAGAAGGAGGAGGGAGGAGGGAGGAGGAGGATGAGGGATGAGGAGGGTGAAGGAGGAGGAGGAGGGAGGAGGGTGAAGGAGGAGGAGGAGAAGAGGGAGGAGGGAGGAGGAGGGAGGAGGAGAACGCAGGTGGGGGAGGAGGAGGAGGGAGGAGGGAGAGGGAGGAGGAGGGAGGAGGAGGAGAGAAGAGGAGGAGGAAGGAGGTGGAGGGAGAAGGAGGAGGGAGGAAGAGGTAGAAGGAGGAGGGAGAAGGATTAGGGGGAGGAGGAGTAGGAGGAGGAATGATGAGGAGGGAGGAGGAGGAAGACGGATGTGGAGGAAGGAGGAGGAGGGAGGAGGAGAAGGGGTAGAGGGAGGAAAAGGGAGGAGAGAGGAGGAGGGAGGAGGAGAAGGGAGTAGGAGGGATGAGGAGAAGGGAGGAGGAGAGGGAAGAGGAGGGAGAAGGGAGGGGAGAAGGAGGAGGGAGAGGGAGGAGGTAGAGGGAGGAAGAGGGAAGAGGTAGAGGGAGGAGTATGGAGGAGGCGGAGGGAGTAGGAGGGAGGAGGATGGAGGAGGAGGGGAGAAGGAAGAGGGAGAAGGAAGAGGGAGAAGGAGGAGTGATGAGGGAGGGGGATGAGGTAGAGGGAGGAGGAAGAGGAGGAGGGTGGAGGGAGGAGGTAGAGGGAGGAGGAGGGGAGGAGGTAGAGGCAGGAGGAGATGAGAGGAGGAGGGAGTTCGCCATTCCTAATTCATACTCGTCTAGGTTCTGTGATTTCGGTCCTTCCATTGATTGTTCTTCCCTTCTACACGACTGTAGATAACTTCCTTACACATAAAAAGATGAATTGTTATTGATATTGCCGTGGCATGGAGGCATATATATCAGCAGCAGAGTGGAACGCCTACGCCAGCCGGCACGGCACTTGATGATGATGATGATTGCCGTGTGACGATTCTGTGTAGTCACGTCATTTTCTTCCCTTTTCCTAGCGTTTTGGTTCGGGGATTCTTTCATCATCATCATCATATATTTACATACGTAATTTGGGAATGGGAGGAGGAGGAAGAAGAAAAAAAAATACGACAGTTGGCAGCGCTGGAATGAAAGGAAGGCGTGTAGAAAATTTCATCTCAATCGGATGGGCCGTTCGCGAACGCATAAAGGACATACATACATACATACAGACAGACAGACGGAGATCGCCTTTTATATATAAGATGTGTCTCATTAAATTTTATTATATATATCTCTCACTACCGTATTATTGATGTGTCTCACTGAACTGTGTTGTATATCTGTCTCACTAAACCTTATTGTAGATGTATGCCACTAAACCTTACTGTCAATGTGTCTCACTAAACCTTATTGTAAATGTCTCACTAAACCTTATTGTAGATGTATCTCACTAAACCTTATTGTATGTTTTTCACTAAACCTTATTGTAGGTGTATCTAACTAACCCTTATTGTATATGTATCTCACTAAACCTTATTGTATATGTTTCTCACTAAACCTTATTGTAGATATGTCTCACTAAACCTTATTGTAGATGTATCTCACTAAACCTTATTGTAGATGTATCTCACTAAACCATATTGTAGGTGTATCTAACTAACCCTTATTGTATATGTATCTCACTAAACCTTATTGTATATGTATCTCACTAAACATTATTGTATATGTTTCTCACTAAACCTTATTGTAGATATGTCTCACTAAACCTTATTGTAGGTGTATCTCACTAAACCTTATTGTAGATGTATCTAACTAAACCTTATTGTAGATGTATCTCACTAAACCTTATTGTAGGTGTATCTCACTAAACCTTATTGTAGATGTATCTCACTAAACCTTATTATATACGTGTCTCACTAAACCTTATTGTAGATGTATCTCACTAAACCTTATTGTAGGTGTATCTCACTAAACCTTATTATATACGTGTCTCACTAAACCTTATTATATACGTGTCTCACTAAACCTTATTATATACGTGTCTCACTAAACCTTATTATATACGTGTCTCACTAAACCTTATTGTAGATGTATCTCACTAAACCTTATTGTATATGTTTCTCACTAAACCTTATTGTAGATGTATCTCACTAAACCTTATTGTAGGTGTATCTCACTAAACCTTATTGTAGATGTATCTAACTAAACCTTATTGTAGATGTATCTCACTAAACCTTATTGTAGGTGTATCTCACTAAACCTTATTGTAGATGTATCTCACTAAACCTTATTATATACGTGTCTCACTAAACCTTATTGTATGTTTCTCACTAAATCTTATTGTATGTTTTTCACTAAACCTTATTGTAGGTGTATCTAACTAAACCTTATTGTATATGTATCTCACTAAACCTTATTGTAGATGTATCTTACTAAACCTTGTTATATACGTGTCTCACTAAACCTTATTGTATGTTTCTCACTAAACCTTATTGTATGTTTTTCACTAAACCTTATTGTAGGTGTATCTAACTAAACCTTATTGTATATGTATCTCACTAAACCTTATTGTAGATGTATCTCACTAAACCTTATTGTATGTTTCTCACTAAACCTTATTGTATATGTTTCTCACTAAACCTCATTGTATATGTTTGTCACTAAACTTCGCAGTATACTTTTCTCTCTTAGCCCGGCTGTGCTGGTGTATCAATACACTTTAGTATAGGAGTATGTCGACGTAGTCGAAAGGAAGGAATCATCTCTCTTGAGCTTCCAGTCCGCTGATGGCGAGGTAGGCGGTTCAACCCCTACACCAGCATTAAGTTAAACTTCAACGTTGACTTCTCGTTCAGAAAGCCATAGCAAGCTACCTAACGTACGAATGCTTCGAAATAAACCAAAAATTGATTGTAACATCCTGCAAAGTACACGGAACAACAAACAAACAAACCAGCACCCGATTGGTGGTTTAGTCATTATAGCACTAGTTACCTCCAATTCCCAAGAAACGTCCTAAGTAACCGCTTTAGGCGGTGCCGATCAGGGAACCAATGTCCATAAAAAAAAAAATGACACTACTCACCTCGATAAGGACTGGAACACATGACCTCCGGACCGACAGGCAAGCGTGCTAGCCACTACGCTCTCTATTTTACGTGTACTTAATTAACGACTTAAATCACGGTTTTTTATTAATATCTTCGCATTACACATTTGCTTTTTTCGGTAAATACTGAGTAATATGTTGCAATACACTTATTTCACAAACCGTACTTCTTAAAGACACAGTTTGCGGGTTTATAATCAAAGAATGGATACACGCCTGTAACTGAAATCTTACCTTATAAGGCAACTTTCATTCTCTTGTTGTAAGATCTAAGTAGAAAGAACAAGCAGCTTCTTAGTTTCTCTCAGTTCGACAACAGAAAATGTTGAAGTTTCATTTCTGCCATCCAAATCCACCACCACAAATGCATACGTGGTCACGCGTTGAAATCCACAGAAATACATAAATATAGCACATCCAAATAAACAAACGACGCGTTAATTTCATTTGATTTTGTTTTTATGGTACTACAAAAAGTGTCGTTAAAATAAATCTTTCATAGCACACTGGCATGAATAACCCGGTCAAGATTTTAACACCGATCGCTCCGAAATGTCACAGACTGTCCGTGCATCGCTAAGAAGTGTCACAGACTGCCCGTGCATTGCTACAAGCACGACGGGGCGACAGGGAGAAAGCGAATGTGTATTCTATCACATTTGGAAAACGAGAGGAGAACGGTAAGTGTGAAGATTGTTAGAGAGCTGTCCTGAAGTCTGGCGCCTAGCTCTGTGCGCGCAAGCACCCTTCTCCCACTCTGGATATCACAGACATGAGTGCTTCTTATGGAACATTTGGGTAGTGTTAGAACTAGGAGCTGCGTGTGCAGAATTCTCGGCGTGTGGGTGCAGTTTTCAAGTACTCATTCATCTATGTCTACATAGCTATTTTCACATCGACATACCTAAGTCACTACCTAGCTAGCTATCTACGTCATTACCTACCTACCTACCTACTTACATACCTACCTACATACCTACCTGTCTGACTGTCTGTCAGTCTGTCTGTCTGTTGTCTGCCTATCTGTCTCTCGATATGCCTATCTATGTATTAATACATTCATCTTTTACACACACACACCACACACACACACACCAACACACACACACACACACACACACATATATATATATATATATATATATATATATATATATATATATATATATATATATAAAATCATAACCACACGCACACACACACACACACATATATGTGTGTGTGTGTGTGTTTGTGTGTGTGTGTGCGCGCGTGTTTATGCTTTTTTTAAATGTTGCATATCCCTTACAGGACGTTGCAGTCAACACCAGCATTTTTCAGCTGCTGTTGTTGTACTAGGCAAGTTTTACATTCAGTAGTTTGTCACTGCTTTCTGAACGACCGGCTCACATACACCCGTAAGATACCAGCGCTACGCGATCTGTTTCCGAATCTCGCGCAGCTCTTTTCCCCACGTGGATATACGGGATTACGAACAACGTTGTTAAACCCTTGGCCAAGGAGACGGCGTGTTTTGTGGTGTTTATGCTACGTCCTCGAAATAGCTTCAGTTTCTCAAGTCAGTTCATGGTATACGATTCACTAACGACCTGCATTCCAATTACTTCAAGTTACTGCCTTTATACCTTTATACAGCTACAACTTCTGTCAAGGTTCTTACTCTCACTATACGTATTCTTTGGCACACCTCTCATCTGCATCGTAACCTTGGTAATGCCGACATCTGGAACATCGCAAGTCTGCTCACTCGGGAATGTTAACCTGGTCAACAAACATCCGAAGAAGTCAGATCTGTCGGCTGGAAGAGGCAAATGCCGCAACTCTGCTGTAAACAGGAACAAGGCACGCACGTCCAAAACAAATACATTTGACGGATAAAGAAGAAGAAGAAGAAGAAGAAGAAGAAGAAGAAGAAGAAGAAGAAGAAGAAGAAGAAGAAGAAGAAGAAGAAGAAGAAGAAGAAGAAAAAGAAGAAGAAGAAGAAGAAAAAATAGATAGCGAAATGGCTGGGCACTTGTGTGTTTACCCAAGGATCGTAGGTTCGAACCTGCATGGACTTAATCTGTCGAGCCTAAAATAAGTACAATAAAGAGAGAAATCGGTAGACGTGTCATTGACTATCTAACTCCTGGAGTGCCAATTAGTCTGTTAAAAAAAAAAGGTGGGGCTAGCACCATATATATCGAATATACATCAAGGCGTGGAAAAAATGTCTGATACTATACTGTTAATATGTAATAAATTAAATAATAAATACACACCCACAGACAAGGAAACATAATAGTTGGAACAATCATCAAGCGAGCTACCTGTAACAAAACTGTAGGAATACACGGAATACTTGACAAACCACACAACGAACAGTTTCAGCCTGATAACAAAATCTACCTTCTGCCATGAAAGGGTTTCGTGCGCTTTAGAGTTACTTCATCAGTATAAAGACGACCAGGGTGTGCATCTGTAACAATAGTACCTTGATAGACAAACGAACGAACGAACAAATTTTATTTTCAAGGGGTTAAGATTTGGGCACGCAGGCCCGACTGACATTCTGTCCTTCTTATATCTTGACTCTCATACGTTATTTCATTCATAGACCACCTAGGGGGGTAGGTATGTAGGGCGGTAGGTAGTTAGTTACGTATGTCGACACCTACTCGGCTAGCCACACACACTGGAACACATTCCTATAGATAGAAGACACACGGACAGACATAAATACAATCGGTTTGATTAATAAATGTCGTGTCCTTTATGTCAGTGACATTTAATTACAAACAGCATTTTACATTACATTACACCGGCGTATGAGGCTTAGCGGTTAGTGAACACAGTTTCAACAATTCCCTGACATGCGAGTTCGAGGCTGCGTAATCAACAGCTTGAGACTTGGGTGTGTGTTGATTTCAGTGGTATTATCGTGGGTTGTTAACAAAAAGTAGTGGCAAACTATTGAACATCATACTTACATAGAAAATCACAACCAATAAAAACAAAGTTGGGGATGATGTCCATGGCCTTTTAAGGACATGTAATTAACTAACGTTACATTATATTGTGCTACACTGGGATGCAATGTACTGTTCTGGACTATACTATACTATACTATACTATACTATACTATACTATACTATACTATACTATACTATACTATACTATACTATACTATACTATACTATACTATGTTGTTTGTCCATCAAGATTGATGATGACCATTCATTTCATCCAGTGGGGTTGAAAGTATGGAGCCGTGAGTTCTAAGATGGCTGATAAGGCCTATTTTGGCTCGAAATGTTCTTTGACAATGTGGACAAAGTATGCTTGACATTTCTGGAGGAGGATTTCCTGCAGTTGTTTTTCTGTTCTGTCTTTTATTCACAGCTCTTGCAGTCCTGGTTGCCTCACAAGTGACTGCACTCTTGCGTAATGATGCACGCCACGAATTTCGGTCTCTGGCTGCAGTCTCCCAGGTGTCATGATGAATTCCAAAAGCATTCAGTGAGATTTTCAGTGTCTTTAAAGCGTTTCCTCTGGCAGCCTTGGGAGCGTTTACCACAACGCAATTCGCCGTACAAAATTCGTTTAGGGAGCTTGTGATCTGGCATGCGAGTCAAGTGACCAGCCCAGCGAATCTGATTCTTCATTAGTAGACTGTGGATACTGGGCATGGACGCTCTTTCTAGGACTTCAGTGTTTGGGATCTTGTCTTGCCATTTAATCTTCAGTAACTTCCTAAGGCAGACTGCGTGGAAGTGGTTTAATTTCCTAGCGTGTCGCTGATAAACAGTCCAGGTTTCACATGCATATGGCAGTGTGGATAATACAACTGCTTTGTAGACTTTCAGCTTTGTTTGCAGGCTTATTCCATTTCTGTCCCATACATTCCTATACAGTCTGCCAAAGGCCGCGGAGAATCTTGCATTTATTTCATCATCAATTGTGGCAGCTTGGGACACAGTGCTGCCTAGATAGGTGAATTTGTCCACAACACTTAGTCTATGACCATTCACTTTGATATTCGGCACAGTGTGATTACTCCCTGGAACTGGCTGGTGCATAACTACAGTCTTCTCCAAATTGATATTGACTCCAAAGTTGGCACAGGCATGTGAGAAAGCTGAAACATTATGTTGTATATTCGCCTCTGAGTTGGCGTATAGAGCGCAATCATCAGCAAACAGGAGCTCTCTGACGGTGTCGCTGTCAATTTTAGTTTTAGCTTTCAGCCTTCTGAGATTGAATAACTTTCCATCCATGCGGTAGTTGATGTCTATTCCAATATCGTTGTTCTCGAAGGCATTCGTCAGCATAGCTGAAAACATGAGGCTGAACAGTGATGGTGCCAGTCACATCCTTGCTTCACTCCATTGATGACAGGAAAAGGCTCTGACAGTTCACCATTTTCCTGTACTCTTGCCTGCATGCCATCATGAAATAGCCGCACTATTTGGACAAACTTTCGTGGACAGCCATATTTTGCCATAATCTTCCACAGTCCTTTTCTGCTGACTGTATCAAAAGCCGTGTTAGGGCCAATGAAAGTGGACAATACTATACTATACTATCAGCTACCTAGTATTTCAAATTTTCTACACACATTCCCCCCTCCCCCCCCCCCATTTTTTCACCATACCACTTCTGCCTAGTTATTTACCACAGAATGTCCATTCGTCTATTGCGTCTTATCTGTTAACGAGAGAGAGAGAGAGAGAGAGAGAGAGAGAGAGAGAGAGAGAGGAGAGAGAAAGAGAGAGAGACAGAGAGAGAGAGAGAGAGAGAGAGAGAGAGAGAGAGAGAGATAAGCTTCTTCAAATGGCATTTTGTGCATAATAATTTGTTTGTACACTTAAGTGTTGCCTAGCATTATAGATTTGGGAAATTTAAACTTAAAAACAACATACATTTAAGACAAAACAGTTCCGATGCACTGCTGGTGCTGCAAAGATATTCGACTGAATGTAGAAACATCACAGAGCGGTTACCGCCTGTCCTAAAGGGATAGCAAATGACAAATATTTGGTCAGGGTATCCTTGCACTCAAACATTGTGAGAGCCCTTGTTGTAAATTGTGCGAACTGAGATGCACCGCTACGGAAACTATTCGATTCACACTGTGCCTGCAATTATATGACTTTAATTACTTGACGTAGGTTCGTGAAATATTATATGTGTATTGTTAACTTAATATACATTTACTTTAATGTTTATTTTGTGCACATTATTACGGTTATGTACATATAATATAGATTCATTTATCAACAACAGGTGTCTTCAAAAATTAGAATGACCAATATGGCAAATCAGAATCAATAGTATAGATCCCCAAGGAGCCAAATATGTACACTCCAATAAATCTGGATATTGACGACTTAATTCTAGCATTAAAGAGCACATTGACTGATCAAACAAGTTAACGTTACAACTCATCATCATCATGTAACATGACGATAAATGTGGGCGGTTATATTTCGTCATCTCACGTGATCACCTGGGCATGTGTCCCTGTCCCGATTACAGAATGTGGCCAAGAATTCCAGGTAATTTTCTCTTTGTCTGCACGTTTCACTTTTCCCATAGCGTTTGCCGGTTGTCACTAGCTGCCACGTTTAGTTTTTCTTAGTAGCGAGCCCAGCAAATCTTGATTGTATGTCTAACTCCTCTAATCGCTTTACACTTTTCATTTATTTCCTGAAGAACTGCCCGTGCAAGTATATACATACATGGCACCACACTTAACTAGATAGGTTTTTCTTCTAGAAATCTTAAGACAAAGGAAGTTAAGGAAAACCAACAATGGGACGTTTTGTTAGTATTGAGATGAGAAGCATGGGAAAGACATGAAGGGAACCAGATGGAGGATTGCAAGGATTGACCTGAGATGTCTGAATGCTGCAGTGAGTGATACACGGTAGAAGAATAAGATTTAACGTGTGGCTGATCTGCCACCTTGAGGTTAAGTAGTCGAACTGAGAGCTCTCCAGAGCCCCCTATCTTCGGCTTTCTGTGCATCTTGTTTCAGAGCTAGCCCTTGGCCCTTCAGTGACTATTTAGTGTTGTCGCTCAGCTAACGTTTGGGTAAACATGAGGTCTTGATCAATGACTTTTAGTTTTCTGTGTTCGTCCTAGCTGTCTGTCTTCTCCTGCTCTGCAGACTTGACCCGCCATCTAAACTGGGAAATATTAATCACTTGGGAATCTGTGAAGTATTCAGATATGGCGATAAAAAAACTGTCATGGGTACTGGCGGGCACTGGTAGCAGACATAGGGAATAAATAAAATACAAGTGATAAAACACACAAAGGACACATTGAATGCTACAGGTACACGAACACGCAATGGAACCTACAAACTAATAATATATGTTCTTAAATAATGTGCATACATGTGTGGCATACGTTAGTGATTTTATATTATGCTTGCTTAGTTATTATAACTTTCTGAGATCTATGTTTACAAAGAAATTGATCGTTGCGAAGTACGTCTGTATTCCATTGTTTCTGATGAATGAATAAGTACGAATAGAACATTAAGAATCAGTATCACAGCAATTGGGACATTCCCAAATGTACTCCATCCCCTTAATCGGTAGGTAAAGAAAAATGCTTATGCTTATGATACCATAATCATCATCATCATCATTATCGCCATGTGCCATGCCGATAAGCGAGGGCGGTCATGTTTCGCCTTTTCACTCGATCACCAGAGTTGTGGAACAGCTCATTTTCCTGTCTCGACCATGCCACGTGGCAAAGCCATCCATGTATTTACTTCTCTATCTTCCTGTTCTTCTCTTCCCCTCGATCTTGCCAGTTGTCATGGTACCAGTGGAGGCCTAATTGAACGGCCGCCTGCTTTTTTTAAATGTACGTCTATGTCTGCTCACTTCCATTGAATCGGCATATCTCAAGATATGGGTCTTTTGTTTAGATGCACTTTCCATTCGATCCCAGATAACCTTCACCACATCGACCTTGTCATAATCTAGCTAGCCGCACAAACGTCTGCAATAGTTAGCCCAGCAGCTTGTTAGTTTCCTCCTACACCCTCATGCTGTGTGCAAAATATCCATAATATGTTCTTAACAATCGTCTTTTTTTTTACTGTTGCAAGCCGCTAGATGGGTTCACACCAGTCTCTATGTAATGTATTATGCTTAGCAAATATGTCACAACACATATCGTTCAGTATTAGTGTCCAGTCATCGAAACGTCGCCATTACAACCTCTCCCCAATTCATATGTTGGAAGTCGGGATATCATACGTCAGACGCTCTTTGTTTACACATCGTCCCTAAAACTTGACAATGAAACCCCACCCACTCCGTTTACCTCGGACCACAGATCCGCCCACGCATGTTATCACATCATTGTCCATGTGCTATACCCGTATACCAAAACTGGTATCTACGTGGGGCCGTGTGCTCCCATCCTGGCCTATTTGCTTATTTCCTAATGTACCAGGGGTTCGTCGCTCACCACTATCTCTGGAAACTGCCAAATGCGTAGATATTCACGTCTCTCCACATACCTAGGTCCTTGGTATTATCGGCTAATTATATTGATGATATTAAGACTTAGACAATCCACTAATATTTCACTCGTCTGTCTCATCATATTCTGCTGCTGATCTGTGCAGTCCGCACGATTTTTTTTATAATACCTCTCTTTTCATTATGTGATTCAAGAACAATGTTTGTATTTCTCACTGTTAGTTACACCCTGCGGCTGGCCGAGTGGTTAGAACGCCGGTCTCTCATTCGGGAGACCCGGGTTCGATCCCCGGTAAGGTGTGAGATTTTTTTCTGTCGGGGGCAAAAAGAAAATCCTAACCTGCACAGTTCGCGGCGACTGCACTAGCCAGGCGGCCCTTATTCCTCAAGCTCAAGACCCCTCTGCCATACACCGCAAGGTACTATATTGACAGTAAATGACAGTGACAGTGACAGTTACACCCTTCTTCTGTCATTAGCCTCTTTCGAGCAATCGGCTGTAGTTACTTTGGCAGTACAAAGTATTCGCAACACTTGCCTTGGAAACCACCACAAGGACTCTGCGTCCAAGCTGTTGGTAATTCGTTCATATTCCAAGATTCACTATCATACAGAAGGACAGTCTCGATATACAAGGGGAAGTCAATACCTAAGTCACAAATGGCTGTAGAAAAATAACTAAACATGATAACAACTTGAAACCAGTTTATTTTTATGCATGCACTGTCCCTTTATTTCTCAACATAATTTCTACCAACATTAATGCACTTATCCCATCGTTTTATCAGTCCTCCCAAACCGGCTGCATAGAACTGCGCGCTCTGTTTTCTAAACCATGTTTTCACTTCGCATTCAACTTCGGCGTCTTTCGCGAAATGTCTCCCGCCAAGGTGGGTTTTCAGTGGACCAAAAAGGTGGACATCGCTAGGGGCTAAATTGGGGATGTAAGGTGGATGTTCCAGAACTTCCCACCGTAGTTATTTAATTTTCTCCTGAGTTAATCGAGCCGTATGTGGTTTGTCATTGTCATTGTTTAAAGAGCATGCATTATATGCTAACGTGTAAGAAGTAACGAACGAGCAGACAGGCTTAAAGGCTTGGCTACTATGGGAGGGGACGCGAAATGGGCCATGCTGACATCCTGAATGCCCTCAAGGATACAGGAGGCAGGACGAGTCAATGCGGAAAGCGATGGGTGTGATTCTGCAACTTTGACCAGATTGCAGGAATTTCGAATCAAACGGGCGCCAGGCGGAAAGCCAAAGAAGAATAGTCAACCAACATATAACTGTTGTTGTAATTGCCTACACATTGAAGGAAATTCTGAGGAGAGGTTATGAGCACTTATGGACTAATAGATCAATGTGCAATGAAGATGATCTATTGTCTAGTCAGCAGTCTTGGACGTTTTCTTCGAATTGCATCATGAAGCATCGAAATTCACAGTACGATTCAGAATTCACATTGTTACCTTTCTTCTTGAAATTTGTTAAAAGGTTAAAAGCACTCCTTGACCCCAGAACACTCTCAGCATAACCTTCCCTGCTGATGGCGTAACCTTGAATTTTTCGACACAAGGCGAAGAAGGATGTTTCCATTGCATTGAAGCACGATTAGATTCGGGCTGGTAATGATGCACCCATGATACGTACCCATTAACAATCCTGTTCAGCATGTCTTCTTATTCATCTT
The DNA here is from genome assembly GCA_014155875.1 of Cepaea nemoralis. Lineage (NCBI taxonomy): Eukaryota > Metazoa > Mollusca > Gastropoda > Stylommatophora > Helicidae > Cepaea > Cepaea nemoralis. Next base: position 29,976 of record JACEFZ010000078.1, on the reverse strand, counting down.
CGTATCGATAGAGATGAGGCAAGGACAGGCCAAATCGGTTAATTTTGTGTTCCTCATTCAATTGTCTGGGTATCCAACTTGAGCACACTTTCTTAAATTTCAATCGATCATGCATTATGCTGTATGCTGAACCATGTGAGCACCTTATTGCAGATGCTATAGAGTCAATCGTTACTCGCCTGTCCCCTCTAATCATCTCCTACGCCCGTTGCACGGATGCTTCTATTGCAATCTCAACAAGACGACCAGATCGGATTTCATCAACAATTTTAGAGCATCATTGAGAAGATTTGTCTACCCAGATATGCACCGCTTTACGGGACAAATATTTGTCAGCATAAACAGGAAGCATTTCCTTATGAATGTCCTTTGCAGGCAGTCCTTTTGGCCACAAAAAAACGCACAACAGCACGTTTCTCATTGGTTGTACACTCCCTAAGTACAGTCGCCATTTTGTATATCCGCTGCGCATGCACATGAGACTCATAGTGCCACATGACGAACGGGAATATAAAGTTCGGTGTTGCTATCACCTAATGACACCTGTAGAAAACACCAACTACATTTACCTGCCATCCTACAGAACTGTGTGTCTTACTTATTGACTCGCCCTTGTAACATTTAAATATTCTTTTTCAATGGACGTGACTTATTGCATCAGATTTACAAATAAGTAAATCAACCAAAATAGAAAGTGGAATTGGTCTAATATACAAAGACAGACTCGCAGGTGATAGAATGAACGCAGTCACAAGGTGTGGAATAGGGACCTGCACTTTTTAACTGTTAAAATCTGTATTTGAGCTTGTGGCTGAAAGAAGGGCTTCATGGAGATCTTTAGAGGCGAATGACTTTATGAAACGTCGGAACAAATTAATCTCGCTAGAATATGTTGATAATTCCGCACTTCGTTTAAATATCTTCGCTCTTTGTACCGGACAAGCCACTACATGCAACTAGACGAAGAACAACTTGTATTGGTAATGTCAAAGAAATTAGAGAGCCGAGGTAGCTAAAGTGTCTAGCCGCGCACCTGCCAGCACGGTGGTCAAGGGTTCGATCCGCATGGTAGCAGATTGGCATGTTTATAACTGACCTGGGCTTCCAGGTCGACACAGACTAAACTATGAACCAGGCAATGTTTTGGGATATAAAGGCGGCCGGTGTGCTGCAGATGACTACATACACCCAGTGCCGAGGTTTTTATAACTGTATGCGTCTAGCATTGTTTTCCCAATCCGCCTTAAGGTGTGTACACCGTTCCTTAACAAAGAGATTAGTGTCATACTTTCTCCATAAACTTGACTACTCCGATAAACTACTACGTTAAAGAAACAAACTGTCAGGCACATATGGAATGATGGTTATCTCCTGTCTGGAATCCCATCTCATCTGATCCCGCAACCCCTGACGTTGGTCGTTAGAATGTCATCGAAGCATCAGTATTTAGAGCTCTCTCTCTCTCTCTCTCTCTCTCTCTCTCTCTCTCTCTCTCTCTCTCTCTCTCTCTCTCTCAGCAACAACACACACTGTGTTAAAATACTATATTCTGGCCGCGCCTTAATGTTATTAGCACAAGACGGATTCTCTATTTGTCGTCAACAGCACAAGACAAGATGTTGTCGTCAACATTTCCCAGGAGGACTACATTTTAAAGAGTGTTATCAAGTATATCAAGCCCAAGCGAGGCAAGCTTTCAACGTTTCACCACCGACAACAACGGCTACGTGCGTATTCCAATTGCATTTACTTTATCTCTGACATAGGTGTTGTTTTTGCTCCCGTTACCATACATGGGGAATTGTTCTGAAGTATTCGTATTGATGCGCGATCTTTACTTTGATCTCGACTTCCAGACTAACCCAACAGAAACTAAATACTGGGAAATATCTTGTGAAGTAATGGCGACCGGTGTGGTACTGATCACACCCCCAACCGTTCGCCGATTAAGTTAGTTGCATATTCTTTTCAGTATATCGCAGTCAATCACTGCATATGTTGGTTGTTCGTGATCATTTGGCAACGGCATTGGTCTTTCAAAATATGGGTCTAGAATCATATTCTCAGTGTGACTTAAGGCGTAGAATGGGTCCTTCACTTGCTTACATAGAGTGGCTGATTGAAAATATACAAGTCAAGTCTTGACATGGCACATTATGAGAGCAGATCACCAAGCATGTCAGTAGGTGTATATGTGAACGGGTGCTCACAATTCCAGAATGCCCACAAGCTACTTCTTAATAAGGTTTACAAGTGTAAAGGCGAAAGGACTGACTTTATTACACCGGATTTTATACCATGTGGCTCAGTCTCTTTCCGCCGGGCCACCTGCCGAAAGCCTCTCCCAAAGAAGGAACTTCGTAGAACCCCGAATACTCCATGGAGTCTCCGAATGTGAACCGAATGACGGAGTTCGGAATGGAACCCACAACTTTCGGAGAGCGAGACAAGCGGTTTAACCACTTCACCACGAAGCGCCTTCCCTCGCATACCACCACCAATACGTCACTACTATGTGTCTGATATGTGGTGGCGGTTTAATTATAAGACGATCTGAAGTAATGAACTTCATATTATTATTGTCAATCATAACCTCCAAATATATTTCCAAATAACCATATAAAAAGGTGGTTTAAAGGGCATTATATGCTAATATGTAAGAAGTAACGAACGAGCAGATAGGCTTGTGGGCTTGGCTGCTATGGGAGCCGACATCCCGAACGCGAACGAGCAGATAGGCTTGTGGGCTTGGCTGCTATGGGAGCCGACATCCCGAACGCCCTCAAGGGTACAAGAGGCAGGACAAGTCAATGCGGAAAGTGATGGGTGTGATTCTGCAGCTTTGACCAGATTGCAGGAATTTCGAATCAAACGGGCGCCAGGCGGAAAGCCAAAGAAGAATAGTCAACCAACAAAGAACAGTTGTTGTCATTGGCTACACGCTGAAGGAAATTCTGAGGAGAGGTTATGAGCATTTATGGACTAATAGTTCAATGTAAAATGAAGATGATCTATTGTCTACTAACCAGGCTTGTCCATGGGAATGAGATTCCCATGGGATTCCCATGGGAAACGTTCCATGGGATGGGATGGGACAGCACACATTTATATTTCCCATTTGACACATGGGATAGTAGCCATGTCATAGCAACTTGATCTACGTCAGAGCTACCCTTAATTTTTAAAAACATTTTTCTACCCTTTAAAAGCGTTTTATCCTTATTTTTTCTTTATATATTTGTATCAGTTCTATATCTCGTTGTGCACAATTTACGCACAGTATGTTTTGCACATGAATTTCTTGGCGAATTTACCTCATTCTCCAGTCCATTGTTTGTGTGTACTGATAATGCAGCAAGCATGATGGCAGCATTTGATGGACGGTTTGATACCGATACAGAAATCCACCGATCTGGTTGTAATCAGCACAGGTTATCAATATGCATTAATGATAGCTTCAACAGAGGCGTGATTTCTGAACTGAGTCAGTTCATGGATCAACTTTCATTTATTGAAACACATTACAAGACACGTCAGGCAAAGGCATCACAGCTGCCATTTTCCATGCCAACAAAATCTGTAACAAGTGAATGGTGATCATATTACCAAAGTTTCAATGCCCATTAAAAAAATACTCGCATTACTTTAATGAAGATGTCGAAGAATTCTTAAACCATATTTCGAATATTGCTCAGATTAAAGGAATGCTGTACATACTTGAGAAATTCGAAACATTTTTTTTGTGGGGACAAACTAGAAATTGATGGTGCTTTACCTCATTTAATTTTGCTGTTATACTTCCTCATAGACTATCAGTTGTACAAAGTTATTGGTTGATATTGACGAAGAAACTTCCAGCAGCATGGTGAAGAAATATTGTCAGAACATTCAGAAAATTATTGGAGAGAAACTTTGGCCATTATGCGGCAGTTCTCTGGCAGTTAATGCAGAATACCTTACTGGAATTGCCAAAATAGAAGACATGGCGAAGTCAGTTGTTACTAAGAAGAAAGGGAATTTGAATACCTTTAAATGGGCCAATGATTGGATCGCTTTTTCTAAGTCTGTTGCTCCAACTGTTATTTCATTCATCAAGGATTGAAATCTTTCATCTGCTATATGTGAAGTTTCAGGAATTGTAGAACAAAAGCCGAAAGGTGATTTTGACTTATTTTTTAATCCTCCTCCAAACAAAGGACTTAAGTTTGATGACCCCAGAAACAAATGCCTTGAGGATGAAGTCACATGTTTCAAACATCACGGCAACTAACTTCACAACCATTAAATTATTGGAAAAATGAACATAAGTTTCCACTGCTAAAAGCAAGTGCGAAAATTGTTTTGGCCATACCAGTGTCCTCAGCAGCAGTAGTGCGCTTATTTAGTGCAGCTGGATTGTTGTTGAGTAAGTTACGAAGCCGGATGTTACCATCTCTTGTGATAAACTCTGTGTATATCAGATTTGCATGTACGATGAAAATTGTGGAATGGTTCAGGGATTACCTGAATTAACTGAATTATTAGAAACAGTCGATCAGCAGGAAATTGATATTTAGTTAGTTAGTCGACAGATCATCCTCATTCCACATCGAACCATTCAGTCCATAAGTGCTCGGATCCCCTCCTCGACAAATCTCGCAGCGTTATAGAGGCTAACGACAGTGGTATATTAGGGCGCCCAGACACACATTATGCCTCCAAAGATGGCGGCTGATAGGGTTTATGAAGGAAAATATGGGGGAAATTGCAGACTCGGTAAAAAAAATTTTGGCGGCGTGTGGGAACGGGTCTATTTTTTTGACGGGTGTTGGCGGGTAAGTGTCTGTGAAAGTAATTAAGGTAATATTTAGTTGGTGGGAATAGAAAGCGAGGTTGTGAGCACGGATGAAGGGATAGTACTTACTGGAAATAGAAAGCGAGGTTGTGAGTAGGGATGAGGGAGGGGTGTAAGTTATATATGTTGGATGTGGTTACGTATATGAATGTATTAGTATGCGTGGTGTAGTGATGTATAAACTGCCAAGGGTGTGATGGGTCGTGGTTTCTACTCATGGGTTGGATATATGGTGGTGGCGTAGACATCTCATAATGTGTTAGTATGCGTGGTGAGTAATGTATAAACTGCCAAGGGTGTGATGGGTCGTGGTTATACTTGACGAAGTAAGAGGTGTAGATGGTTACTATCATCTGAACAGTGTGATAGTAGTGTCTAAGTGAAAGTAAAGGGTGGTATGTAGCTTATTCACTACCATCATTACAAAGGAAATCTTATAAAGTTATAATGGGTGTCATTTGATGGTAAGGGGTGGATATTAGTGGTCAAGTAGGAGTGCTATAGGGGTGGTCATAACTGTAATAAGAGGTGTTCGCAGTTACACACTGGTCAACCAGTGGTCAAGCAATGGTCAAGTAAGGGTCAAGTAGTCAAGTAAGGAAATTTTAGGGAAAAGTTATTGTAATGATATGGTGCTGATTAAAGAGTGGTAAATTATTGGTCAAGCAGTGGTCAAGTAAGGAAAATTTTAGGGACAATTGGTCGTAGTGACATGGTAATGCTTAAATTAGTGGTAAATTAGTGGTCAAGTAGTGGTCAAGTAGTGGTCAAGCAGTGGTCAAGCGGTGAGTAAGTGAGGAAAATTTTAGGGAAATTTTAGGGAAAAGTGATTGTAACGATATGGTGATGTTTAAAGGGTGGTAAATTAGTGGTCAAGCAGTGGTCAAGTGAATACATTTTAGCGGAAAGTAGTTGTAGCGGCATGGTGATGTTTAAAGGGTGGTAAATTAGTGGTCAAGTAGTGGTCAAGTAGTGGTCAAGTAGTGGTCAAGTGGTCGAGTGACCACTTAAATTGTAGAGGATGATGTGCCTAAGATTATGGTAGTGGTTAAAGTGATCGATGACGTGGTCAAGCAGTGGTCAAGTAGTCGAGTGACCACTTAAATTGTAGGGGAAAGTACGTATAGTGCAATGGTGGTGGGTAATGTGAGGAAGAATCAATAGTAGTGATAATAGTACTACCAATATTAAAAATCATACAAAGAGGGTCATACAAACACAAGTACACACATGTACACACTTGATACATTTGTACATACAGACACAGAAGTACAGACAACCCATACCATTACTACTGTCACTATCAACAGATATACACAAGTACACACAGACACGATTACACACATACACAAAGACACACCCATACCATTACTACTGGTACCACAACCAGTACAGATACACTCACCCATAAACAAATCGTGTCCCTACAAGAATATCACAAACCACACATTTTTGGTAAAGAACGCGGATGTCCGAGACAGCCCCTACGTCATCAACGCCATATGCAAAAGTCATTAAGTATGAGTCATCGGTGTGTAGGGAAGCAGGCGTGAGAATAGCTTGTCTAACTGCCACGTCAGCTACGTCGTGTGCAGACCCAGTGTATAAAATAGACGGCGTCTTGTGTGAGCTCAGTACCAGTTCACGGCTGACTTGGGTATCTACAGAGGTGCTTCAGGCTGGTGTGAGCAGTGTTCGTGTAGTAACCAGATATTGTTCACGTACTGACTTGGCTACATCGGTGAAACAGGTTGGTGTGAGCATTGTTCGTGTCGTTGGCTAGCTACAGCAGTGAAACTTGGTGTGAGCCTTATTCGTTTCGTCGGCCTGTGATAAAACAGTAAAACCTTGTATACACCAGAACTCTTTGCGGTTGTAAGAAAGAACTAAAAAAAAAAACCAGTTTATCAATATGGCCACCAGATCTACTTTCACGTGTTCAGTGTGCGAAAAAGAATTCCGTGATGGGAATAATCTTAATCTCCACATTCGTACCATTCACGATACGAGAGATCAGCCACACTTATGTCATATCTGTGGACAACGTTTCAAGAGAAAAGACAATCTACAAAAACACATACGAATACGTCATCACCGGCCTATGGATACATCAGAACCAGAGACAACTACCTCTTCACCATCAGAGACAACACCACCAACAACTTCGATGACACCACCAACTGAAACCAATATAACTAACAGTCAGATACAACCAGACGAGAATATTCTTGAACAAGTGGTAGAAGACGAAGCTGCCATCTTAGCAGCCGGGGAACCAGTACACTACACATCCTTCCATCGGATATTCAACAAATATATAGAGAAAATAGGGAAGCTATCAGGACACATCACAAGATTAACAAGTATTTATCGACATACACCTTCTTTATTAGCCCGGAGATACAACACCCTATCAAATGGACAGATACGTTGTATAAGCTTTTCAATGCTCAAATTAGTCGCTTTAAGATCAACTTTAGCTTTCATCTAGTGTTACGACATAGAGGAACACAAGATCTTAGATTCTATCATGCATCATTTAACAATTCTTCTGTTTTAGAATTTCCAGCGCTAATACATAACAGACACGACTTTGACGCCTTCCTTACATCAGTACACGAACATGACATTCATTCCTACGCCATGCAACAACGTACAGACACCAAATATACACTAGAGACAGTAGCTGGCACATGTTTTTACCTCTTTCATATGCCCGAGTTCCCGATAGTTTGATGTCTAGGTCATCCCCCAACTACATTGTTTTATATTTTTGTCACTAAGCATGTATGTCATTGCTGTTTTCTTATATCACTAAACTATTTTCATGAATAATACATTCTTTGATATATTGAAACCAAGATTTTTGTTGATTTTCTTTAGTGGTTTTGTTTTTACTTCTTGTTCGAGAGACATCAACACTGACAGACAATGAAACAAAGACACATACTGAAATGTATTATGTATTTATTCAACTGATGCTTGCAACCAAGTATAGAAATTACACCATCCACCTCGCAGTATCCAATTGTAATCGTCTGGCGCGATACATGATGATGATAATGTTACCAGTACCAGCATCCCTTGCAGTGCCCTGGGGTACGATGGGAAGCCGCACTGGAAGCGAGGATAAATAGAGGCGCGTGTCAGTTTCCTGATCTCTCCAAACCAGACAACCGTGGCCGAAGGAGCGATTATGTAGATCGCTGTTGTATAGAATAGGGAGGCTTTAACCGGCCCTCCCCAGTCACTGGACCTGAGCAGGGAGTCACAAATGCCTCTAGATTTAACCAGGACTGGCTTGTGTGGCCCACACACGAGGACCGAGGAAATCCATCAAAATAACTGGCAATTTGTAAGCCCACTCTTGGTGAGTTAAATTTATTTAGATAGCTTAATTAAAGATAGGATAGTGGTGCCTTTGCTAGTTCCCAACTGGAAGCTCCAAACTTAACATCCACAGGTTTGAGGTACAAGTTGGTATAGTTCGGTTTATAGTTTTACCTAGTCTGAGGAACTCTTCTGTTCCTGAGTGAATAAAAATTAGTATTTATTTTCTCAAGTAAAATGGCGATGATCGGCAGAATGACAACAACATGGGTTCGCCACAATTAGTAACTGTAAAAGTGCTACTCTGCAGATTGGCAGGGATGTAGTAAGAAAACTAATACCAGGGGTAGTTGTTGAAGATCCAGGACAAAGGATGTTCTCATACGATGGTGTGTATATTTGTAGGTTTTTAGATTTAAGGTAGCAGACAGTGTAGTACGGATTGGAAGTAATCAAATATCGATACTGTACTGTGTTTGGTAGTTCTATAGAATTTGATAGGTCCAGAATTCAATACAGTAGGCAAAATATGTAGTATCATAGTCCAGAGTAGAGGAGGATGTATTGTTCTGTAAAGTCTGTGTTCTGACAAGAGGAAAATACAGTGCACTAGCATAAAATATGAGGAAATAATGAAATAATGATTGGGGCTGTTTAGAGGAAAATAGGGAGCATTGTTGAATAAAATATTAGGTTATGATTAATTCTATTTGGGTGGTATTCCTGTATGAAGGTGGCCAGATTAGGTGTGCAGGATATATATATAATATAATGCCATTATTATAGTAGCATGGTGAGGTTGAAGATAACAGTAGATTGAATGGCCTGGGGTAACTAGGGCTGTTCCAGGTGGACTGTACAGTCAGTAAGAGGGTGGCAAGGTACATCATGGTGTGGTTATACCAGTCTGGTCTACAGTGAGGAACATGAAGTTGAACTGAAACCATTTCACGGATGTGTGGATGATTTAACTTCCCACAACAAAAGGGGAAGACCGGTGTATTTATATTATAATGTATTGAGGTATTGAGATGCCTCACATGTAATGAAAAGTAAAGGGTGCCAGGGGATGAGAGACACCTCCATTATGTTATATTGTGTGTTTGAAGTCAGATGACTTATCATGACTCAAGAACGCCAAACCTATAGTGATTGCTGGCGTACGAAGGTGTAGAGTGGCACGGTGAGAGTAATAGATATATGGTGCTTGATGACAATGTATGTTATGTTCTTCTAGATAAATGGAGCTATGGTAATAATTATTCATGACTGGATGTAGTGATGAAGGTGCCAGGTTGAACACTACACATTATAGGGTGGTTTATGATTATAATAGTGTTCTTGGGGATAATGATCTGTGTTGCTCAGGTTGGACACATGTGAACTTAAGAAGAATAGTCTTGAGAATAGTCTTGGAAGAGTTGCTGAATAGGGCACCCATAATGAATCTGGGGTATTATTGAGTGAGCTTTGTCATGGTGAGGGTGACCATGTAGTGATGTCGGCTAAAATGACTGTGATGGTGATTGTGATGGTTTTATGTGGCGTTATATGTCTGAGTTGTTGGCGGTGACTTATGTTATAGCCTGTGTCCTGATTGTTGCTGGTGTTATGTGTAGAACTGTACTTCTGGTATAGTGATGTTGTCTAGTTGTCATCAGTACAATGACACATCTAGTTGGTGATGTCATGTTGAATTGCATATCTTATGTCTGCTTGATTGCTGTTGGTGCATTGGACTGTATTTATGTCCTGTATGTACATGTTCAAATGGTGTTGTCCTGTTAGAGTCGTGGTACACCGGTGTAGCTGAGTTGTGTTCGGTGTTGATTTTGACTAGTCGATGAGTGTTGCTGTGTAACATTGGCATTTATGAGTGGTATTCTCAGCCTGTGGTGTTGGGGATGAGAAGTTGTGTTGTGTCAGAGATCTGTAGGTAATGACCCCCCTGAACTGAGAGTGTTCAAGAAGTAAATATTGAGTTAGATGAGAAGCCAGGAAAGGCTGCGAGCATTGTGACGAGGGATGATCCGCCCTCACATTAAGATTGTCCCATGATATGGTGGTGGCTGTTGCATTAATTGTGGGCCCAATCACTCCGATGGATGCTGTAGAGCGTGTGTGTTCTGTTTATATTTTATGTGGAGTATATCCTATAACCTACCCATGTCATTGTTGTCCAGTTGAAGTATCATGTGGTTGGTGTGAACTTACACAGTCCATGTCTATGTTTGTGCCACAAGGACACTGTTTGCATACACCGTTGCTGTAGTTGTTGTCCTGTGAAGTCCATGGGTTGATGCAAATAATGATGCTTTGATGATTATTAATTAGTTGTTGTACCTCGTCATGCATTGCAGGTAGTGAACCCAGGCCATGGTTGTGGTTGTAGAGTAAACTTGAGCCCCGGCTCTGGTTAATGTCGTAGGCCACTCACATCCCCTTCGTATACCTGTTTATGCGTGTTTATGCCACTATATCCCTGCTGTTAGGGTTATAGTTTTGTTACTCGTTATGTTATGGTTTTTCGCTGTATCTGGTCCCAGTCAACTTATGTGATGCGGGTGTCTTGTGTGGGTATTGAGGGTGCCCTTCGACTCAACTGAACATGATTGAGGTCTCACTGTCATTTAGAGACCGCCCCTGTAGTCGGTGCTAGGCAGCAGTTATCTCTAACTGCGGGATTTCAGATTCCCATTTCTGTATTTACCAACTGTCCATGAGTCCTGAGATGATTACAATAGAGAGTCCATACCTGCTGTTACCATTGTTGTTTACGTTAAGGCTCTGTTGTTGCCATGTTCTTGTTGGTTTGTGGAGATAGGTACCTAGTCATGTGCATAGCGATGTTAGGCAGCAGTGATTACTGTGGGAACATAGGTTCCCATTTCTGTATATGTCAGTTATGTGACATGCCAGGATGCCTGTTTGTCACTAAACCATGCAGTTCTGTCAATAAAAACCTAATTTTGTTGTTCTTAATTTGTTTTGTTTAGTCTGTAGTTTGTTGTGTAAACTCATTGATCCTGTTACAGTCCAGCAGTGTAATCTTCTGTCTGGGGTGTACAACAGTACATCCCCCGCCCTAAGAACTCCTGGAATCTTCTGTCTAAATTCTACCCCTTTTCTTGTTAACAGAGGAGGATATACACAGTGCTCTTTCTATATTTCTCCTTATTGTCCTTTTCTTCTCTGGCCCATTAAAAGTCAGTGTTGCGCTTCTTTGTCTTTGAGCACTTAAGTATAGGAAATTACATCTTCCTGTCCTTATTATTCCACCTCCTATGACACAATGATGTAGTTTATCAGTCATATACGTACCGACAGATGTAGCGAAGCTTTCCTCCAGGTCCTGGACATTCACGTCTGTATTGTAAGAATTATTAACCAGATGCATACCCAGACGCATACCAAGTGTAAAAACCATCATTATTCTCCCATAGTTGATGACGTTATCGGCAAAGACTTCGTCAGCAATTGAAACAAAGACCGGGAAAACGTGTTCGGGCTTGATACAGACTTCTAGTCTCGTGAATAACACATCGTGTTGGTTGGCTATCTGACGTACTAAGCGACACAACCTCGAGTTATTGGTCTTTGTGGGCTTGTAGGAACTAATAATAGTCAACGCCATACTCACCACCTCGGTGTGAACTTGTGTCAAGTCGACCATTGGTTCCATCATTATTATACAGATAGCTACCAGAGACCCACTGGCGTGCAGTTGGTGGTCAAATGGTCTAATACTATCACCCGATAAGTTTATAAACACCAATGCGACTAGATAGCTGTTTATTAATTCACATGGATCCTAGGTGGAAACATCCTTTTACGGCTTTGATTGCGGGCCCAACGGGGATTGGTAAACCGTCTTTGTCCAACGGTTCTTGGCCCATCTACCAGTCATGGTAGACCCCCTGCCAGAGGAAATTGTATGGTGCTATGGGGAATGGCAACCCATCTACGAAACTATGAAGGGTGTTCAATTTAATGAAGGTCTGCCGGATATGGAAAAATGGACAGGTGATAGACGTCGGTTAGTAGTCATAGATGATCTAATGTCTGAGACAGATGACAGAGTGACTAAATTATTTACTAAAGGCAGTCATCATCGCAACCTCAGTGTTATGTATATAGTACAGAACCTATTTGGTAAGAATAAAGAACAAAGAACTATCAGTCTGAATTCGCACTACCAAGTGGTGTTTAAGAATCCTCGAGACGGGTCTCAGATTACCAATCTCGCCAAACAGATGTATCCAGGCCGTGTCTCATATGTCCAAGAGAGTTTTAAAGACGCGACATCGGCTCCACACGGATATTTGTTATTTGACCTGCGACAGGAAACACCGGATCAGCTCCGCTTACGAAGTCATATATTTCCCGACCAGCAGCAAGTCGTCTACGTCCCCAAATAACATGTCTAACCGACTTAAACGTAACGAGGGTATGTTCCGTTTCTTGGGTCAGACCAACCCAGCCACTGTGAAGGCAGTAATGAAATCAGCTTCCCCGGATCTCGTCCAATCAATTTGCGAGTGCTGTCACAACGTTTTAAAAGATAATGTTCCCCTGACACCAGCTCAGAAGAAGCGTCTGCAACGACACAAAGACAGTCTGAGAGAACTCACTCATAAGAAATTATCGCTCAAGAAAAGGAAAGAGATTCTACAACAAGGTGGTTTCATAGGCGCCTTACTAGGCCCCATGCTAAATGTGTTGAAAAGCGTGGTGGGATTGTAATGGCCAAGAAGATGATCTTGATCGATCCCCGGTTGCTAGAAAAACCCTATGTACCACCCGAAACACTAAATGATAGTCTACAGGATTTGGATCGTCAGATGCAACAAGTCCTGGAAACAGAAGATCTACCACCCCGTGACAAGGCCAGAGCGTATCAGCAAACACTACAGAGGTATCTGAATCGACTCGAACAGTACAGACACAAGCCTCTGGGACTAGTAGATATCAAGGAACAAAAACCTGAAGTCACCAGTGTACCGACACCAGTAGCCGAGATACCTCTTCAACCAATACCTCTTCAACCAACACCTATTCAACCGGCTCAAGTAGTCGAACCCAAAACAGTCGAGACCACACCACATTACAAACTCAGGCGAAGCAAGAAGAAGACTAGGATACCTACCCCCAAGTGGCAAAATGGCCGCCCAATTAAGAAAGTATTACTATGACCCTAAGAAACCCGGAGCCTATGGTGGAGCAGCCGCCTTAAAAAGAAATACTAACCTGAAGAAAATAGATAAATGGTTACGTCATCAGGATACCTACACTTTACATAAACCGACCCGTCGCCGATTTCAGAGACGCCAGACCATAACCGGTGGTATAAATGAACAATTTCAAGCCGACTTGATAGATATGAGACTATTACAACGATACAACGATGGGATGTCGTACCTAGTGACTTGTATCGATGTGTTTAGTAAATATGCTTGGGCTATCCCGATCCAAAAGAAAACGGGGAAAGCGCTGGTGGTGGCTATGAGTAAAACCTTTGGTGATAGCCAAACCGATAAATTTTCAGAGCGATAAAGGTTCGGAATTCGTTAATCGGACCTTCTTAAAATTTCTGAAAGATCGAGGTGTGCACTTCTTTACCACCGAGAATGAAGATGTGAAGGCAGCGATAGTGGAAAGATTCAATCGAACCCTGAAAGAAAAAATGTGGCGTTATTTCACCAAGACCAATACAATGCGCTACGTCAACGTGATAGATAAATTGATCCAGAACTACAATGCTTCGTATCACAGAAGTAATCGCATGGCCCCTGTGCAAGTCAACTATAGTAATCAAGAAGAGGTGTGGGATAACTTGTATAAGCCGACATATGTATCGAAAAAAGTGTATTTTACACCTGGGGATCGAGTCAGACTGGCTGAACCCAAACAACCTTTTAAAAAAGGGTATATGCCTTCGTGGACAGAAAAATTGTTTACCGTCAGTCGCATAAACCAGATCAGTCCAGTGACCTATGTGGTAAAAGACGATTCGGGACAGGAACTACAGGGCTCGTTCTACCGAGAAGAAATACAACTAGTTGGAGACAAGCAAGTGTATCGTATCGAAACAATCTTACAAGAAAGACCCAGGCGAGGTGGTGGGAAAGAGTATTTAGTGAAGTGGTTTGGTTATCCCCATTCATTCAATAGTTGGATAGCTGACACGCAACTAGCTAGTTATGGAGACTAGTGGTGTGACTGAAGACAGGGTGGAAACTATGGGGGTGCGCCCACAACCGACAGAGGGGGAAAGAACATCGATCTGGTCATTCTTTGTACAACGTGTACCGAGGCCAGAGATTGTATTTCTGTGTCAAATGGTGGTTATATATGCCGTAATTGCCATGTCTTTGTTCAATCTGACTCAAGGCAGCGCAGACGCACCAGACGGCAAGTTGTGGGTAGCTCTAATGAGTAGTTGTTTGGGGTATATGCTACCTAATCCTAAATTAGAAAAACGATGAGTTTCTACGTAACTTTACCGAGTAATTCTGGACCAAAGGTATTTCCCAACAACCAACCCGGTCACTTTTTTGTCAAGTTGCCGCAGACCATTGGTGTAACGACCCAATACGAAGTGGCCCTGGTCGAGATTCAGTTCCCCAATTCGTATTTTAATGGTTTGCCTGGTGAAATTTGGTTCCAATACTTTCCACCTAAAGGTAGTGGTATGGAGCCTATAACCCTTGTATGTCCACCGGGTCCGTTCAGCAGCCCTGAAACTTTCATCGAGGAATTGAATAAGTTGTGTGTAGAAACCCAACTAGACGAGAAAGTAAACATCAAATTCATGCTAGGTACACCTTGGAAAAAAGTCGGGCTGAAAATATTTGAAAAAGGCGCCCAGGCAAACATTAGTGACAGATTGAAGAATATATTGGGTTTTCCAAGCTCGACTCTATCAGACGATAATGTCTTATTATACGGTAATACAGAATTAGAGATGGATAACGAAGTTAAAAATATCTACGTCTATTCCGATCTCGTAGCCTCGAGACCAGTTGGAGACGTCATGGTTCCTTTACTAAGGACTGTTCCTATATTGGATCGACTGTCACCTTCAGTGTTTCGTCTTTATGATAAGCCACATTATGTACCATTAAGTCGATTCTCCTTCGACACGGCGGAAATACTTTTAACTGACGATACGGGTAAAACACTCTCCTTCAACGATGGGACTTCAGTACTAACTTTACATTTTCGCATCAGGAAGCACTCAGACCTCGAATAGACTAATATGAGTTTCTACGTGACGCTGACGAGTAATGCGTCATTACAAATATACCCCCAAAATAACGCCGGACATTTCTTTGTCAAACTACCACAAACTATTGAGCTCACCTTCCAGTACGAAGTTGGTTTGGTTGATATTCAGTTTCCCAACACCTATTTTAATATTTTGAAAGATGAGGTGTGGATAAAGTACTTTCCACCTCCAGACCTAGACGAACCACCGATGACGATTACGCTGACGCCTGGTCTGTACAAATCAACAGAAAAATTCATTGGTGAATTGAATAGATTGCTTTTCGAAGCTGAGAGATTTATCAATGAACTGCAATGGCTGCGTCTCGATGATGCCTTACAAGAACATAACCGAATGATGTTCTCTTATAACGATATTTCGAATAAGGCTCGTTTCCAATTATATGAACAGGGGGCTGAAGTTAGACTTAGTGACAAGTTGGCAGAAATATTACAGTTTCCCTCGACACATGTCACCGAGACTGAACCGAGTCTGTCTGGTGTGGGTGAAGTGGATTTAGACCAGGGCACAAAAAATGTCTTCGTCTATTCCGATATTGTCACCTCGCGGGTGGTTGGTGATGTGATGGTACCATTACTGAGGACACTACCTGTTCTAGACAGATCTACCACCTCGGTATTTAGGATGTATGATAAGCCACATTACGTACCCCTCAGTCGATTTTCATTTGACACGATTGAACTTCTTATAACCGACGAGCAGGGGAAACCTATCCCATTTACAGGTGGAACTTCAGTAGTGACGTTACATTTTCGAACAACCAAACGGTTTGATCTGGGGTAATCATGGTTAGGCACGTGCCAATCCAACGCAACCCCAAACTATACGAGGAGTATTTCTGCAATCAAGCTGGAAGTGGTCTCCCTGTTTTTGTAGGTGGTCGAAGTCAGCGAGATCATGGAATTGGTAGTTTCTATAGTGGTCTTGGTCGCACAATTCTTCCTTGGTTGAAGACTGGTGGCAAAGCCCTATTGAGAGAAGGACTGGGGACGGGTTTGCAAGTGGCTCAAGATGCCTTAGCTGGTAGAAATGTTGGTGAGTCCTTCAAAGAACACGCCAGAGATGCTGGTCAACGACTACTCCAAGGCGCAGCTCAACACATCAGCCAATCAGGTAGTGGTGTTAGGAAACGAAAACGAGCCGCCCCGCCAGGTCAGCCCAGTAAAAGAATAAAACCAACAGTCAGAAAGCCGTCAAGTCATAAGACACATCACCACCAAGCGGGACATTCGGATATTTTCTCATAATGGCGTTAATTCATCCCAAGTCATGTGAGTGTCTGCATTCTGGTCTGGCTCTGTTTAGTGTACCTCCTACCCAGACAGCCGTAGAAGAGGGACAGTTTGTGGAGATTCATCCATTGGCCACTTTAGCTTATGGGGCACCCATCGAATTCACCATTTCTGGTGTCGGTGAAGATTACATTGATTTGTTTAATACTTTTCTGCACGTGAGAGCCAAAGTTACACTGCCCAATGGCGACGCCCTACCAAACACAGCCGAAGTCGGTCCGATAAATTATTATTTGCATAGTTTGTTGTCTCAAGTAGACGTGTCCCTGAACGACACTCTTATTTCACCGAGTGAAATGTCGTATCCGTACCGGGCCTACTTGGAAGCTTTTCTGAATTACGGTGAAGAGGCCAAAAAGAGTCATCTGACGTCAGCTCTATACTATCAAGATACTCCTTTGCACATGGCAGAAACAAAGGGTGATACCAATACAGGTCTAGCCAAAAGAAGATCTTTAGCCAGCTATAGTGTGCCTCTGGATATGATGGGGCGCCTACATTTCGACATTTTCAATCAGGACCGGTACATGTTGAATGGTGTCGATATTAAAATCAAACTAACCCCATCAAAATCCGTCTTTAATTTGATTGCCACGGATGTAAGTGGTGGGTACAAAAGTGTCATTACTTACGCCGCCCTCTTGTTGAGGAAAGCTAAGTTAAATCCAGCTATCTCTCTGGCCCATGAAAAAGCCTTATTGAGATCCAATGCCAAGTATCCTTTTAAAAGAGTCGTGATAAAGACCTTTTCTATCCCTAAAGGTATGTTTTCCCACACACAAGATAACCTTTTCCTCAGCCAGACACCGACCCGGGTGGTGATCGGATTAGTGAATGCTTCCTGCTTCAATGGCGAGCTGAATACGAACCCCTTCATATTCAATCATTATCAGTTAAACTATTTGAGTCTGATGGTAGATGGGCGTAGTGTTACAGGCAAACCCTTAACCATGAATTATACCACAGGTCAGTACATGCGAGCTTTCCATAGTACCAACTTGGCCCTTGGTCTGACCGGTAAGGATGTCGGGAATGGTATAAATTATGAAAGTTATAGTCAAGGGAATTGTCTCTATAGTTTTGATCTGACTCCCAGTATATTAGATGGAGAACAGTTTGAAATGGCGAAATCTGGCCCATTGTCAGTAGAACTAAAGTTTGACGTTATAACGACTGTAACTCTACAAGTCATCGTATACGCCGAACTCGATTCGGTCCTAGAAGTTTCCAAGACGAGACAAGTGCTAACAGATTACATAGCATAATGGATACCCAACAACTAAGACAATTACTCATGTCTGATCTGTTTGTTCGTCGCCTTCCACTAGTCAACGTATGCGCTAGAGATCATTTGCCTAGACACATTGATAGAACACAGCCAGCTGCTTTGATCGTCAATATTGACACCAGTGCTTACTCTGGTTCACATTGGAACGCCCTATATTTTAATGGTCTAGGTCAGTTTGAATATTTCGATTCGTTTGGGTTGCCACCATTACACACCGACATTATACATTTTATACAACGAAACTCGGACAGATCAACCATGTACAATACCCGTATGCTACAAGACATTAATAACAGTACTTGTGGTCTGTATGCGTTGTATTTCTTATTAATGAAATGTCGTGGCTCGAGCCTGTCACGTATCCTGCAACCATTTGGACACAGACAACACGTGAACGACCGTCTCGTGTTTCGATTGGTTACTCCGTGGTTAAAAAAGACAAGTCCAGAACTGTTTACAACTAGATAAATTCGTCGTTATAAACTGAGACGACCACTCGTCTTTTTGTTTCTACAACGATCAAGATGTCTACACCCAAGTGGTTATTCATGTCAAGACCTGTTGATATGCCCAGACAACTAGACAACAGTTTGAAAGCGGTGACAGTTTCTCAAGACACAGGAACAACGACACTCCATCTATATCAATCTACCGACAGTCAAGACAAGCCTCTGAAAGACCAGACATCTTTCTACAATAATCAAGTCCCTCTGCTCCCTTTGGATCGTAAACGAAGCCATTTTAAAATGTTGTATACCAATAAAAGCCATTTGAAAATGTTATTATTTGTTTCTCTATTTTATTATGTTTGTGTTCGATTGTATAGTTTTTCTTCTCTCTCTCAGTGTGTCTGTACTTGTGTATAGTTGTGATGACAGTAGTAATGGTATGGGTTGTCTGTGTATGGTTGTCTTTGTGTTTGTCTTTGAGTGTTCTTGTGTATTTGTTTATGGGTGTGTACTTGAGTATAGTTGTGAGTACTTGGCTGTCTTTGTATTTGTCTTTGAGTGTTCTTGTGTATGGGTGAGTGTGTCTGTGTGTACTTGTGTATAGTTGTTGATAGTGACAGTAGTAATGGTATGGGTTGTCTTTGTATTTGACTTTGAGTGTTCTTGTGTATGGGTGAGTGTGTCTGTACTTGTATATAGTTGTGATGACAGTAGTAATGGTATGGGTGTGTCTTTGTGCTTGTCTGTCTTTATGTGTCTGTATGTACAAATTGTATCAAGTGTGTACATGTGTGTACTTGTGTTTGTATGACCCTCTTTGTATGATTTTTAATATTGGTAGTACTATTATCACTACTATTGATTCTTCCTAACTTTACCCACCACCATTGCACTATACGTACTTTCCCCTACAATTTAAGTGGTCACTCGACTACTTGACCACTGCTTGACCACTGCTTGACCACGTCATCGGTCACTTTAACCACTACCATAATCTTAGGCACATCGTCCTCTACAATTTAAGTGGTCACTCGACCACTTGACCACTACTTGACCACTACTTGACCACTACTTGACCACTAATTTACTACCCTTTAAACATCACCATGTCGCTACAACTACTTTCCGCTAAAATTTATTCACTTGACCACTGCTTGACCACTAACTTATCACCCTTTAAACATCACCATATCGTTACAATCACTTTTCCCTAAAATTTCCCTAAAATTTTCCTCACTTACCCACCGCTTGACCACTGCTTGACCACTACTTGACCACTACTTGACCACTAATTTACCACTAATTTAAGCATTACCATGTCACTACGACCAATTGTCCCTAAAATTTTCCTTACTTGACCACTGCTTGACCACTGCTTGACCACTAATTTACCACTCTTTAATCAGCACCATATCATTACAATAACTTTTCCCTAAAATTTCCTTACTTGACTACTTGACCCTTACTTGACCATTTGCTTGACCACTGGTTGACCAATGTGTAACTGCGAACACCTCTTATTACATTTATGACCACCCCTATAGCACTCCTACTTGACCACTAATATCCACCCCTTACCATCAAATGACACCCATTATAACTTTATAAGATTTCCTTTGTAATGATGGTAGTGAATAAGCTACATACCACCCTTTACTTTCACTTAGACACTACTATCACACTGTTCAGATGATAGTAACCATCTACACCTCTTACTTCGTCAAGTATAACCACGACCCATCACACCCTTGGCAGTTTATACATTACTCACCACGCATACTAACACATTATGTCTACGCCACCACCATATATCCAACCCATGAGTAGAAACCACGACCCATCACACCCTTGGCAGTTTATACATCACTACACCATGCATACTAATACATTCATATACGTAACCACATCCAACATATATAACTTACACCCCTCCCTCATCCCTACTCACAACCTCGCTTTCTATTTCCAGTAAGTACTATCCCTTCATCCGTGCTCACAACCTCGCTTTCTATTCCCACCAACTAAATATTACCTTAATTACTTTCACAGACACTTACCCGCCAACACCCGTCAAAAAAATAGACCCGTTCCCACACGCCGCCAAAAATTTTTTTTTACCGAGTCGGCAATTTTCCCCATATTTTCCGTCATAAACCATATCAGCCGCCATCTTTGGAGGCATAATGTGTGTCTGGGCGCCCTAATATACTACTAACGACGCCAGTTCTGTGTTGGTTTATCAATCTTCTTTGGCTTCCTGTGTAGTGTTCTTGTTTGGCCACCCCTCTTTTAATTTGCTGTTCTTGCAGTCTGGCCATGATTGTAGATTCACAGTCATCACTTGGTTCTCGAAAAGTCTTACTTCTTGTAGAGCATTCAGAATGTCAGCCTGGTCCATGGCGCGTCCGCCCTCCACATTAGCCTTACCTGCGAGCTTGTCAGCCTGCTCATTTCCTTGTACTCCCGGAGGCCCTGGCACGAAGATGAAACTAATCTTTGTCAGCCTATACGTCTCTAGAGGCAGCAACCACTCTCTTCGGATCCACCCCATCTCTATCCTCTTGTACATGCTCATTGAGTCGCTAAGAAAACATGCCCTATTGAATATCTGTGCCTCGAGCCATGTTGTTGCTTTACTTACTGCCATGACTTCCATAGGAAGGCTACTTGTGGTCTCAACAAAAGCACCAGAGTCCTCCTTCACAATTTTCCCTCCTGCCCGCGCCGTGAAGGCCTATGAGCTTCTAACATGTCGGACGACTGACCCATCTGTGTAGACGACAACACCACTGTCTACCAAATTCTCGAAAATCAACGCTTGTACTTCCGCCTCCACAGCAGCCGGATTTTCTTGTCTGCATTTTCTGTCTTATTGGATCCACAATGAAAAGGATGTACATAAATATGTTGGCACTTGTACCCACGCCTCGCAAGGTTCTAAGTCCTTCAGTGAACACACCTGCTGAAGAATGTCTTCGGCTTGACCCATCCACGACCTTCCTCTTTTTAATCTGCTGCCCTTCACCTTCCTAATTTCACTATGCATTCGATGATGTGTGTTTGCGTTAATTCTGAGGTAGGCACGTGCTCCGCAAATTTGTAGTCTGTCTTCAATGGTTGGAAAATCAAGAAGGCAGCGCATCGCCCTGCATGCCGTATCGCTTGTATATCCAAGAATAATGCGCATAGCTTCGTTTTGTATCCTTTCCATCCTTTCTATCTTCTTACGGCTGAGAGTCAGGATTGCCATCGCATACTCAAAAACAGACATGACCAGCCCCTCATAAATTAGGCATAGATGGCGCTGCTCACAGTTTGCTGCCGCCATCATCCGCATCGCAGCCAAATCCCGCTTGCCCTTTGTTATCACCTGGTCTATGTGCTCATTATAAACAAGGCTTCGATCAAACCGTATCCTCAGGTAATTCATTGCCTGCGTTCTTTCCACAGTCTCTGACCACAGATTAACAGTTGGTGTTGGAGTGTTGACAATATGATTATTCAAAGAGAACCATGTCAATGTTGCCTTTGTTGGGTTGACCATTGCCCCAGCTTCATCACACCAAGTACTTATGCGTTTGAGTTCGGTTTGTAGTTCCACAGCAACCTGATCTCTATCCTTACCCTGACGATACACTAAAACATCGTCGGCATATGACAGTGTCCTCCCCGGTCCAGTGATCTGCTCGCTGGTGATTTTCACTGTGTAGGCGTTGAACAGCACCGGAGATAATGGTGATCCCTGTGGTAGGCCAGGATATATTGTTGTTGGTTCCGAAGTTCAACTGCCACATCTAATAACTGCATTTCCGTTGGAAGAGGGCTGCAGCGATCCAACTAAGGAGGAACGGACTTATCTTGAGTTCAAGAAGCTGAAACATTAGAAAATGCAATGGTACTCTGTTGTACGCGTCCTCAAGATCAATCGCTGCAGCAAAGGTTTCAATGCCTGAGTGGAAACCTTTATAAACATCACGGGCAAAAACAGCTGCAGTGGTCCAGGTTTCTCTTTTGGGACGGTACCCTCCCAGGGTAGGTGGGAAAACACCTTGCTTCTCTAGCTGGCTTGATATTTTTCTGGCAATTAACTTCTCCAGCAGCTTGCCTATTGTATTCTGCGTGGTGATTACTCGATATCCCTGAATGTTTGTGTGGTCTTTGCCAGGCTTCGGCAAGGGAATCATATAGTTGTGTATCCACTCCTCCTTGATGCTAGCACTCCCTATACTGTTGTTGTATATGTCTTCTAGTTTCTCTAGCTCGTTGTCGATACACCTAGCAGGAAATTGATAATGTGCTGAATGAGCAGAGTGACTCAGAAACGGAATGAGAGTGAGAGAGTGTCAAAATACACTTGAATATTAAAATTAATAAATTCTGTTGTTTTACATGTCTCTTTGTACATGTAGTCCTATTTAGTAGACACTAACCCTAAATTTTCATACATTTCATAATTTTATTTGAACTGTATTCCATATTAATATTATCATGGGAATCCCATGGGATGGGATGGGATGGGACAGGCATAAATTGCCATGGGATGGGATGCCATGGGACTGAAAAATGTGTCCCATGGACAAGCCTGCTACTAACTAACTAACTAACTAACTAACTAACTAACTAACTAACTGACTGACTGACTGACTGACTGACTGACTGACTGACTGACTGACTGGCTGGCTGGCTGGCTGGCTGGCTGGCTGGCTGGCTAACTAACTAACTAACTAACTAACTAACTAACAAACTAACTAACTAACTAACTAACTAACTGACTGACTGACTGACTGACTGACTGACTGACTGACTGACTGACAGACTGACTGACTGACTGGCTGGCTGGCTGGCTGGCTGGCTGGCTGGCTGGCTGGCTGGCTGGCTGGCTGGCTGGCTGGCTGGCTGTCTGCTGGCTGGCTGGCTAACTAACTAATTAACTAACTAACTGACTAACTAGCTAGCTTGTATACCAATTCGCAGATTCTTGCAGTGAGTTATGAATTCTATTTATGGACACCAAAGACTTTCAAGTTGCAATAATTATGGTTCCATTTCATTTGCGCAGATTCATTTCTGAAAATAAGTAAAAGAAATCCAGGCTATGAAAGGAGCACGTATAATTATATTGCTACATCGCTTTCCTGTTGGTAATTTGTTCTTCATTTCCAGCGGTCTTCCCGAGATGTATTTCACAGAATTGGTCTCCTGTGGATTGGCAAAAATATCTTCCAGCAGTCGATGTGAATTATTTGTTCTTGAGACTTCTCAAATCATTTCAGAACAACCAGCACTCGGCCATATTTTACCGAGTTATGAAACGCTAATATTTGTGTTTTGTCTACACATTTCCAAAACATCTGTCTGAATATGACAAGCGCCTGTGGCTAGGAAATTAAATACATCTCAGGGAAATAAAGAGATCGTTTTGTTCTTGCCTTGCTAGTAAACTGAAACTAAATAAATACAGAGGTATATTGGGTATTTCGTGGAGGGAATGTATACTTGTTATTGTTTGTGGACCGATAATAGTGGACCAGCTAACAGGAAGGCGGGTGAACCGACTGACGGACAAACAGACATAAAGATAGTTAGGATAGTAGGCAGGAATATAGACGCATACATACACACAAAGACAGACATACAACTTTATATTGATAGAAAGAGAGATATATAAATATAATGTATATAGATAGATAGAAACACAGACAGATAAACAGACAGACCAACGCAGGTATGGAAGGACGGAGGGACAGACAGGCAGACAGACAGACAGACAGACAGACAGACAGACAGACGGACGGACGGACGGACGGGCGGGTGGGCGGGCAGGCAGGCAGGCAGGCAGACAGACAGACAGACAGACAGACAGACAGACAGACAGACAGACAGGTGACACCATTATTTCCTACATTTTCGCCTACCTCGTGGGAAAATAAAGAAGTAGCCATCAACAAATTACTGAAGTAAGTATATAAAATATGAACTGATTATATATATATATATATATATATATATATATATATATATATATATATATATATATATATATATATATAAACAAGACGCCTAAAACACAATTACATCACACATGCATGGAATGTCTTGAAACTCGGACTTACGCTATAACTAAAATAAGGGAAGAGACAAGAGAATGCCATGAAATCAAAAAGAGGAAGAAACAACCCAAAATAATAATTAAGGACACAGATGAATAGACGCAAGGAGAATTTCATTATCACAGAAGAATACGCGAAAGAAAAACGAAAGAAAGAAACAAAACCTGAATAAAGATTGGGACAATCAAGAATTACGCATGAACAACCTCAGAAAAAAGGAAAAACAAGCAGACACACTGACAGATAGACAATCCCCGGCAAATTAAAAAGAACGAAAGAAACAAATGAAAGAAAGACAGAAAGAAAGATATACAATCAGATAGAAATAATGAAAGAAAGAAACTCATAAATCATCAATAAGATGCAAAAATGCTGACAAATCCACGAATCTTGTAACAAAAATGAGTGACCCAATTTGTTAAGTATTACGCCTAAGAATATATGTTTGATATAAATCAATGATGGCCCGTGTGTTGCAGGATTTCATAAGGAAAGCAAAGAATAGTAACAATATAATCATCGATGCATGCGTAAAATGGCCGTTCGTTAATCCCGTATACTTTCGTAAGAAACGCAGCTGAGCGAGATTCAGCAGCGGATCGCGTCGTGTTGATTACTTACGGAGGGTATGTGAGCCGGTCGATCAGAAAGCAATGACAAACTACTAAGCGTAAAACTTGCCAAGACATCAACAGCAGCTGAAACATGCTGGCGTTGACTGCAATGTCCTGTAAAGGATATGGGGGGGGGGGGAGAGAGGGGGGGGGGGATGCGTAAGATGCAACTAAGGATTGTTGGCCAGGAACTTTCTACCCCTTGTCGTTAACAGATCTTGGTGAAAACAATTAAGCAACCATGAACATGCTAAAAGTTGAGAAAAGAAGACTAACATAGTTAAATACGATTTTGTTAGTTCGCTCTCCTCAATTCAAGTGTAGTCCATATACATGTTACTACTTCTAGTGCACTGGACTGATGTGTGCTTGTGGATTAGCTTTCTCTATTACTAGTGTCCCTTGCCATCAGGTGAACCCACTACGACTGTTGAGGTTGTAATTTACGTCCCCAATTCATAAACGAAAAGTCAACATTTTAGCCTAACTGACCGGTGTAGGGGTTGAACCAGCTACCTTGACATCAGCACACCGGAAGTGTAAGAACGAACCCTCTTACCCATTCAGCCACGCTCATCTCCTTAAGGAGGCTTTCTAATAGAAGTAGTAGAGATGCCAAGGAAGCTGGATGACACACTGATCGCCGTCGTACCTCTTTTTACGAGGAAATTCCATAGACTTGGCACAGGATTGATAGAACTGTATGCGGAGTGGGACAGTGAGCAAAAGTATCAAAATAGGAGAAATACTGTAAGACCAGCATTTCGGGATTATGCGAAATACGATGAAACGGAGGAGCCAAAAGGTTCCTAACCACAGGGAAAACAGAGCTGTTCTCTGGTCGTACATTGAAAAATACCCCTTACTATAAAGCCCCTACTGCTGGCTAAAGAGGAAGAAAGCACTAGCAGAATTGGGAGCAGCGAGTTCTATGGGAGAAAAACCACCACATTTAGGAGTACAAAAAAGTATGCATGAATGTGTTCCAGTGTCATGCACCAACAAAATGATAAAGATGAATCAGTGAATGAGGAGTTTTACCTGAATCTTTAAAGTACTATAAATAATCACAGAAACGACAATATCAAAATTGTAATTAGTGACCTGAATGTATGATATGATCTGATACCATAGGTAATGAAGAGACCTAGGAGACATACGGGCTACGGTTTGTACACGAGAATAAATAACTATACATACATTTGTTTTTAAATAACAAAATGCATAAAGCAACCAAACCACAGCTCAGAAAATCATATATGATCATATCTGTGTTTACGAGAAAGTTAGGTAATCTTTAGACGATGTAAATGTTTTTAAAGGTGCATATGAAGAATAAAATAACCATAAGTAGAATTAGCATACAATTAAAGAAATACACAATATCACATGATAATAAAAACAGTGTAGCATATCTCAGAAAACAAGCAAGAAAGGAATAATTTATAATTAAAGTCGTTAATAAATGCAATGTCCTGCAGTAGTTAGTAGATTACGTGATTACTGGTCTCCTGGCAGCAGGCTGCATGTAATCAGAGCGAAATATTTTGTCATCTTTGTTATTCTTAGTGACTATATACTGGGCTATAATACATCGATAACTACCACCAGAAATATAAGTCAATGAACTCTGACAGATCGGCTCGATGTTCTAGACTTTGCTAACGACACTGATATCCTGTCCCACGCGCGAAATCAGATGCAAGATAAATCAAACACTCTTGATGCGGAGTCACAGCCATTAAGTCTAAAATGCATACTGGAAAGACAGACTTAATGAGAATAAAACTAGTAAAATATTACCAGTGATGCAACTTCGCTTTAAAATGGTGGACGAGTACACCTATTTAAGTAGCAATATAGATAAAGATGGAAAAACAGATACATATATTAAAATGATAATACAAAAAGCAAGAGGAGCTTTCATAGAACTGGAAAATACGTGGATGTCAAAAGATATTAACCCGGGTGTCATGAAATACTGAAGAGTTAACGATTCCCAGATGGACGACTGCATACACCAACTACCCAGGAAGGAGAAGGGTTAACAAAGGAGAGACAAGGCGCATGAGTTTCTAGGTCAAGACCCAGGAGGAGGCTAAACGCGCAGGTAGAACTGTCGCGTAGAAAAATTGGTTTTGCGACTAAGGCAGACAGCATTATCGGATAGCATATTGCGGTCTGAATGTATGAATAATGGAAGAGTTTCAGATCTGGAATTTTCTACTAAACAATGATAATGCAGTCGGGATGCGAGGGGTCCAGCAATGTCAAGGACTATGCGGCAGAAATGACCGATATAAAGAGGGTCAATTCTTTGTGTAAAGTTAGTGTGTGTTCCAAACTGACCTGAAGGAGATATGTTCTTGAGTGGGAATAGAAATACACGTCCCTAATGATGGAGAGAGGGGATAATAGTGTGTTATTCGCTAAGTGTTATTTCGATTCCAGGAACATAGATGCCTAAATAAGGTATAAAGATATTAGATATAGTTTAGGATATGAATATAGATGTGCGTGAAGTACATTTAATATTACTTTCTATTAGTAGGAATAGTATAGACGTTAGGTGAATCTTCTATCCTATGTCAGAGTGGGTTTTTCGGAAGCCTTTTCATTTCGGCTGGAGGAAAAGACACTCACATAGGAGGGAAGAGGACGCAGACACAGATCTCATTATTAAATGTATATCACACAGGTTTCCATACCAGTGCGGGACTTATCAACTAAGAGATTACACAGATGGCTGTGGTCAAGATCACCCAGTGTTGATAATCCACAAGAAAGCACTTTAAAGTAATAACGCACGACACTTGTGCATAAGAAAGGAAGGAAAAGAAGTGGCATATTAATAAGTCAGGAGGACAGAGAACGGAAAATAGAGATCATACAAACTAAAGAAAAAAGACTCAAATTACTCAGTATCGAAGAGTTGCAAGGTGCATACAAAGTGCCTATATCAATTATGAACTATCCAGTCTAGAACTTTTACAGGACAAAAATAGAGAACAATAGAGACTCGATGTGTTTTTCCAGGATGGAATTAAGAACGCTATAAGATAATAAAGACCATACAGTTTACGCTGGCAGCATATGGTGATCGGATTAAATACATTCATACAGTGGTGAACATTTTTTTCATTAAAAAAAAAACGGATATATCTACCGACTCAAGCAGACGGAGCTGTCAGGGTGAGACCGTTCTGTATCTATGTCATGTCCTGTACTCTAGCTGAGAGAAGAGACGAGAGAAACCACGGAGACTATCTATCAACCTCTTATCTGGCAGCCACACTAGAAGAACATACAAACTACATAGACAAGATCCATACATACACCAGACATAGTTTTTATTAATAAATCTTTTATCTTATCGTTGAAAGGAACTGTTGTCGGAGTATGTGATGAGGGAATAATAGAGAGAGTGAAAGAAATAGATATATGGAAGGGAAGACAGAAGGGAGGGGTGTAGACAAAAGTCAGTCAATAATCCCAACAGATAATAAGTTTGAAGATGTGCTTGTTGATTCCAACTCTCTCCCGGGAAAACAAGCGACATAATTGGTGGAGCAGCGGGGTAACATACATTATACCCATATGACCTGAATGCATAACATGGCAGATGCATAAAGGGGTACTTGCATATTGGCACAGGCATAGCGGAGTACCTACATGTTGGGACATACTGATTGGAATAAATAGAAGTATACATTGATGACTTTTAATGGAAGGACGTCCATTGGATATATGGTGCCATTACATTTATGGTAGAAACATTTCATTAATGCTGGTGACTTTACAGTGAGAAAGTTCCAGACAGAGTGAATGTGGATAGGTGGTAAGAGACATTACATACCTAGTCACACGGGCACACGTCTACATAAGTCTTTATCCTATATCTCCTCTTGTGGATGAGAGAGTGGTTGTGATGTACTGTGTGGTGTTGGAGATTTATAATAAGTAATAGATATATATAAATGATATAGGTTCTAGGTAGATTATCGGTTTATAGTGAGTATTCTTTACTGCTTTGAGGTGTCTTTACTCAACGTGCTGACTTACCTGCTTTAACTGATTGCCCGCTGGAGACCGTCTGATAGACCCCGTAACCCTTGTGCGACACCCGTGAACCACACTTTAGGCTTTTTATATATGGTGGTTTAAACTGAACCATTTCTCCATTCCAGTCCACCATTTCAGTGTCCCATTAAGTTAAACTTCAGAACGAAAGAATTACCTGGCTTCCGTGTGCAAAAATCCCGCATGACAAAGCAGAATACACATGAAAACATGTTTCCAAATTGATTTTTGTGATTCGAATTTTTGTGACATTACTTTCTGGTGAAGGACCTCATATATTTTAATAAAATTACAGTTTTAAACAGTTTTATATTATAGTTATTGTGATGTAAACGACTTTGTGATAGATTCGAAAACAAACCTGTGCAGTAGTGAGATAGTTTATGTAGAAGACGGTAATAATATAGAGAAAAAAAATCTAACAGTCTAAGAACAACAACAATCTACCAACAATCTAAGAAAATGATGGTTTTTCCATTTTGTGTGAAAATGATGTACTTCATAATGTTATGATTTCATTGTGTTTTATACGTTTTATGGAGCAGTTCTTGTGATATTCTAGAACCCAACTGGTGTTTGTAATAAAATTCACGAAATTTAACTGGATTAGCAGATTCGGATATGAAATAACGCCTTGGTTTTTTTTTTTTTTAAGTTTTTTTTTTTTTTTTTTTTAAAAAAAAAAAATTTT
>JACEFZ010000077.1:0-89244 GCA_014155875.1 Cepaea nemoralis | reverse complement strand
ATTTCTTTAATTTTGGTTGGGACAAGGAATTTTTTTTTTTATCTTTATTTTGGTTCAAATATTTTTTTCTTTTTTTTTGACTAAACAAATTTTCCTACTTGATTAATATTTTTCCCAATGGGTTTAACCCAAAATGTTCTTTACTTTTTAAAATTTTGGGAAACGAGATATTTCTGTTTTTTGACAAAAATTTTTAATATTTTTTTTTAAAATATTTTTTTTTGGGAGGGTTTGGGAATTTTGGTACTAGAAGGGTATTTTTGTCGGGGTTGGTGAAGTGGGGCACCTAAACCCGGTACTTTAAAAAAAAAAAATATTTTTTGGTTTTTGGGGAAAGGGCTTTCTGGGGAAAAGAGAAAAGGGACACTAGGGTCCATAGAAAGGAAAAGGAAAAGGGTGGATGTCAAATTTTGTTTACTGAAAAACGCGCGGGTTATGCCCGGCGGACATGGGGCCCGTCATGTTAGTGCATTGCCAAGGTTAAAATCGGGGGGCAGTTTTTTTGTTTTTGTTGCTCGGGTGCCCTTTTGGGTTTTGAAACCGGAAACACTAGGACTACAGGGTTTATGGGAAAAGAGGAGAAAAAAGGGGGTGCCCCTTTTCCCCTTGGGGGAGCAGTTTTGATGAGAAAGTTTTGGGATGATGAAAGGTTTTAAAAAATCCAAACACAGTGTTTCATCATACTTTGGGGTTCCCCGGGAATCGAAAACCGTGGGACCCCCTTTTTCTATATTTCCCCTTTTAAAACCAGTTTTTCTCGGGTTCCCCCTTTCCCCTGTGGCCCGGGAAAGGGGGACAAATTTTTGCCCATTTTAGTAAAAATGAGAGGGTAGGTTGGTTGTACCCAATTACCCATGTGTGTTTGGGGGTTTGGCGACGCCATCTTTGACCGGATGAACTATTGTCCGTTGGTTTTTGTTGACTGTACCACCGGGGGCTATGATCAATACCCAAAAACAGTGCCCCTGCGCTTTCCCGTATTTGGGAAAATTTCCGATAGTAAGGACATTTCTTCTTTTAAAATTACAAATCGAAATGACGTCTTGATCATGTCATCGATCACTTTAACCATCATCATGTCACTACACATACCATACCCTACAATTTAAGTGATCATTCGACCACTTGATCACTACTTCACCAGTACTTGACCACTATTTGACTATGTCCTTACTTATTTTGCCATCACCGTTTCACTACACGTACCATACCCTATAATTTAAGTGGTCATTCGACTACTTGACCACTACTTGACCACTATTTGAACACCACTTGACCAACTCTTGATCATCACCATGTCACTATACCTACTTTCACCGACAATTTAAGTAGTCACTCGACCATTTACCACTACTTGGCCACTACTTGAGCACGTAATCGATCACTTTAACCAACACAGGTTCATTACACGTACTTTCCCTTACAATTTAAGTGGTCACTCGACCATTTGACCAGTACTTGCCCGCTATTTGATCACTACTTGACAACGTCACTACTTAATTTATCCATCTCTGTTTCACTACACGTACCATACCCTACAATTTTCTCACTTGAGCGGTTGACCACTGGTTGAGCACTACTTGACCACTGCTTGACCATGTTGTCGACCATTTTACCATCACCGTTTCAATATACGTACTTTTCTCTACCTTTTAAGTGTTCATTCGACCACTTGACCACTGGTTGACCGCTACTTGACCATGTCATCGATCACTTTAACCACTACCATAGTCTTAGGGACACCGTCCTCTACAATTTAAGTGGTCACTCGACCACTTGACCACTACTTGACCATTGGTTGACCACTACTTGACCACTAATTTACC
Source organism: Cepaea nemoralis (assembly GCA_014155875.1). Classification (NCBI taxonomy): domain Eukaryota; kingdom Metazoa; phylum Mollusca; class Gastropoda; order Stylommatophora; family Helicidae; genus Cepaea; species Cepaea nemoralis. Next base: position 87,418 of record JACEFZ010000077.1, on the reverse strand, counting down.
ACCCTTTAATCATCACCATATCATTATAACCACTTTTTCCTAAAATTTCCTCACTTGACCAATACTTGACCACTACTTGACCACTAATTTACCATCCTTTAACCATCACCATGTCGCTACGACCAATTTTCCCTAAAATTTTCCTCACTTGACCACTATTTTACCACTAATTTACCACTAATTAACCATCCTTTAACCATCACCATGTCGCTACGACCAACTTTCCCTACAATGTTCCTCACTTGACCACCACTTGATCATTGCTTGACCACTAATTTGTCACCCTTTAATCATCACCATATCATTACAACTACTTTTCCCTAAAATTTCCTCACTTGACTAATACTTGATCACTACTTGACCACTACTTGACCACTAATTTACCACCCTTTATGCATAACCCTATCATTATAACCACTTTTCCCTAAAATTTCCTCACTTGACCACTACTTGACCATCTGTTGACCACTAATACCTGGTACCCACCCCTTACCACCGAATGATACTACACTATATCCATTACAATCCGCGATCTTTAGCTTTCAAGGTTTCATTTGTAACACGTGTTATGTTAGTGAATAAGCTACTATAAACATCTACATATAACCACCCTTATCAACTAATTTCACTAACCCATACCCACTACTATCCCCATCGCACCTATTCCTTCTATTCGTACTAATGTACACCACCAATGCGCTAACAGTTCAAAATATTTTAACACACCACTCACCCACGTTTTTACAACCCGTTACTTAATGACTTTTCCGTATGCACCCCCTCCACGTCTGTTATGAACCGACCACCGTCACACCCGCCGGAGATTTTCCCACACTTGCCGACGTATAACTCCCCGGTACTACCTTCCAGAATTTTCCACTATGCCGCTACTTATTTAATATGCATTGTATTGTTTATACATGATTTAATAAAAAATTATTATATACCTGATAGTGTTTAAACCCGAACCGCCTAGCCTCACCCCACGCGCCCACCCCCTCGCCACCACCCCGCACCCCGTCGTTAATTATTTTTATTTTTTATTTATTTAATTTAATTTTATAATAATTAATTAAAATTTGTATACACCCACTCAATAGTTATCTGCCCTTAGAAACATAAAATCTTAGAATTATCGCCCTTAGATATGACCTAGATACCACCCCTACATACCCACCCAACTATATGACCGAGGGGGAGTGAAAATCAACCGAGGTCAAGGTCAATCCACAGGTCAATCCACCAAATGATACCCGAATCCTACATTTATAACTACTACTGACAACGAATTAGGAAATTTTCAACACATTAAACACGGCGTTTGGCAGGGTTCTGTATTATGACCTGATCTGTTCAATTCGTATAGTGAAATAGTAATGATATCCGTACCAGACATGCCTGGAACATCAGTTGGTGGGCATTTTGTAAACAAACAGCGTTTTGTTGATAGCATAGTTTTATTCACTGGAAATGAAACGCGGCTACAAGATATGATAGATTTAATTGCAACCGAAAGTGAAAACAAAGAACTGAGTAACAGAATAAAAAGGGAAGCTTGGTTATTATAAAGAAAAAGTGTACACTCAAATACAACATCAAAGTGAATGGAACCATAAACAAATTGATGTATTCACGTATGTGGGTAGCAGATGGAAGTTGTATTAAGGAAATCCGTATGTGGGTAGCAGATGGAAGTTGTATTAAGGAAATCCTATGTTAGCCTAAGCAAAGACAACATTTCACAAGATCAAGAATATTATCTGTAAGTTATCTGTGTTAATCAAGGTGAGGTTAAACGTTAATTGCATGTTCTTTACAGGACGTAGCAGTCAACTCCATAATTTTTTGTTTGGCTCTTCCTAATTCCTGGGCAAGTTTACGTTCAATAGTTTGCCATTGCTTTCTGGGCGATCGACACTCATACCACTGTATAAAAACCAACACAAGACATCGCCTGAAGCTGTGTTTCGAACGCGGTATGCGGGATTACGAATTACATACGAATAATCCATTGGCCACAGAGCTGCAGAAGAAATGAGTCCTTGAGAGATATGTTGATTCAATCCCGATGTGCGGAAGCAAAATATGGACAATTCCCAGACACATGAGGAATTATTTCGAAGCTGCGGAGATTATTTATAGAAGAATGATGAGCACTCTATGGACGGATAGAAAGAGTAATGTAAATGTTTAGAAAGAAGTTAACTCACAAAGAGAACGGGTTACTAGCGTCAGAAGAGGACAATCCACATTCTGTGGGCTTGTCGTGAGAAGAGGAAAGCTGGAGCATGTCATCACAACGGGGAGGCTGGAGAGGAAGAGAGGCAGAGGGGAACCAAGAAAGAAGATGCTGGATAATCTGACATCATGGCATCAAGGAATATCGGAATGAGAACTGATTGGAAACAAGAGGGACGTTAAGATAAGGACAGACATGATCGCTATGGCATAGACTAGAAGAAGCTTGAAGCCTTAAAGAAGGCATACTCAAGACCTACTTCTTCTTCTTCTTCTTCTTCAGCGTTCCGAGCCATTGAGGTTCTTTGCTGCAAATACAATCCGTCTCCATTCGTCTCTCTGGTGGACCTTCTCTTGCCAGTCGTTGATTCCAAGTGCTTGTAGGTCTGTACATGTATTATCTCTCCACCGTCTTCTTGGTCTACCTCGGGGTCTAAGGTCATTTATTTATTATCTACTGTTATTTATTTTTCAAGACCTACGAATAAGAAAATCACAGATGTAACAACAAAGCCAGATAGACAATTTAAGAAGTAAATATTAAATAAAACAAAATATATCACAACAAAGAAGAAAAAAACGGATGTAAAATCTGTTGCTGGCAACCGTGGCCGATCCCCGCAGCAAATGCTCACGTAATCAGTTTCTGCAAGGTAGCGGGCATTCTTCGGCTGGCAGAGCTGATCGATTCTTTCTCAGGTTTGGCCGGTATCGATTCACAAAAATTAGTCGATAATGGAGTATATTAATCAAGCCTAACTGAAGCCTTCCTGAAAGAAGAATCGATGACAACACTGCTAAAATCCCTGACTGTTTTTATTTGGTATTAAGTATGGCATTTCGAATTCGACATTGTTTGCGGCAAAGAAACTCTGTCAAACACCGTGCATAATTTCGACACACCGTTTGATAATGTCGGTTGATAACTTCGACTAGCGATCGCCTGTAATAGCAAAAAGACCATGAGACTGTTATCTGTAGTTTAGCTCAGCTGCGCTAAAGTCACGATAAAAAGAACGCTGGCACTGGATAGGAGACTTGTTGAGAAAAGCTGATAATAGTAAAGCAAGAACGTCCTTTGTCCGGAACCTATGCGGGAAACGGAATAGAGGGAAATATAAAGATACATAGAGAGGCGAATCAAAGACAGTTCAATATCATGGAGAGAATATGAAAGGGAGTTGCAGGAGACAGCAACAGGCTTGGGAAGGAGGAGGAATTCCGTGGGAACTGGTCAAGCCGTTTGCCTCCGTTCTGAAGGTCGCGTGCTCCTTGCCTAACTGCGTCGTTTAGATTCTCCGAGTATTTCCTTCGGAGACACGTGGGGGTCACCGCTGGAGCTTCGGGATTGGTGCTCTATGCTATTCTCTGAGCAGGCGGCTTGCCGTTCTGTGCAGAGAGACAGAGTCATATGTGGTGAACCAGTTGCAATGATGCGATAGATTTTAACCTTTCAAGGGCGGCTTGGCCTGTGCTGGTTGAGAAAGTATGCCCCAGTGGGGAGTAAATGTCAGAAGGAGAAGAATACTTCGACCACGTGCTCTTTTCTTTATCTCTCTCGGTGCCAAGAGTTCTCCAAGCAGATGCTGACAGTGACAATCCTAACAACTCCAAGTGGAGTTTAAGACCACATCATGAAAGCCATGCCATTTGTAAGACTGTTACTGGTTGGCAGATTGTTGGCTACTTTATTTCTATGGTGAGAGACAGCCAGTTGCAGAGAAAACCTCTTTTGTCGCCTGTTACGACATAATCACGAAGTCTACTGTGTTACAATTCTTTGCTTCTTCTTTGTGCCCCTGGTAACACAGGGGCGATCTTAGAGACCTGGTATCTTTAATTACAATTGGTCTAGACAAAGCTAATACGTTAAACTTAATACTCGCTAATTCACTGTCATATGGTCGATTTCTTGCTCACGTTCCATTTAAACCTGCAAATGTGCCTTACAGATGGTCTTATTCCAACAACAGGTGGCACTCAGTATATGGCAAACACAATATATGAACACATTATTGTCAGAGGCAACATGTGTACACACTGTAGAAAGCGTACCCCCTTGACCTGAATGCTATAGCCAGGTACCTTAAGCATGGTGACGCCAAACCTAAACAATAATAACACTATATGCGTCTCGTGGTACACTTGCACAAGTTGTGGAATCTGATATGGGTTAGTGAAGCATTAGGATCCTCACATTTTCTAGGCCTGAGTTCACGGGGGACTAGGGGTCAGTCTCTCTCTCCCCTGGGGGACGACGAGCACAGTGGATGAACCCTCGTTCCACCGCAATTATGACAATTAATAACATAATTACCTAACGATCGCTCCAACGGCAGGGACAATTAAATGGTGCTTTGTTTGGAACCCTACAATTTAACAAATCTATCCATGTAAAATAAGTTTTTGAATTAAATAATTTGGTGCAGTGTGTGTGTGTGTGTGTGTGTGTGTGAGTGTGTGCGTGTGTGTGCGCACGTGCGCGTGCGTGTGTTGTGTGGGTGTACGAGTGTGTTTTGTGTTGTCTTACGTTGTACTGCGTTGTGCGTGCGCGCGTATGTATGTATGTGTGTGTGTGTGTGTTTGTGTGTGTTTCTCTGTGTGTATGTTTGTGTGTATTCTATTTTAACTCATACTCAGTTTCCACATGGTGTTCCTATCTATGAAACCTCTCCGACCGTACTGATTCTCTCGGGCCACTGAGCCCAACTACTCGATCCGTTGTTACAATACAAACTCCACTTGGTCCGATTTGACAGCGCATGCATTCTCCACAATTCTAGCCCATCTCGTCGTGAAGATGAAGATGACTTTACAACTCCCGTACACCGGCTTTCAAGGGTCATTTCGAAAATTATATGTTCTTGCAGGTGTACTTTTGTTGCCTGAAGCAATGATACCAACAACAACAACAACAACAACAGAAATGATCAGACCGTCGCTACAAAATGCAGCTGCCCATGGGAGTATGTGAAGCCAGCACAATAAGAAACTTAAGAGAGATCATCACAATATGGAATTATCAGAAAGATTAGCACAGTATGGAACTATGTAAAAGATCAGCGCAATATGGAACTATGAGAATTATTGGCACAACATGGATCTATGAGACAGATCAGCATACTGTGGAACTGTGAGAAAGATCAGCACAATATGAAACTTTGAAAAAGATCAGTACAATATGGAACTAAGAGAAGGATTAGCACACTGTGGAACTATGAAATGAATTAGGACACTATGGAACTATGAGAAAGATCAGTGCAATATGGAGTATATAAAAAGTCAGAAACGTACTGGGCTATGTGAAAGATCAGCACAATATGGGAGTATATGAAAGATCAGCGCAGTATGGGAATATGTGACAGATCAATACAATATGGGAGTTTGTGAAATATCAGCACGATCTAGGGGTATACAATCGATCAGTATAATATAGGAGTATGTGAAAGATAAGGCAGTCTAGGAGTATGTGAACAATCAGCACAATATGGGAGTATGTTACATATTAGCACTATCTTGGAGAATGTGACAATTCCGAATAGCATTGGAGGATGTGAAAAACCACCACGATATGGGAGTAAGTGAACGGTCAGCACAATCTAGGAGTATGTAAAAGATCAGCACAATATAGGAATATGAGAAATAATATGCACAATACGGGAGTATGTGAACATTAAAAACAATATGAGAGTATATGAAAAATCAGCACAATATGGAACATTTTAAAGATCGGCACCATACGAGACTCTGTGAAAGAGTGGCACAACTTTAGCTTCTAAGATTAGCATTTCAGAAAGTATCAGAAACACCCACGCCATCTGGGAGAATGTGAAAGACCAGCGCATGAGACAGTATAAGACAAGCAGCTATCTGGGAGTATGTAAAAGATCGACACCATATGGTAGTATGTGGAAGATCGGCACAACTTTCGCTTCTACGATCACCGAATGAGAAAGTATAAGACACACCCGCACTATCTGGATAATGTCAAAGATCAACACAATCTGGGTGTATATGAGGGATCAGCACCATATGGGAGTATGTGAAAGATCAGCACCATATAGGAGTATGTGAAAGATCAGCACCATATGGGAGTATGTGAAAGATCACCATAATATGGGAGTATGTGAAAGATCAGCACCATATGGGAGTATGTGAAAGATCACCACAACTTTAGAGTTTAAGATAAGCGTAAGAGAAAGTATAAGACACACCGACGCCATCTGTGAGAATGTAAAAGTTTTACACATTCTGGGAATATGTGAGAGATCAAGACAATCTGGGAGTATGTGACCATATGGGAATATGTGAAAGATCGGCACAATTTTAGCGTGTAAGATCAGCGTATGAGAAAGTATAAGACACACCCAGACCATCTCGGAGAATGTGAAAGTCCAGCAGACACTACTTCGGCCTCTTGTCAAAGCACGTACTGCATTTGAACTGTCTGACAACAGTCTCATCATTCATCACGAAATATAAATATATCTCCGTCAGCGTTCCGTGAACTAAAGCTACTTATACATGCCATCCGTTAAAAATGTGGATCAGAACGAGACCACTCATCTGTTCCACTGCTCACGCAACCCTGGGACGTGGATACCTAAGGCGTAGTTTGATATCCGTCGTTAAGATTGAATAATTCATGGGATTTCTTCTCCTCTCTGAAGGGAAAATATCCGCCCGGAAAATTCGGGACATAATTAACAGCAATAATTTATTCAAACAGTACTCCTTAATTGTATGTTGCGGACACCTGTCCAGACAAAGAAGATTGCAGAGACGTCTCGAAGAAAGAAAGAGACCATGGGGTGGAAGTGTGGTGGGAGAGGCTAGGATAGATATTGTAAGCACAAGTGTTTAACTCTTAAATGAAGAAAGACCAGTATTTGGATAAGAGATATTTGGGAATATTACGTAACGGTAGCCGGTATCCCTGGCGAAGAGTTAAGGTCGCTGTTCGTAATTACGTATACACACATAAGAAACACAACTGCGCGAGATTCGGCAGCGGATCGCGTCGCGTTGATTTCTTACAGAAAGGCATGTGAGCCGGTCGTTCAGAAAGCAATGGCAAACTACTGAACGTAAAATTTGCCAAGACATCAACATCAGCTGAAAAATGTAGGTGTTGACTGCAATGTCCTGTAAATAGGATATGCAAAGAAATAAACAAATACCCAACGGTAGGCCAAGCTTGTGGTAGATACCTTTCCGATTCGATTTCACCATTACCCCTACCCCGTTCACTTCTAGAGAAGTTATAGTTAGGGTCCATCACTGAATCAGAATGATAGTCCTGTGATTGAGTCTGCCGCAAAAGCAGTTGCCTCACGGTTTTACATGACATGCTTATTAATCCGAAGATGATTGTTGTCCATATGGGGTAATGTAATAATGTTGTTATAAGTATGTATAAATGTGGAATAACTGATCTAAAGATTGTAACACAAATTAGAAATTAAGGCGGATGTTTGTGCATGTGTGTGGGCGAGAGAGAGAGAGAGAGAGAGAGAGAGAGAGAGAGAGAGAGAGAGAGAGAGAGAGAGAGAGAGAGAGAGAGAGAGAAGGAGAGAGAGATAAAGAGAGAACATTAGAATGAGAAACCGAATGAGAGAAAATCATGAAAGATAAGAGTCGGAGAAAGTGGGAAAAACAGAGAGTAGGCGATAGAATGAGAGAGCGAATGAGATCAAATGGGAGAGAGGGTAGGCACTCGGTGGGTGATGTGTGGTCAGAATGTGACAGGCCGCCTTTACGTCCCAAATATGTATTTTACTAATTGAAGTCTGGGACGATGTGTGCAACTAGATCAATTTAAAAAAGAAATAAACAATCTTAATCCGCCGCGATGAGAATCTAATCTAAGACCACCCTGGCCGACACTCCGCTACCACGGCACCCGCTGACAATGTAGGGATCCAACAATGTTGGTGAAGCAGATGTTGGAGAAGACTTCAGCGGCGACCTAGTGAGGTTGGACTCCAATAACATGTTCTGTAAATGCACTGTCTGTGGTATCTATGTGCTTTTATGTAAAGTGATGTTGGCAGGGCAGTGTTTATAAAACCCACACTGCTTTTATTTTAAAAAAGTGAGCACTGTGCACTCATATTGGAAGAGGAGCTGGCGAGGGCTAGGAAACACACTGAGGAAACCTGGGGACAATATAACTACACACTCTGTTGTCTGGAATAGTTAGTCAGTCAGTCAGTCAGTCAGTCAGTCAGTCAGTCAGTTAGTTAGTTAGTTAGTCAGTTAGTTAGGTAGGTAGGTAGGTAGGTAGGTAGTTAGTTAGCTAGTTAGCTAGTTAGTTAGTTAGGTAGGTAGGTAGTTAGTTAGTTAACTAGTTAGTTAGTTAGTTAGTTAGTTAGTTAGTTAGTTAGTTAGTTAGTTAGTTAGTTAGTTAGTTAGTTAGTTAGTTAGTTAGTTAGTTAGTTAGATAGTTAGTTAGTTAGTCGTGGTTCCAACTTTACGGCAACGGGTCATCCCGATTATTTTCCGTTTCTGTGCCAATGAATATCACACGAAATGCTCCACACTGCCTTATGTGAAAAGTAGAAGAGACAGGAGTCTTGACAAGCCAACAGTCCGCACAGGTACGCTGCATAATGCCGCCGTCAGAATGCCAACACAACAGACCACGGAAAATACAGTTCATCGTCGATGGAAGCGACAGTCATTAGAAAACCAGCAGCCACACATTACTGTATTAAAAGTCGAGAGAGTCGAGTTCATTGCCCCTGGATTGATCCTATATGGCTCGGTCCCTTTCGGCAGGGCGGCCCGCTAAAAGCATCGCACAAAGCACGAACGCAGTAGCTCCAGCGACGACCCCAGGAGTCTGGAATCCACAGGGCAAATGAACTAGAGGGAGACCTAAACACACTTGGAGAAAATAATTACAGATAGAGATGAAAACTACCGGGGAAAAAAAGTGCATGAGCTTCAGAAGATAGCAAAATATAGAACTGCTCGGCGTCGCTTGATTGAAGATCTGTGCTGCCGTGGGGAATAAGAGGACGCCAACTCAACGCTCACAGGAAATCTGATACAAGGGGCATTCAAAGACATGCAATCGTATCTTCTGTCCCTCTGGAAGGGTAGATACACATTCTGATTGCCCAAACGATCAGGGGGTGCCTGAGTGAAGAAGAGCATGCGATCATTAAGCCCCATTAGTTCTGAGAGGGAAGTCACAGCATTATATCCCCGATGCCGGCCTCGAAGCTAATCATCGTTCGCATCCGATACCTGAGCAGTACAATAAAACCACTGCCGACTTCTTAGATGTTGGTGCCATGACAGTACAGTGGAGGTCACTCAGTATAATGTCTATTAAACAGGTAAAGGACACTTCTACACGCCTTAAGCAACACTGAGCATATGGTGCCATACCCGTATATAAGAGTGAGCACTCGGTATCTACTATGACCAGTAAATAAAACAACAACATGACGTATAGAGCAGCTTGCACAATAACGAGAAATTGCACGTATGCTCTGTATCATGTCGGCCGCATTGACTTCAAATGACATTTCCTGTACCTAGTTTAGGTTATGTCAAAGTGGGAGTCCATGTCAATTGTTAAAATGTTTATTAATTAAAGGCCGGAAGTGATAATTTTATTGCACCCGCTTTTATCCCAGATGGCTCGGTCTGTTTCTGCGGGGTTGCCTGCTGAAAACGTCACAGAAATGCCAGATTAATTAACAAAGCCCAACGAGTTCATTGGTGTTGAATCATAATCTACGAGTAGACCATAAGCCCCTACCGGTTCAAGCCATTCTCTCACAAACAGAGGAGATATTATCTTCTCACATGAATGACGTACGGGTTTCCTACACGGGCCATTTAGCTAACAATTCCGGCATGTTCTGACAAACCGATCTGAAACGGTTCATTTTGAAACTGCGTTGATCCGTTCAGGAATTACACCGCGATTTACATCCCTTCGCGTCTGTTATTCGGAAATGGCGCTACAGCTACATGGTAAGGTTAATGGTTTGAACTTTGCGCCGTTCCAATAATGGGATTTTCAGAAATAGCGCGGTAGAAAAAAAAAATAACATGTATCAACAACAGAAATCAAAAGCAGATAACCATGTTAACAGTAATAAATATGACACACTGGCCGTACGAGAAACTTATTTAGGCACAATTTCTAATGATATATCGTGAGTCATATTTGACATTTGTGATCACCGGCAGACTTGCAAATAGCTTTCTGACTGTGTGGAGGCGACCATGCAGAGATAACTTGTAACTAGGAATAAAGCGGGAGTTCATGCGTCAGACGTCAATGGAGTTTGGCTACAGAGCGCTGGTTGTGAAAATAGTTTTGCTTCATAATTTAAAACAACAAATGTCTGAAAATCACATTAAACTGCAAAACAACCAGCTACCAGTACTAACGAAACACCGAGGGAGATCTGTTAAGAGAGCAAAAGCGCGCTCGAGAAAAACGTGGATTGACTGCAGCAAAGATATTATACAATCACAGGGAATAACACTATCCAGTGCCACCAATAGCTCGCTAGAACAACAATTTGTACTTCCCAGGATGTTTGCTACAAAAGTGGAAACTGATGATAATGCTGATGAAACAGTTTTGATTCTATATTATCTATTATAAAATACCAATGGGGTAATGAGGTTGTTTCCACGTTGATCATTAAATATAATGAAGGTTTGCATTTCTAGATATGGCATGACCTGTTGCTCCCGGACCCTGCTGGTTGTGTATTAGTGTTCATACCCAGGAGAGGGGATCTATGCATCTGATTATTGGTCTTCCACCAGCTCCCTACTGAAGTTCAAAGCGGCAGTTGCCATTACTGTCAAATATCTATTTCTGATAACTTCATTCCACTGTCCATTACTTCACCCCAGGCCCAGACGAATGAACACATTACTCAACCGTTATCTTTCAGTGCGGCAACCGTCCTGCCCTTGCCGTGTTTAAGGTACGGCTAGCCAAGTGTGACAGTCTGTAATATTTATACCAACGGGAGACCGTTTGATTAAATAACCGCTAGTAGAAATTATTAAAATGTGCCCAGCAGACAGCGAGTGTCTTACTGTTTGCATAAATGAACTGGTGAGAGCAAACTGACTCGCGCTGGCGCATGAATATATAATTACATCTCACTACTGGGCACTACAGTTGTCTCTAGTATTAATGCATTCTACCGAGATGAGGGTTTCCATGCCAGTCCCAATTGGGCAATTACGATTGTCAGTATGGGTATTAGCTTGTGGATGCTCCCGTGGTTGTATGTGTTCGGGCGTGTGTCCATCTGTTGATAGCATAAGATCAAAGTGTACAAGAAACCATTGGCCTATTTTCAAGAAGGTGCAGGTATCCTCAATGCCGTCTGTGACTTGGGGATAATGAACGCAGTTTCACAATTTCGACACGATGTGTTAGAAGTCAGCGGCAAGGCGATGTCGGAGCACATCCGCTTTTATTTCATGTCCACAATGGTAGAAGCGTCAGCCGTTCAGAAATCAAAAGCAAACTACTGAACCTAATTGTTGTTGTTGTTGTTGTTTTTTTGTGTGCATATCCTATCTACAGGACGTCACTTTAAACACCAGCAGTTGTGTTTCGAACACAGGTAAGCTGCTCACGAATCGCGTCCGCAAGCCTTTAGCCACAAACACCGGCAACCTAAAATTGCCTTTAAAAACATCGCAATTAGTCAATAAATGTTGGGAGTGATTGCGGCGGTCTGTAAATGACAAGCAACTAACGTTAACATATCTCCTCAAAAGGTAACCAGCAGTTAGTCTGTATCTCTGTGAATGTAAAGGAAAGAATGATCCTGTAGACAAGCCTGCCCATTTATATCTGTCAGTCTTGATACACATGGCTTGTGTTATTAGGCCATATTAGAAGAAGGGCAGAATGTCAGACGGGCCTGCGTGCCCAATTCTTAACCCTTTGAAAATAAAGACTTATTATTATTATTATTATTATTATTAATAAAGGCCATGTGTCCAGGCAAGTGTAAGTCTATATATCTATGTCTGGTAGCCAGTGTAAATGTTACGCACATCCTTGGTTGGGAGTAGCCGCGTAGTGACTATACCCTTGCCTGCCGTCCGGAGGGTCAAGGTTTCGATCTCCTTGCCACCTTCTAAAAGTACTGGAGAGTTTGGGCCATCTTAGACCATACAATTTTTTTTCGTATATCCTTTTGCGGGACATTGCAGTCAAAACCAGCATTTTTCAGCTACTTTTGATGTTTTGGCAAGTTTTACGTTCAGTAGTTTGCCATTGCTTTCTGAACGGCCGGCTCACATACCCCCATAAGTAACCAACACGACGCGATCCGATGCCGAATCTCGCGCAGCTGTGTTTTGTACTAGGGTATACGGGATTACGAACAACGTCTTTAACCATTTAGGAAGGGAAAATCCCAACTGCATCTCCCAGTGGTAGAGGATGGGAAACACACCACGGTGTGGCTAACGCAGCCCTGGGGACAGTGTATCCATCAAGACAAGTGGACAACTGCAGCTTAGCAGAGCACTTGTTCTGACAGCAGGAAATGGCTGTCAAAGGCAGAATTAAAAAGACCCCACCCCCATGTGGATGTGGAAGGTAAGTTGAAACCACAGTACTATTTAATTTTAAAAATTGGCTTGGTATGGACAAAAATAAGAATATTTTATTCGATACTATTTAGATCCGGGCCACTGTTTTGGCAAACTAGCGACATTTTTAAATTTATTTGCGTACCTATACTACTTGGGCAATGATAATAAGAGAAGAAATACAAGCTAGAATCAACTCTGGAAATAAGATATACTATGCACTACAACATCTGCTAAAATCAAATGCGCTATCTCGTAACATCAAGATCACAATATACAAAACACTGATTAGACCAGTTGTGCTGTATGGCTCTGAAACCTGGAGTACAACTAAAGGACACGAAGCCTTGTTACAAACCTTTGAGAACAGTTTTAAGACGCATCTTTGGGCCCATTAGGGATACACAAAGTGGAGAGTGGAAAAGAAGAAGTAACAAAGACATTTATGATCTGTTTAAGTCCTCGCTAATCACTGGTATCATGAAGGCTAATAGACTGCAATGGCTGGGGCATATAGAAAGAATGGAAGACAATAGGGAAACAAAACTCGCTTACACTCAGGAAATAAATGACCGTAGACCCCGAGGTAGACCAAGAAGATGGTGGAGAGATAATATACATACAGACCTACAAGCACTTGGAATCAACGACTGTCAAGAGAAGGTCAACCAGAGAGACGAATGGAGACGGATTGTATCTGCAGCAAAGAACCTCAATGGCTCGGAACGCTGAAGAAGAATGAGATACTTCTTCTTCTTCGTTCATCCGGAGTTTTTTTTTTCGGACGTGATTGCGTTGTGCCTGTTTACAGCAGAGCTGCGTTCTTGCGCCGTTAGGCCGACACATCCGACTTCTGCGGGCATTTGTTGACCGGGTTAACCTTCCCGGGGGAATGAGATACTAGTGTCTCTATGGTACGATAACGAACGATGTTTTCAATGTGAATACAGCATTGCAGAAACAACATAGTGACAGCTTTGCGTGCATGTTCGGGTCTAGTCAGTTTTCTGAATGCCAAACAGCAGAAATCTGTTCTACCATAAGCTGAAATCTGTTCTACCATAAGCTGAAATCTGTCGCATTGTCTGAAATCTGTCGCTACTATCAGCATGGAGGATTACCTTTTGTCATGACCTGTCGAAAAGCCGCTCTATCTTTGGCCAGTACCTCAGCCTTGTGCATGGTCATGTCCTAAGTATCTTCACTTCCACCTACTCTCCCCCCCGTCCCCGCTCCCCTTATTCGTGCGGGTCGACCCCTTCCTTCTTCTAGGGTCCATGACTGTAATTGTTATACTTTCCTTGTTACTGTGGCATAAACTATGACCGAAGTATTTCAGTTTCCCAGACAAACATGCATTTGTTATCAGATAACAAATAAATAACCAAACATAACAAATAAACATGCTTGTATATAATTAACATATCTGCTTACAATTTAAACTGCAGTTTATCAGTTTCAAATAACATCTTGATCTTTTAACGTTTGAACAATTGGGAGTTGTTACAGGTTATACTGAATCCTCTCTTCAATGCCATGAAGTTTGACACCGCCGCCGGCTTCTGATGGTTAATGAGTTCATGGCTGTAGTCAGGAAGATGCCCCGAAGAAATGCATGTCCACGTTCTCGTAAGTTGATTACAAGACCTGGGGTTAAGGGTCAGAGTTGTGAATTGATCCGTGCACGTGCAATTATTTGGAAGATTAAAGAGCAATGAGGCAAATGTTTGCGTGGGAGAAACGTGGTCTATTTGATGTGATAAGGTCAAATCGGGACACACAGCACGACAATATTAAGCCACGAACCATTATCTGACATAGTAACCAATATTCGTATCGTGATAATGTTTAATAAGGAAACATAACGTTGAGTTAAGTCCAGAACCAACATCACAGCTCTCGAGACATTTCCATACGTGCTGCACCCTGATATTCAACAACCAGTGAAGAGTCCCAATAATAACGAGCCTTGTCTCTGTGTACTGCGCCTCGGCCAGGTCCCGTAGCGTTACAAGCTCAAACCAGGATGCATAACGTCATTCATTCAATAGCATGTCATTTGCAGAACTCCCATAACAACCTTCCCGAAAACCTCTCAATCATAAGCAAGATATCCCGCGTCCGATTAACCCATCTGGAGATCATCCGTCACATTCTGCATCCATCTTCTCTTTGGCCTTCCTCTTCCTCTCTTTCCAGGCATTTACCCCTCCGTTAATGTTCTCTCCAAACTTTCGTGACGTTTAAGTGACCAAAATATTCCAGTTTTCTTTTGTTTCATCGTCTTTAATAGCCAAACTTCTTCAATATTCAGCTCTTGAAGTATGGATGCATTTATTCTTTTCTTTACTCAAGATATTATTAGAACTCGTCTATAACATTTAAATTCAGAGGCTTTAATGCGCTATTCAGCTTGTTTAGTAAGTTTCCATGTCTCACATGCGTATGTTGCAATGGGAAAGATGTATGCATTTACATATCTAATTTTTGTAGTTCCAACTGTCCCACCGCAAAATTTATTCAGTTGTTTTAGTCTTTGAAGAGCAATTGATAGTCGTCGCTTAATTTCTTTCATTGTGTAATCGTTGCTGGTAATCAATGACTCAAGATATTCATAATTTTCAACCACCTCCAATTTTTCCTCATTAACATATATTTCTTTCTCCATAGTAGCTTTACCTGAATGCATTATCTTTGTTTTTGTTATGTTAAATTATAAGATGTGATTTTCACTATTCTACTGGGTTGAGGCTATTATGTTTTCTGTACCATTCTGTGTTGTGGATAGCAATACTGTATCATCAGCATACCGAATCTCTGGTATGTCATGACTACTGATATTTAGGGCATCATATTGCTCCCTGTTTATATCATTTCTGGCATTTCTCATTATATTTTAGGCGTACAGGTTAAACAAATAGGGGACAGCACAAAGCCCAGACGGACTCCTTGCTTGATGGTAAACCAATTTGATGTCTCGTCATCTATTCTAACCACTGCTTGTTGGTCTAGATAGAGAATTCCTATGAATTGTATTACATGTGATGGAAAGCCCATATTCCTCATGATTTCCCAAATTTTCTGATGTTGTACACAGTCAAATGTCTTTGAATTATCCACAAAACATGAGAATACGTTTACATTAAATTCTCTGCACTTCTCTATTATTAAACGCATGTTGAGAATGTGATCTCTTGTTCCTCTTCCTTGTCTAAATCCAGCTTGAACTACGTTGATTTCTTCTTCCATATTTTTACGAAGTCATCCCATTATAATTCTTAGTAGTAATTTACTTGCGTGACTGATCAGGGCAACAGTTCTATAGTTGGTGCATGACGTCAGAAGAAGTAAAAACTGATAAGCCCAAACAAGGATTCATGGTGTGACACGTTCAGCTCGGACAAAACCCTTATCTTTCGTTCATTTATACCTATACAACCATCACAGATCCATATCTGTTCTTTGTTCTTGTATTGAAGTGCCATAACTGCACACTATTAGTCGGGGAATGGAACATTCATTATCATCACCACCATCACATTCGGCATTGCATCATCATCCGTACCATCATCACCACCACTACCGTCATCATACCATCATCATCATCATCATCATCATCATCAACATCATCATCATCATCATCATCATCATCATCATCATCATCATCACCACAGTCATCACACCACCACAACCACCGCCGCCATCACTACCACTATCACCAATAGCATCGCAGTTCCACAGCAGAACGTCGCTCTCGCCAGATACCGTGATTCTAGATCCCTCCTCCTACCTACTGTGTCTACAATGCCTCGCCTCCATTTTCGTCTTGGTCGATCCCATCCTCTTGTTTCAAGAACAATATTTTCTATCCTATCCCCTTCCATACCACTACAACATCAACCATTTCAATTTCCGAAACTTGTTGCAGTTTATGAGTCAGCTGTAGTCAATGCTCAGATCTCGTAGAATGTCACTGGTTTCGTCTTCTCAGCCCACGACACTCTAAGAGTATTTCTGTAACATTAAAAACCCAACGGCCTCGATTTCCTTCTTCACCGATTTCGAAATTACCCTCGACTCACGTGCATTTGTTGCTACAGCAACGGTCAATGTCCTTGAAACAATGTTATGTAACTGTTTGTTGATGTTGTGCGACAGGCTTGTTATTGTGTTTAACTTCTGAATTGTTATGACCAGTCTATGAAATTAGAACATTGTATACAGCAACTAGACGACCCGGCCCGGCTTAGCCCAGCCCCTGGCGGGGAGCGTCTCATTTAATTCATATTCTACCCTTGCTCCCGTTCCCGTTTCCAAAAAAAGACGACCCGGCCCGGCTTCGCCTAGCTCCTGGCGGGGAGCATCTCATTTAATTCATATTCGGCCCCTTCCCAAAAAAGACGACCCGGCCCGGCTTCGCCCAGCACCTGGCGGGGAGCGTCTCATTTAATTCATATTCGGCCCCTGCTCCCGTTCCCGTTCCCAAAACTTAAAAATTGATTTTAAACTAACTAACTATGTCAGTTGCATCCACGCGAGTGAGTACAACTCTTCCTAACTAATTTCTGGTTTAATCAGAGAGTGAGTTCCCTTGCAGAAAGATGGCGGAACATTTATTCGTCTGTTTCTAAAACTCGTGCCATTTTCTTTCGTGCTGAAGGAAAAATTGCTGATTTTAAAATAAATAACTATGCCGGTTGGCTGCGCGGGAATGAGAAGAACATCTGTAGAACATTTCATCTCAATCGGATGGACCGTTCAGGAACGCGTAAAGGACACACAAACAAGGACACAAACAAAGACACATTCTCTTTATATATATATAAAATAAAGAGACACACATCTTTCTTTGGTCATGTGATGAGAAGAGGGGCATTGGAGAACACCGTGACAACTGGAAAGGTCAATGGGAAGAGAGGCAGAAGCCGACCAAAAGACATTATGCTGGATGGGTTGAGACGGTGGAATGGAGGAATATCAGCAGCAGAGTTGATCCAGAACAAACAAGACCGAGGTATGTGGTGAAACATGAACGCCTACGCCAGGTGGCATGCCACTTGATGATGATGAAGATGAATAAAGGCCTGATTCAATTTGAATTGTCTCAATTGTAAAAAAAAAAAAAATTACTATTGAGGTAAGTACAAGCGGTCGGCATTATCATATATACCGATGTAGTGCGACTGGTCTATACAATTATGGAGGTAAGTAAAAGCGACTGGCATTATCATGATTACCGATGCCATGCGACTGGTCTATGCAATTCTGGAGAAATCACCATATGTCTATGTAACAGGATCCTTTTGTTAATACATTGCGCCTTGGATCAACACATCAACATAGGATTGGGTTGCGTCAAAGCGTACATCAAAGCACTCGTGTCATTCCCATTCGTGCTCCGTCCTCATCTTCAACAGCCAGTGAAGAGTACCAATATTAATGGTACCAGCTGCAGTCTGATCATGTGTCTGTCTGGAGCTTCCTCTGCGTGGATTAGCTCAGTTTGTGCGTTCTTGCTAGTTGGGGAATGTTCTTTCTCTTCACGTCTGGATCCTTTCACTCAGACAATAATATCACACATACAAAATGTGGTGGGAGTATATACTAGTATTAACTCAAACATTAACGTGCACGTAATAGCAACCTTGTCTTTGATGGCTATTCGGAAAATGAAGCGAATAAGAGGACATAACTCTGGCAAGTATAGTCGTAATGCTAATCCGGGGCAGTAATGAGGACAATAAATACGCCAACAAGTGATAAAGTCACCCTGTGCAAGCTGATTAATATCTGGGATTTATTGGGGCATAAATTCCTGAATTGTGGGAACGGCCAGTTCTTATCTGACACAATAGTTACACAGTGATCTCATGGCATTATTGGGGGAAATCCGGTTAAGATGTAACCGCAAGAGCAATAAATGGCAGCATACAAAATATAGAATCGAACAGGCGAACGTTCAATAAACTGCCGTCTCCACGGTGACGGTTGGTTGCAGTGGATCCACAATACGTGCTTTCTCTTTTGTATGTGTTTCACAGCCTGACAGACTACTGTTCTTTCGGTTGTTTCTATTGTTGTCTTTGGGATATTCTTGATGGGGTTCCAGTCTTTTCCATGGTGTACTGCTGTGTTTTCTAGTTTACCTTAAATGCGTCTTACATGCGTCACACACTACCTGGCAAATAAAGACAATACAAGCATGGACAGGAGTGACTAGCCAATGCAGTAAAAACCTAGCTGGCGGATGCTGGCGAGATTATGACGCTAGCAAAACTATCTGGGAGCTAGAAGTGGCCAAACATATCGATATCGTCGTTGAGGTCAAGAGATGAGATATTATAACTAACTCTTCATGAGAACAGCGAGCACATATACTCTGGGATGGCTGCTGCATCGGAAGATTGAGCATGCATGTGAATGTCCGTAGTAGAATTCACGTTTTTAGCGATAACATGTAACAATTTAAATTGTGAGTGCCAAGCAACTAACATAGATAGGCCAGAAAAACCGTTAGCACATTTAGTAATCGAACAAATCCCAGTGAGGGCGGAACAGACAGTTAGTTAGTCTTCGGGAATCCCTGTGCAGTCGACAGACAATAACACGATTTCCGCGGCGATTTCTCAACCAATAATCAATTACGGTCATAAATTTAACGAATTTAAAAAAAAAAACGTTTCGAATATAGTATTCGACGAACAATAAACAATTGGTCGCATAAAGTTAGTTGCATATTCTGTACAGGACGTTGTAGTCAACACCATAATTTTTTTTACTGTTGTGATACTTGGTGCGTTTATGTTCAGTAGTTTGTCATTGCTTTCTGAATGACTGGCACCCATACCAGTTCCAAAAACACTAACGCAAGGCGGTTTTTTTCCAAATCTCCAGCAGCCGTGTTTCTAACGCGGGTATGCGAGATTACGAACTGCTTCCGTAACGACTTTGCTACGGAGCGGGCGGTCACATATAGTGAGGCCTTGGAAATTAGGCGGTTCCAGCCAGTTGTGAGCAGACAGAAAGAGTTCGTGTCAAGGTTAAAATTGCCGTGAGGATAACACATGTTGTATGTTCGAATAGTACCTGTGATTACGTGTTTTAAATATCGCAGACAGCATATTATTCATGTTTTATCTTCTTAT
Organism: Cepaea nemoralis; assembly: GCA_014155875.1. Classification (NCBI taxonomy): domain Eukaryota; kingdom Metazoa; phylum Mollusca; class Gastropoda; order Stylommatophora; family Helicidae; genus Cepaea; species Cepaea nemoralis. Next base: position 67,433 of record JACEFZ010000077.1, on the reverse strand, counting down.
GATACATAACTCTGCGGTATGCACTGGACGGGATGAGACGAAATATGACAGGCAATAAATCGTGCATCATGTTGTTTGTTGCTTCGACATTGGAATTCACAAAGGGTATAAACTGTTTTAAAGCTAGCGATAACATAAGATAACAAAGCATAACATAACATAGACCAGTTTACCCGAACAATGTGTTGGTATGCACTGTTGCTTCCCCTGCCTCGTTTACCTTCATGTACTCGACTGCCATGTCAACATGCGCGTTCGTGCGTGCGTGCGTGCATGCGTGCGTGCGTGTGTTTATGTGCGTTGTCTTGGTTCGCCCAACTTACACGCTCACCAAAGTCTCCGAGCAGGTCAACGTTCTTGTCCCGATTATGCTATATGGCCACAGCTTTCAGGCATGTAGCTCTTTGCATTCCCCTTGGTCGCTTACCACCAAGCTTGCCAGTTGTCACCAGCACATCCTACACGATATTTGTCGAAAACGATTATACCGAGCCACAGGTTTGACGAAAGAGCTATCCTCCTCGCTTTAGAATTAATATCACTGAACGTTAGCACAATTACACTGAACTCGGCAATAAAACCTGCATGTTAGTGATATCAAGTGGTTCGTGATTCATTCAATTTCACGTAGAATCTCAAACCGAAGACTCAAATTGGGTATACAATTCGTGTAATCTCAATTTCATCCCGAAATCACATGCACCAAATGGACCTGATCCAATACTCATTTTATCTAAAGTGAACGTCCAGGTTACATAGCTTCGGTGGGTTTCTGACTCACTTTAAGCGTAGATGATAGTGACACCAATAATAGGAATAGAAGAAGTAACGGCGACGGAAAGATACAACAATACACTGGGAAAACAGTTAAGTATATGGGACTCCTGCGAAAAAGATGAGAGATAATAAAAAGGACAACGAACGCAAATATCACAAGCGCAAATCATATTGTAAAAATAACAATAAATTATAATAACGTAAAATGAAGATTAAATATAAGATACACAACACAACGAATAGAAGTTTCGATTTAGTTATCTTCATCAGGAACAACACAACAAAGATCGTTAAATTAAACATCAAAACATATACAGGAAAGGTATTAAACGTTGTTAGGTCATTTAACATGTCCTTTTACTAGGAAGGCTGCGCAGAAGTTCAGTTGTAAAATGTGTCAAATAAGGACATAGTAAGCTGAAATTGTGCAACAACAATTAAATATGGATATATAGAGGGAAGTGAGTAGAGTTATACAGTGGCATCTTTAACAGTATTGATTCCTGTTGGATGGATGCATACCAATTTTAAGCCTAATTAAACTGTAAGAGTGACATGATTTTAACGCTATGACTCAGACATCGTTGACTCCAATTTGATCAGAGGAATTGAACAGGTTAGAGACAGGTTTGTCGGAATGTTGTATAATATTCTTAAGGTGTTCCCTAAAGCGGTCGGCTAGGCGTCTCTTGGTCTGTCTCATATATTTCATGTAAGATCGTCTGTAAATAATAAGGTATAGTAGGTTGCGGGATACACATATGAATGAGCATTTCAAAGAAAATGTGCCTGAGGGGAATGTTAACAGCTATGATTAAATAAACTGTGAGCATGTCAAGCACGTAACCCAGTGACATATAGCCACAGATGAAATAACTGTAGGGAGCGCATGTGAAAAAGGTGGTCTCTGACATGTTTGTTTCGGCGAAAGATCGCCATAAGGCTGCTAGGAAGTACCTCATGAATTCTGAGATCAGACCCATCCACTCCTGGGGTTATGTGCTGTGATAAATGGATTCGAACCTGCGTTCGTCATCTGGCTAAGTGAGGGAAATACTGACCACCAATTCCTCTATGAAAATAAATAAAATAAAATAAAAAGTTTGTTTGCATTCAGGCATACAACATCTGGTGACCCTGTCACATGACTGACCTATAGCAGAGACCTTCTACGGGTGGGATAACTAAATGAGTTTATGTGTGACCGTGACTAGGGTTCTCATAATGAATTTCAAGTGAAATGTTTTAAATTGATTCGTGACTCGTGTTAATCTGACGCGAGACATCACATTCATACATGTAAGAGAAAAGCCATGTTTTTGGGTTATGAGAGTGAAATATTGACAAGGAGGACAGCATGGCCGAATGGGTCAGGGCCCTCTTTCTTAAACATCCGGTGCGCTAATGCCGAGGTATCGGATTCATTCCCTACACAGGTAAGTCGGACTACAATGTTGACATCTCGTCCTTGACTTGGGGATGTAAATAACAAGTACCCCTCAAGTCACAGTGTGGTCGCCTGATGGCGAGGGACGCTGGTAATAGGAAAAGCTTATCCACACAGTCCACTACAGTGCATTAGAAGTAGTAGCAAGTGTATGGACTAAGTCTGAGTTCAAAGAGAACGAATGACCAATAAAAAAAATACTGACAAGTTGGTTGGCTGGTTGTCAACCCACTGATTGACTGAGTGTTAACTCTCAATACCAGTGTACTGGAGTCCAGGTTGTCTCAGCTATGAACAGGGTTGGCCTGTATCCAATGACCAGAACTATTTCTCCCCACTCGTTACCAACGTATCATTTCATCATGGACTGTTGCAGAGCTCTAATTCCCCTTCCAATGCTAAATTTCCAGCGGTGTGTGCAGGAATGGCACTGGAACTTCACATCGGAGTGGCAAATAACCATGTTACCTGGTGGTGGTTAACGGATTCAGTGCCAACTGATAATATATCGATGAATGTGACTTTCATGTGTACAGAAGGACGATATATCGTCATACTAAGGTCATCGTGTTATTTGTTTTGTTTCGTGTATCTTCCGCAATTTCAATGCTCAGTGAACGGAAAGTTTAATGCTTGTTCATTTGATTGTGCACCATGTTAGGCCCAAACCTTCTGTTTGTTTGGCAACGAATCGGTTAAAAGCACATACGGATTGTATGGGACTAGGGTTAAGTTTCGGTTGGTAATTTTTCCTCGACATATTTCTTTGTTCACAAACTCTAACCCATGCCCATAGATTCTATCTTCGTCTTCTTCCGAATCGCATTCTTCCTACTCTTCGTTTTTTCCCCGGCTTCCCCTGCTTCGGTTTCTCCTCCTTCTTCTCCTCCTGCCACTGCCGCTGAGTCTTCTTCTTCTTCCTCCTCCTCCTCCTCCTGCGGTTGCTGCTGAGTCTTCCTCCTCCTCCACCCCTCCTCCTCCTCCTGCCGCTACCACTGAGTCTTCTTCTTCATCCTCCTCCTGCCCCTGCCGCTGATACTTCTTCTTCTACCTCCTCCTCTTCCTCTTTCTCGTTCTCCTCCAGGTCCTCTTCCTCGTTCTCCTCCAGGTCCTCTTCGTCCTCGTCCTCCATTTCTTCTTCTTCTTCTTCTTCTTCTTCTTCTTCTTCTCTTCTTCTTCTTCTTCTTCTTCTTCTTCTTCTTCTTCTTCTTCTTCTTCTTCTTCTTCTTCTTCTTCCTCCTCCTCTTCCTCTTCCGCTTCGTCTTCGTCGTCCTCGTCGTCGTCGTTGCGTCGTCGTCTATTTCTTCTTCTTCTTCTTCTTCTTCTTCTTCTTCTTCTTCTTCTTCTTCTTCTTCTTCTTCTTCTTCTTCTTCTTCTTCTTCTTCTTCTCCTTCTCCTTCTTCTTCTTCTTCTTCTTCTTCTTCTTCCTCCTCTTCCTCTTCCGCTTCGTCTTCGTCGTCCTCGTCGTCGTCGTTGTCGTCGCGTCGTCGTCTATTTCTTCTTCTTCTTCTTCTTCTTCTTCTTCTTCTTCTTCTTCTTCTTCTTCTTCTTCTTCTTCTTCTTCTTCTTCTTCTTCTTGTGAACCCACGACTCATTTAATCTTTTCAAGTCCAAAGGCTGCAAACTTCGACAGAGTCCTTGGCCTATTTAATCTTGACTCGTTTAGTTCCAGACAATTCAGCAGCAGACGCCCAAGGGAGATGCTGGATACAATGACAAGAACATGAGAGTGTGGCTATAAAGGAGAAATAAATATTGTGCAGTATATGACATATCTAGTCACATCCCTGTGGTATGATCAGATCACAACCCACATAAACAATGGTTAACGATTTATCTCGAAGATGCATCTTGCCCGTGGCAACATACGGATGGGAGTCACAGACAATTTAGCAATCACTAAACCATCTGGGCAGTTTTAGAACTTGAGAAAATCCCTAGAATACAGTGGACCTTGAGAAAAATCAAAGTATTCCCTTACTGAGTTTAAACACAGAATATGTTTGCACAATTTATTTCTTGCATCTTTCGCTACATCTCGTCAGGTTAAAGTTTTGTGGCGAAGGGGTTACGGACGTTATTCATTATCCCGCATACCGCGTTGGAAACACAGCTGCGAGTCATTTGGCAGCAGACCGCCTAACGATAGTTTTCATAAAGAGGTATGAATGCCGGTCGTTCAGAAAGCAATAGCAAAATACTAAACGTAAACTTGCCGAGAAATCCTAAACTGTCAAAATAACGCTGGGGTTGACTGCGACGTCCTGTAAAGGATATACAACTACCTAACTAACTCGCCAGGTGCAAACAGCAGCATTATGAATCATATGAGGTGTATATATGGATAAATATGTTTGCGATTACTCAAATATAATTAGGCGTTAGCATTTATGCTGTTCCAGTCGGTTTTATGCAAACAGTCAGATTTCGTGGTAAATGTGAAAGTACCGTGGGGATAACAAATGTTCTACGTTTGATAAATACCTGCCACTATTTGTTTTAAATGTTTCAGCTACAGTATTATTGATATATTCATTTCTGTTGATATATAACTCTGCAGTATTCACATGGCGAGTTGCAGCGAAATCACCAGTAAAAGTTACTTCCTCTTTAGAAGGTCGCTTGCTGATTATCCAGAGCTTTCATTAACAGACACAGGCCTTCACTTAACTTAATGTATCCCAAGGATATCACCAGGTGTGATAATCTACTGTCTGTGAATATCAGACAGCTGGTTACCCCAGCCTCAGAGATCATAGCCTAGAATATGTGAATGCCTAGCACTTCACCTTACGGCATTATCTGCTATGGCACTGCGTTAACTGATTCAGTGGCAGATAAAACGTAGGCTTTGACCAAACACATCGTTAACATGGACCAAACAGTCCGTAGGCATGGACTAAACAAAATATAGGCTTGAACCAAACAAAAAGTAGACTTAAACCAAACAAAAAGTAGGATTGGAGCAAACAAAATTTGGAGGGCGGAAATTGGGAAGTAGGGGTGTAGCAGACACGTTGTATTATAACACAATGAAAACATGTCAGCGATATACAAGCTCATGGCAGCTATGGGAAGTCGATATAGACGATGATTCACCCCACGGCTCTTAATCATTTAACAGTTGCCATCAGTATAACTGCTGATAGGCTAATTGAAACAACAATAGGGAATAGACAAATAACATTATAAAGAGGCATTGGAGAACAACTTAATAAATGGAAAGGTTAGAGGGAGTAAGCGGTAGAGGCAGACTGATATAAATGATGTTGGATGCACTGCGACGGTGACATGGAGGAATATTATTAATTCTGGTGATTGGGAGCATCAGGGGCCGAGATATGTGGAAAGACATGAACGCCTCCGTAGGTTGCACTGGGTAGAGTGTGATGATGATGATTATGATGGTGATGATGGTGATGATGATGGTAATGGTGTTGATGGTGATGATCGTGGTGGTGAATGATGATGCTGGTGATGATGCTGGTGATGGATACTGATGATGCTAGTGAAGATGGTGGTGATGGATTATGTATGGGTGATGGTGTAGATGATGATGGTCAATGATGAAGATAACGATGATGGATGATGAAGATTATGATGATGATGGACGATGGGTGATGATGATGATAATGGATGATGTGTGATGATGATGATGATGGTGATGATGATGGACGATGGGTAATGATGATGACGATGATGATGTATGATGGGTGATGCTGGATGATGATAATGCTGGATGATGATGATGATGATGATGATGATGATGATGGATGATGTTTTTGATGGATGATAATGATGGTGATGGTGATAATGATGCTGGTACTGGAAATCTTATGGAAGTCGGGCAGTCTGGCAGCCGGGCATGCGGTAGAATTGTTAAACAATGAAGGGCTGTCTCACCTTCTCGCTGAAATATTCAAGAGTCTAGGAACAAGCAGGGTTGGAGGTGTGATGAAACGGATAAGACATGCAGCATGACCGACTACGCTTATGTTGTCTAGACGCTGCGTCATTGAAGCGTGCAACATTGCGTCAGTAACATTTCATGGAGTCAGGAGTCTAGACATCTCAGACGGAACCCCGGGGTCGGTTTACTTGAAATATACTTGCGTGTTTCTTTTCACACACACACGCACGCACGCACACACACACGCACGCACGCACGCACACACGCACGTTCTCTCTCTCTCTCTCTCTCTCTCTCTCTCTCTCTCTCTCTCACACACACATACGCACACACACGCACATGCACACACACGCACACGCACAGATATCCATACAATGTTGCAGATCCTTTGTAGGACCTTGCCATCAACTCGAGGTTTATTTTCTACTCACGTTCAATCAATCAATCAATCAATTGCCGTCTCCACAGTGAAGGTTGCTGCAATGGATCTACAACACTGTCTGTCTCTCGCCCTGATTGTACATTCTGTCAGATTGATGTTCATCCATCTCTTGAAGCTATCTTCCCACCTGTTTTGTTGTATACCTCTTGCTCGCTTGCCTTCAACCTTGCTCTCCAATATGGTTTTTATTAGGAATGTTATGTCTTTTGGCGTGGCCGAAATATTTCACTTGCCTCTTTTTTATTTCTTTACTGAACTCTATTTTCATTTCCGGATTTTCTAGAACCTCCGTATTTGATTGTTTTTGTTTCAATGAAAAACGACATTCATCCATCATGTGCCATGTCGATTTGCGTGGGCGGTCATGTTTTGCCATCTCTCTCGATCACCAGAGTCATGGATCAGCTCAGTGTTCCTGTCTCGACCATGCAATGTGGACAAGCCATCCCGGTATTTGCTTCTTGGTCTTCCCCTTGGTCTCTTCCCTTCGATCTTACCAGTTGTCACCAAGTTCCCCAATTCATTTCTTCTCATAACATGCCCAAAAGATGTTGACTGTCTACGTCTAATGTCTCTAATCAGTTTACGATCTTCATTTGTTTCTTGTAGGACTTGTTCATTGGTTTTTCTGTTTGTCCATGGTATTCTTTGCATTTTCCTCAGAAACATTTCTACAACCATCAGATGTTTTTCAGCTTGTCTGTTCATTGCCCACGCTTCATATCGATATAAAAGTACAGGTTCTATCTAGCACTTCAACACTCTTTTTCTCGTTTCACTTGATATAATGTTATTGGTCAGTATGTTTTTCATCTTGCAAAAGGCTACCTTCGCAATGGCACTTCTTGTTCTAATCTCTTCAAGGCATATCCCATCAGATGTTATGACTGTTCCGAGATAGCTGTATCGATTCACTTGTTAAAGAATATGTCCATTTACTTGTATATTACATTGTGGTATTTCTTCCTTCCTAGTGACGACCATAATCTGTGTCTTCTTACAATTCAATTCTAACCCTAGTTGTTCACTGTGTGCAACAACCGCATCTACTAAATTTGGCAGGTACTGTTCACTGTCTGCAATCAAGACTGTATCATCTGCATATTTAATGTTATTGATGTATCGTCCCCCAATGTTGATTCTTTCCATATCTTCTATATTTCCGAAAATATTTTCACTGTACAGGGAAAAAGAGGAGGATCATTGTCCAATAATTTATTTTGCCATTCGTGTCCTGTAGTCCCTCTTTTACTCTGAGAAATAAGAGTAGTCCATAATACTTTCCTCGAAGACACGGCTATCATAGCAGGAGCTACCGAGTCCGTGCACTGTATAACGCTTAAAGCAGAAGACTCTGCTAAAACAGACCGAGCCAAATGGGGTCAAACACGATGCACTTAAGTCAAACCTCTTGCCTTCAGACCCCTCTTGTAAACAGCAGACGTCAAGTATGTCGGCACGGTGGCGGACAGCCTAGGGTGTCAGCGTGGGCCACGGCAAGGGGGCTCTGTGCGCCCATGATGACATGGACCCCCTCAAAGATCAGACAATAAATTACAAGGGGTTACATAACCCTTTCATGACGATGGATGATGTTGATGATGGTTGATGATGATGATGGTGAAGATGGATGATGATGGGTGATAATGATGATGATGGATATAATTATGGATATGATGATGGATATGGTGATGGGTGATGATGATGGTTATGATGATGCATACTGATGATGGATAATGATGATGATGGATATGTTGATGGATATGATGATGGTTATGATAATGCATGCTGATAATAATGATAATGATGATGATGGATATGATGATGGGTGATGATGATGGTTATGATGACGCATGCTGATGATGGATAATGATGATGATGGATATGATGATGGATGAGGATGATTGATGCTGATGATGGATGATGGTGAAGATGGATGATGCATAATGATGATGAAGATGGATGATGATGGATGATAATAATGATGGATATGATGACTGATGCTGATGACGGATGATGATGATGGTTTATGATGATGGTTATGATGGTGGTTATGATAATGGATATAATGATGGGTGATAATGACGGTTATGATGATGCATGATGATGAAGGATAATGATGATGATGGATATGATGATGGTTGGTGATGATTGATGCTGATGATGGATGATGATGCAGGCGGATGATGGATATGATGATGAAGATGGATGGTGGACGATGATGATGATGATGACATTTAATTACAATTTAATGGGAGTCGGGCAGCGAGGCATGAGGCAGACAAGTGCCTGAATAGCCCTTGTACAATTTTTAATGTCCGTGTTGTAGCTATGCCTCCTGGCAGCTAATGTCTGTTGACCCGCCCCCCCCCCCCCGCTGGACACACACACACACACACTCACACACACACACACACACACACGCACACAAACACAAACACACACACCCACAAACACACACACTCTCTCTCTCTCTTTCTCTCTCTCTCTCTCTCTCTTCTCTCTCTCTCTCTCTCTCTCTCTCTCTCTCCATGCCTCCCTCCTTCCCTCTCTCATAGTGGCATTTGTTGTCACCATGTGTCATGTCACATCCATACATTCTTCTGTACTTCTCTCTGCATCTCCTTCTGTCTGACTACCTGCCACCCTATCTCCCCTCATCTGCCACGACCTGCATCTCTCTCTCTCCTTCTCTCTCTCTCTCTCATCTCTCTCTCTCTCTCTCTCTCTCTCTCTCTCTCTCTCGCCTTCTATGTTGTTTCTCCTTGGTAATGCAGCTGACCTTTTCAATAATTTCTGCGTCTTCCTGTTTTTTCTCCGCCAACTTTGAAAGAGCGCAAAAATCAATGTCGGCCAACCGACTCCCCGCCCCGTGTGAGAGGCACAGTTAGTTACCTTGGAGTCTTCGCACCAGCGGCAACTCTGCTGACATGAATAGCCTCCCTTGAAGTTTCCCATCATTCCCTGATAAAGGAATATTGGCTTTATAGTTGCGTTTTGTTCCTTGACAAACCAGGATCTGCCATTTTCCTGGGGCATTGTACCCAAACCCCGAACCTAGCGCAGTGCTCTCTGTTGGGTGCATGCCCAATCTGTACAGCATTTAATGTGTGGGTAATATTATATAACTCGGACATTTATTAGTTATAGCAAACGCTAATAATTTAGGTCATATTGAATAGATGTAAAATATACCGAAAGAATGGCAGCTTGAAGATGGATAGCACAATATGAATATCAAAATTGTCTGGAATACTTGATCAGATTATTTACACAATGTGAAATAATATACAGAGTATACGCGTGGCTGGTCAAAAGAGTTTACGCTCATGACATGGAAACAGAGACGTCAAATATTGAATATTGCTTAATTCTCTTCAGTATAGTCAGCACCTGAATTGGCACATCTATGCCATATCGGCTTGAACGTGAAAAGATCTTGGGGATAGGACTCTTATTATTTTTTTGTTCTTTAAAGAACACCAGTTATTACGTGCCAAAGCAATTTCTTCATCACTTTCAATCTGATTTCCCTTGAACGTCTTCTTCCTCTGCGTTCGTTCGGTATATTTGTTTTGGATCTAATTGCCGTGTGCCTGTTTACCTCAGAGCTGCGATATTTACACCTTTCCGCTGACACATCCGACTTCTGCAAGCATTTGTTGACCTTATTAACATTCCCGAGTATTTATTTTGAACTGTTTTCAAAGGTTTGGGAAAAGTAAAAGACGTTTAATGGAGTCAAGGTTGGATAATATAGTAAAGGAGAATGGATCGCAATAGTATTCAAGTTCTTAGCTGCTAACTGTACAAGACGTGCTTTATGAGAGGGCGCGTTGTTCTGAAGCAAAACAGGGTATTTAAACACCCCCCAAAAAATGTGTGTAGCGATTTACCAACGTTAGCTTTTGTTCCTGTGTCAACAGGCGCGGAACCCAGTGGGCGCACACTTCGCATTGTCAGCCTGCGAGTAAAATGAGGTTAACAGTTTTTTCTTTCACATTTCATCCAATAACTACGATTCGTATTTCTACAATCTCCATATTCGTTTTCCGTCATTGATTTTTGGCACTCTTGTTACATTTCCGTCATGGCTTTTGAATGACAAGCAACCAGACTTTGAAGAATCAATTATTCTTTGAGAGGCGATACTTAGATTGACAATATCAGTATACTATTTTGTTTTTGATTTTACTGGAGAATACGAAGTGAAAAATTAAATAACATCTGTACTACCTGCTTTCTGTTAGCGCCGAATATTGGGCGGCGCTCTCCAAACACGACACCCCACATTGCGCCGACGGCTTTGGATGAGGAGCGTAAATGGTAGGGTATAAACCTGACCCTAGTGTGCGGAAATGCAATCTAACGACTAAATGACATGGCAGAACAGACGAGGCCTTAAGACTTGATAGGCAACTAACTGGTCTAGGATGGAAGCTCCGACAGGCGGAAAGTTAGAGCAATCTTCTGCAGCTTGTCTTGATCCAGGCGTATCGGTGTTACTTTTCCTCTGGAGCAAACTAGGCAGACCAAGAGAGGGATCATGCTGTATGGGCAATTCTTGGTCTCCAAATTCATCCCATATTTTGTGCTGTGGAGAGATATAACTCCATTTTACAAATTACCATCTATCAAGACAGCAAGGTTCCAGCCCATTCAATCTGTGTATTTACGTAGGCGATGTCCCCTTCAACATCTGAGGGTTGAATCACAGTCCCGACCTCTGTCTTCTACTCAGTACTGACATCGTCAGTGGTATTATTAATACTGCGCCCTGCACTATAACTGTTGAACTCTTCAAGGCAGACCTGCATATTATAGACGTTCAGTGGAAATATAATGCAATAAATTATAGCTACTATCAATGAGAGCTGTTAGTTTAATATAAAATATGCGGGTTTATGAGAGAGTTAAAACAGTAACAAAATCTACCCAAACTAGTTCAGGAGACAACCGTGACAGAATACAGTAAGGATGCAGGGATACGATCATAGTGATGATAACTGTTAAGTCTTCACATAGACTCATTCACGACACAATAATATGGTCGGGCAATGTACGTCATCGCAGCATTTCCTTCTAGAATAATTTCCACAATAAATTGGGGACAGTTGCTCTGTATTTATTATAGGAATCTGGATACATAAACATAGACACCTCTACAGTCTTGACAATTTTGTGAAAGGAGAAGAAAATAACTTATAAGGTATTGAGAGCTGCAAGAGTAACACCATCTCACTTAGTCACCGCAAGGAGATGAAACTTGCACAGCATGGGAGTTATTATATTTGTTTTATTTTTTTGCTCACGCACGCTTTGAACTTAAGCGAAGTCCATACACTTTACTTCCAGTAGTGCTGGACTGAATTTAGCGTGTGGATTAGCTTTCCATTTTTACAGTGTCCCTCGCCATCAAGCGAACTCTGTCGAACTTCAGAGGTACTTGTAATTTACGTCCCCAAGTCAAGGACGACAAGTCAACATTTTAGTCCAACTGTCCGGATATTTAAGAACACGCATTCTTATCCATTCGGCCATGCTGACCTGCGAATGGGAGAAATTAGACGAAGTCGAGGAGAGAAGTTCGGCTCACGGGGAAAGCATTAGACGAGAGAAGCAGAGGAATACAGAGATAGGTGAGCGTGGAGAGCTTTAGTGATGCAGACAATAATACATGCGACACCAACATCTTCACATTGGCACGAGCAATGAAAAGCCATGATCGCTGATATCTGCTTCTAATCAGAAACCAGAAGACGAAGAAGAAGAGGAAGGAGAAGGAGGAAGAAAGAACGAACGAACGAACGGACTTTATTTTCGAAGGATAACAAATTGGGCACGCAGGTCCGTCATACATTCGGCCCTTCCAACCAATCATCTTTCGTTCATCAGTGCATAGTACATTCACATATGGAAAAAAAAAAACATGTCAACTGAATGCTGTAAACACAAACAATGCATGTTACCATGTTATGAGACAAATCCCCCAGCCACACATCCATCCTCTAACTATCCCTGCGTCCCCCACACACAAATTCACCACCCAACCACACGCATATCACCAGGCACATACATTCCCCCATCCATCCATCCCCCACTCACACATTCCACACACACCCCAACCTACACCATCTCCCCACCCACACACACACATACAAATCTTCCACCCACCTCCCACACCCACCCACACACAAACCCAGGCACACATGCATGCACCCACCCACCCATCACCCACTCACACATCCCCCAACTTCACACATCTCCCCACCCACACGTTCTCCACCCATCCCATAACCTACCAACACTCACCACCCACATATCCTCCACCAACTACCCACACACACCCAACCACCCAGCCAAACACACATACTCCAGTCGCACATCCCCACCCACACACCCATATTCCCGCCAACTCACACATCCCGCGCCTATCCACACACAAAATCCGCACCCACCCACACATCCCCCACTAACACACATCCCGCACTCACACACACACACACACATACACATCCCCCACCCACCCCAACCTACACACACTCACCTCCTATACATCCTCCACCCACCCACCCGCCATCCACCCCACCCCGATCTCCAATCCCCTAATCACACATCCCTTAACTACACATCTGCCCACACTTACACTCACACACACACACACACATCTCCCCACTATACACACATCCCCACCCACCAACACATTCCCCATCCAAAAACACACACCCCACCAACCACATATAACCCACTCACACACAACTTCCCAACCACACACACATCCCCCACCCATACATTCATGTCTCACACACATCCATCCACTCACGTACTTATCCATCAACCACTCACACCCACACAACCCCCACTCACCATCAACAAATGCATCTCCCATCTATCCACCCCCCCCCCCACACACACCCCAACCACCCAGGCAAACACAAATCCCCCGCCCTCACATACATCCTTCATTTACCCGCAACAACACCCCCACCCACCCCTCACCCTCACACATCTCCCCTCCCACACAACACCCACCCATAAACATATTACCCTACGCACACACACACATCCCCCCACATGGAAAAAAGAGAAGGTGGAGAAGAAGACGACAGATAAGGAAGAGAAGAAATAGGAGGAGGAGGAGAAGAAAATGAAGTAGGAGAAGAAAGATGAGGGGGAGAAGAAAGAGGAGGGGGAGAAGAAAAAGGAGGAGGAGAAGAATGAGGTGGGAGAGAAGGAGGTGCAAAGAAAAAGATAAATTCAAGGTGGAAAAAAAAGAGAAGAAGAAGAAGAAGAAGAAGAAGAAGAAGAAGAAGAAGAAGAAGAAGAAGAAGAGGAGGAGGAGGAGGAAGAGGAAGATGAAGAGGAAGAGGAAGAAGAAGAGGAAGAGGAAGAAGTAGAAGAAGAAGAAGAAGAAGAAGAAGAAGAAGAAGAAGAAGAAGAAGAAGAAGAAGAAGAAGAAGAAGAAGAAGAAGAAGAAGAAGAAGAAGAAGAAGAAGAAGAAGGAAGGGGAGGGGGAGTAGAAGCAAGAAAAAAGAGCAGCAGAAGAAGAAACAGACTTCACTCACCCAAGAAACGAAAGCTAACCAGTGAAACATTAACCGTTTGTTTGTTGCCTGGTAGATATAACCCACAACCAGCCACGCATTCACCCACCAACACACTGGACCAGCGAATAAAGACAGAGCACGCAAATCGATACATTAATCGCTTAAGGGAGGCCTGAGCCGCTGATGCAATGTTATTGAATATAGGAAATGTATGTCCTGCCAAATCTCGGCAACACTGGCGGCGTTTTGTCGCTTTGTTTCTTTTATAGGCACATTATATTTTCTAATGACTGCGTGCTAAATGGAAATTGGAACCACTCAAGTTTGAAATGACATTTCTGCTAAACCTGGAACATAACAATCGGAAGGGGCAATAATGGCGTATTTTCATCCATAACTTATACATGTAAATATGGGGATATGCCTGTTGCTTATGTCGGGTTTGTCTTGTATAAACTATTGAGTTGATGGACAGACGTGTTTCTGAATTACTAGCTAAAATTTTGAATTCTATGTACCGCCTGTTACCGCATAACTGAATATAATGGGAACGCGAATAATTTGTTTGCTTCATAGATGAGTGGTCCCCGTTTATTGTATGAGAGAAATTTTTGTTTTCGAGAAAATAACTCTGGGGCCGACTAGTGCGATCCCTCATACTAGCTAGCTGCTTATCCTTTACATGACGTTGTAGTCAACCCCAACATGTTTTTTTTGTCTGTTAGTGATTTCTTAGCAAGTTTACATTCAGTAGTTTACCATTCATTTCTGAACGACCGGCACTCATACCGTTACTTGAAAACCAACGCAAGGCGGTCTGCTGAAAAATCACCCAAAGCTGTGTTTCGAAACCGGTATGCGGGATTACGAATTGCGCCCGTAACCTCTTCAAAAGGTGAATGTAGTCCTATAGGAAATATTGCCGTTAGCTGGGACATGTTAGATTGTCACATATTCTAGGCCACCATATATTTGTTACTGTAGTCTATTCGTTTCCTCGCCATCTTTCCTGCCCAGAAAATTTCACAAACAGGCTGGCAGCCATCGTAATAAGGCTGGGTCAATCTCCGAGCCGTAATGATCCGAGGTGAAAAGAATCTGCTCGTTTTGGGGGATTGAGCCTGAACCGCTGCCCTCGTGGACAAGTGAACGACCCACTACTACTACCGGCTCTTTAAAACTGAATAATTTGCAGAAGTTTCTGGGAACTGTAGCTGAAAACCTGAAATTACTGTCTCGTACTATTTGGTGTAAAATTTTTAAAAACAGAATGGAGAGGAGTTGTCTTGTGCATGAGGTATTAAGGTCAGCTGGCTAATGCAGCCACCACGAACTGTGCAGGTTAGATTATCAACACTATGTTTCACACACCTGCAGAAGGTAAAATGATTTGGCTATCTAGTTAGAAGTTAGTTAGTCGCATTTCAGGTTCACGGCAACGTGTCGTCTCCATTATGCTCCGTTAGTAGTAGGAAAGCGGGTAACTAAGTAGATTTTCAGGATTGACCTCTAAGGATTGACCCCAATCCTTTTCGGTCTCGGATCCTGGGCGGGTAGGGTAGGGTAGGGTATCTAGGTCATAAGTAAGGGTCGATAATACTAATAAAAGACATGTTTTTCTAAGAGCAGATAACTGAGTGTGTGTATAATATTTTAAATAATTGTAAAATAAAATTAAATTAAAAGATAATCATAGGCGCGCGGGGCGGACGGCGAGCGCAGGGGCGGTCGCTGGGCGCGGGCGGTCGCGTGCGTGCGGTTCAAACCCCATAAAATACGTCGCATAGGTAGGTAGGTGGTCATTCGTAGTCATGGATCCTAGATGGAAACATCCTTTTACCTCGATGATTGCGGGACCAACAGGTTGTGGTAAATCCGTCTTTGTACAACAGTTTCTGGCCCATCTCCCAGACATGGTCGACCCGATTCCAGAGGAGGTTATATGGTGCTACGGAGAGTGGCAACCCATGTATGAGACTATGAAGGGTGTCCAATTTAACGAGGGACTACCCGATGTGGAAAAATGGACTGGTGATAGACGGCGGTTAGTGGTTATAGATGACCTAATGTCCGAGACAGATGATAGAGTGACCAAACTATTTACTAAGGGTAGTCATCATCGTAATCTCAGTGTCATGTATATAGTCCAGAACCTTTTTGGTAAGAACAAAGAACAAAGAACTATCAGTCTGAATTCGCATTACCTAGTAGTGTTTAAAAATCCTCGAGACGGATCGCAAATTGCCAACCTGGCCAAACAGATGTACCCAGGCCGCGTGTCATATGTCCAAGATAGTTTTAAAGACGCGACATCGACACCACACGGGTATTTGTTATTCGACCTTCGACAGGAAACACCGGATCAGCTCCGTTTACGCAGTCGTATATTTCCTGACCAGCACCAAGTTGTCTACGTCCCCAAGTAATATGTCCAACCGAGTGAAACGTCACGGGCCCATGCTGCGGTTTCTGGGTGAGGCAAAGCCAGCCGCCGTAAAAGCCGTAATTAAAACGGCTTCCCCGGAGCTCGTCCAATCAATATGTGAATGCTGTCACAATGTCTTAAAAGGGAATGTTCCCCTGACACCGAGTCAGAAGCGCCGGCTGCAGCGACACAAAAACAGTCTGAGAGCGCTCACGAGTAAGAAACTGTCGCTCAAGAAAAGGAAACAGATCCTACAACAAGGTGGTTTCATAGGTGCCTTACTCGGCCCAATTTTAAATGTGATTGAAGGGCATCGTGGGTTTGTAATGGCCAAGAAAATGCTCCTGATCGACCCTCGTTTGCTAGAAAGACCCTATACACCACCCGACACACTAAACGATAGCCTGCGTGACTTGGACCAACAAATGCGCCAAGTCCTGGAGAGTGAAGAGCTGCCACCTCGTGAAAAAGCCCGAGTATACCAACAAACCTTGCAGCGTTATCTGAATCGACTAGATCAGTACAGACACAAGCCTTTAGGCCTAGTGGATATCAAACAACAAAAACCCGAAGTCAGCACTTTACCCGAGACCACCCGTCAAATAACCGAGACAACTAGTCAACCTATTCCAGTAAGCGAACCCAAGAGTCAAGTAACTGCCCATACGCCAATAACACCCAAGAGTCAAGTAGTTGAGACCACTCCAGTGTATAAGCTCAGACGAAAGAAGAAGCCGAGTAAGTTAACTACGACCAAATGGGAAAAATGGCCGCGCAATTAAGAAAGTATTACTACGATCCCCAGCAGCCCGGGGCCTATGGCGGGGCCGCCTTAAAAAGAAATACTAAACTGAACGCTAAGCAAATAGAGAAATGGTTACGCCATCAGGACACGTATACTTTGCATAAACCGATCCGTCGGCGTTTTCAAAGACGTCAGACCATAACCGGTGGGATAAATCAACAGTTTCAAGCCGACTTGATAGATATGCGCCAATTACAAAGATACAACGATGGGTTGTCGTATCTAGTGACCTGCATCGATGTGTTTAGTAAATATGCCTGGGCCATCCCGATCCAGAAGAAAACAGGGAAAGCGCTGGTGGAGGCTGTGAGTAAAATCTTTGGTGATAGACAACCGGTAAACTTTCAGACCGACAAAGGGTCGGAATTTGTCAACCAGATCTTCCTAAAATTTCTGAAAGATCGAGGTGTACATTTCTTTACCACCGAGAATGAAGACGTTAAGGCCTCTATAGTGGAAAGATTCAACCGGACGCTTAAAGAAAAAATGTGGCGGTATTTCACCAAGACTAATACACTGCGCTATGTCGACGTCATAGATAAACTGATCCGCAACTACAACGGTTCATATCACAGAAGTATTCGCATGGCTCCCCGACAAGTCAACTATACTAATCAAGAAGAGGTGTGGCATAACTTGTACCAAAAACCCGACGGGTCAAGAAAAGTATATTTTACAGAAGGGGACCGAGTCAGACTGGCTCAACCCAAACAACCTTTTAAAAAGGGCTATGTGCCGTCGTGGACAGAAGAATTGTTTACCGTCAGTCGTATAAACCAGACCAGTCCGGTGACGTATGTGCTAAAAGACGATTCGGGCGAAGAACTACGAGGATCATTTTATCGAGAAGAGATCCAACCAGTCGGAGATAAACAAGTGTATCGGGTTGAAACCGTCTTACAAGAAAGACGAAGGAGAGGTGGTGGTAAAGAGTATTTAGTGAAATGGTTCGGGTATAATTCGTCATTCAACAGCTGGGTCTCAGACCTAACTAGATACCGAGGCTAATGGACGAAGACATTGCGGAAACTACTGTACTGCGCCCACAAAATAACCCACCCAGCGAAAGAACCTCGTTCTGGTCGTTTTTTGGTCAACGGGTGCCGCGAACAGAGATTGTCTTCTTCTGTCAGATGGTCGTTATATACACCGTTATCGGCGTATCACTATTCAATCTGAGTCGCGGCAGCGCCGAAGCATCTGAGGGTAAGCTGTGGATTGCGCTAATGAGTAGTTGTCTGGGTTACATGCTACCTAACCCTAAACTATGAGCTTCTACGTGACATTACCGAGCAATGCTTCACCGAATATGTTTCCCAACAACAACCCGGGTCACTTTTTCGTCAAGTTGCCGCAGACTATTGATGTGACCAAACAATACGAAGTGGGTTTGGCCGAAATTCAGTTTCCCAACTACTACTGCAATGTGTTAGAGAATGAAGTGTGGTTCATATACATACCACCCCAGGGGAAACATCCCATAAGAGTGGTGTGTCCCTCGGGTATGTACAGCTCACCAGCTGGTTTTATAGAGGAACTGAATCGACTAGTGAAAGGGGAGGAAGAGCGTGACAAGGCGCGTCCTGATCGGTTAGTGAAAGAGACTGATGACAAGGTGCGAGTCAGATTCTATTATAACAAGGCCTTGAAGAGAGCCCTCGTGAAACTATTCGAACCGGGGGCCACTGTTAAATTTAGCGAGAGATTGAGAAGCATTTTAGGTTTTCCCTCTGGCAAGGTGACGGACGCCAACCCCCTAATGGAAGGCGAGGTGGTGGTAGAACTGAATAATGACATTCAAAATGTCTACGTCTATTGCGATCTTATAGCCGCGAGACCAGTCGGAGACGCCATGGTCCCACTACTAAGGACTGTCCCGATCTTGGACCAGCGCTCAGCCTCGGTATTTCGCATCTATGACAAACCACACTACGTGCCATTGAGTCGGTACTCTTTCGACATGGTGGAGATCCTTTTAACCACTGAGACGGGGACAACGATCTCATTCACCAGCGGAACTTCAGTGCTGACGTTACATTTTCGCACGCGGAAACATTCAGACCTAGAATAATGGTGAAATACGTGGCGTTACGTCGAAGTCCCAAAATGTACGAGGACTTTTACTGCAACCAAGCTGGCCATGGCATGCCAGTGTTTGTGGGTGGCCGGAGTCAGAGAGGTCGCGGTATCGGCAGTTTCTTCAGTGGACTTGGTCGCACAATTCTACCCTGGTTAAAGACAGGTGGTAAGGCCTTACTCCGAGAAGGTCTAGGTACAGGCTTGAAAGTGGCCCAAGACGCTCTAGCTGGTAGGAACGTTGGAGAAGCCTTTAAAGACCACGCCAAACAAGCCGGTCAGCGTTTACTGCAAGGCGCAGCCGATCATGTTAGCCAATCGGGTAGCGGTATTAGAAGAAAAAGACGACCAGCGCCACCTGGTGAGCCGAGTAAACGTATAAAACTAAGTGCTGGTCCTAATCGGTCTCATAAGAAGAAGTATTCGGATATCTTCGCATGATGGCTCTGATTCATCCCAACTCGTGTGAGTGTCTGCATTCTGGTTTGGATCTGTTTAGCGTGCCTCCGACACAAACGGCCGTAGAAGAGGGGCAGTGTGTGGAGATACACCCGCTCGCATCTCTAGCACCAGGAGCACCTATAGAATTTGCTATATCTGGCGCCTAGTGAAGAGTATCTAGACTTATATAATACCTTCTTACACATCAGAGCTAAAGTCACACTACCCAACGGCGATAAACTACCACCCACAGCCGAAGTGGCCCCCGTCAACTATTACTTACACAGTCTGTTTTCACAAGTGGATGTCTCACTCAACGACACGCTAATCACCCCGAGTGAGAACACATACCCATATAGAGCCTATCTGGAAGCCACACTGAATCATGGGGAAGAAGCCAAGAAGAGTCATCTCTCAGCCGCCCTATATTACTACGATACAGCTAAATTTCTCGATGAGACTCAAGGCTGATAACAACAAAGGTCGAAACACCCGACGACAACTAGCCAGCGAGAGCCAAGAAATAGATATGATGGGTCGACTACACGTCGATATCTTTGCGCAAGACCGTTACATGATAAACGGTGTGGATGTGAAAATTAAGCTGACTCCATCGAAAGCTACCTTTAACCTAATGGCCCCCGACGACACCTTGGCTTATTCATCCGTTATAACACATGCCACACTGGTGGTTCGTAAAGCCAAACTAAATCCAGCCGTCGCTCTCGCCCATGAGAAAGCCTTGATGAGAGCCAATATGAAGCTACCGATCAAGCGTGTGGCGCTGAAAACATTAGCTATCCCCCAAGGGATGTTATCTCACACTCAAGATAATCTGTTTATGAGTCAAACACCCACCCGTATCGTGGTTGGCCTAATAACCTCAGCCGCCTTCAACGGTACATTCAAAGCTAATCCTTATAATTTTCAAACCTTTGGGCTGACGTATCTGAACGTAACAGTCGATGGGCGATCTGCCACCAGCAAGCCGTTAACGATGGACTATGAACGTAATCAATACGTACGAGCCTTCTTTGGCACTAATCTAGCCATGGGTCTGGTGGGCAAGGACGCCGGTAATTCCATTGACTATATGCAATATAAACATGGGTATACGCTGTATGCCTTTGACCTGAGTCCCAGTTTACTGGACGGAGATCAGTTTGAGATGCCGAGGGCTGGTCCCCTAACCCTGGAATTTAAGTTCAACACACCCACCCCAGAACCATTACAAGTTATCGTCTGCGCCGAGCACGACGGGATAATTGAAATATCCAAGACCAGGCAAGTGCTAACAGATTATGCTTCATAATGGACACAGAACAGATTACCAGTCTACTTCTAGCGGATAGATATGTTCGACTGGTCCAGGTCAGAGTATGTGCTCGTGATCAGTTACCTACACAAATAGATAGAACGAAACCAGCTGCTTTGGTGATAAACACTGACCCCAGTGATCAACCCGGGGCCCACTGGATCGCGCTGTATTACGATGGGTTAGGCAAATGTGAATACTTTGATTCGTTTGGGCTACCACCCTTACAAGCTGACATAAGCAAGTTTATTGAGAAGTACTCAGTCAGACCGTTAATGTACAACACCCGGGTCTTACAAGATGTAATAAGTAACACCTGTGGCCTGTACGCTATCTATTTTCTCAAGCGGAAATGTCGAGGGTGGAGTATGCCACGTATTCTGCAGGCGTTTTCAAATAAACAACGGGTCAATGACCGGATTGTGGGTCGATTAGTCATCCCATGATAAAGGTTAACCACCTGTTACCACTAAAGGTCAACTGGGTCTGATACGTACTCGCCAAGAATATGAACAATTGATAGCTATGCAAAGTGGGATTCTAGCTGTTATTGGTAGACTCTCATCCAATCAAGATGCTAACAGTTTTCAAACCACACCAGTTACTAACCAAGTCAAGCCAGTCTCTAAGAATGTTCAAGCCAAGCCAGTCACTAACATTGTTCAACCCTACCAAGACAGCCAAGTCACCAGCACTTAGCAGGCCTACTCAGCTACCAGATGTCTGATGAAGCCGAAGACAACCAGATGTTTGATGAAGCCGACAACAGCCAGATGTTTGATAGTCAACCAACATACAGTCAGATGTGTGATCAGAGTCCACCAGCCCGGAGACCAGCAGCCCATGACTACCCAGACAACTGTATACCACTGAGGGACCCAAGACAGACGAGACAACGTGTATAGCTATCCATCTATGAAAATTAAAACAGAAAAAAAAACGAAAATCTCTGTCTTTGTTATTTGTTGTGTACCATTTTTGTAAACGTTGTCCCTTTGTACTTGTGACATTCTTCTTCTTGTGTACTTGGCTCGTTGGCAAATATTTGTGTATTTGTACTTTTGTGCTCTTGTACTTGTGTTCCACTGTTCTTGGCCCGTTTGTTCCCTTGAGTTTTTGGTATTGTCTGTTTGTGTATGTCAATTGTTCCACAGGTTTATGCCAAGTCAAACAACCACAGTCAACATGAAAAAACAACACCTTGCAGCAGTCACCATGAAAACAAGAAAGACAAGAAAGTCGAAAACATGAAAACAAGGAGTAAGCCAGACAACGGGAAAAAACAAATCCATTCATACCACTGAAATAAACCAACAAAACACACCGGTTGGTTTTCATAGTTTTTATTTTTTCAGAAAAATCCAGTATGGGATAAAATTTCAATAGTGTATTCAACAGAGTAATGCTATCGACAACGATATCACGAGTGTGTATTTTCAGCGCATTCATTTACAAAGTATAGTAAAGTTGTTTCAATCGTTTACAAAATATCATTCATTTATATCAACCATCAATGTACAAAATCAGTGACAAAGTATCAAAACATATTCACAAATACTTAGGCTTTGTATTTTCAGCGCATTCATTTACAAAGTACATTAAAAAGCATTTCAAGTGTTTATAAATTGCATTTATATGGCACCCAAGTGAAAAATGTGACCGTCATCAATTTACAAAAGCAGTGACATATTCACAAACATTTTTAGTTTCAATGATGTAGACATTTCACTGTACCATCAATTTCACTGTACCATCAATTTCACTGCACCATCAATTTCACAAGGCTATCACAGTACACGTATGTGTTCATTAAAATTTTTAAAGGATCATATTATAGAACACACAAGTTTCATTGACCAAGGAGTATATTATCTTTCGAGATGAAAAAAGTAGAAAAGGTACAAAGTTATGTACACACAAACGGTTTTTTACACAGTATGATACATATTTACACTAATAAGCAAAAGACCACGTGAGTGAATGTTAAATGTCTAGTGGTGAGGTGGTAACTTTGTCTGCTTGTACTTTTCTTTTAATATAAAAATAGGATAAGGCCTCTCTGTGTTGTTGATATGTGAGGACAGAAGAATCCTGTGTTTTAAACCCTATATTTGTCCCTCCACTGGCTGTCTGTGTGTCGAGTACATTTAAGAAAGTGTCTCTGTCAAGGTGGGTGTTGTGGTGTTTTGTCAACCCTTTTTACTGGTTTTATTGTAGTCTCCAAAACAGTGATATGTCTTGCTGCATAAGGAGACCATTCCCCGCCCCTCATACTCCAACTTAAATAACCCAGGGGTTCTTTTGTCGAAGAGTCGCTTATCTCTACACAAGTCACAGGTTGGTACAACGCCCCTACTGCTAATAAAATCCTTTTTATGGCTATCACAGACCTCAGCTGGGAACCAGGAGCTATAGACGCTATAAAATTCTTCCTGAAGTTCAGGTCTGACGACCTGTGCTAAGGTTGGGGCGCTAAGGGCTAAGTACAGACTATCAGTGTCCATTTCACACAACTGAAAATCTTTCCTATCTATAAACTTATCTAAACAGTCATAGTAAAATTCTAACATGCGCAACTTTGCGTACTGGTACACAAAGAAGCCTATTTGTTGGGGTAGATCCCATAAGATGGTCTTCTTTAGAGACTCCACCTCAAACACATCATCTGACAGCCTGGTCATATTTTTGAATAGAGGTTGATTCACCAACTTTGACGTGCCAGCCCCACGACAATATGAAACCTTGGTGTGCTTGGCCTTATTGGTTAATGTTTTGCCATAGGCTGCATTTCCCAGCAGTTTCATAGTCTCAGCTTTAATAGTATAAGCCGTATTGCTGTCACCGGCCCGTCTGGCGGCAGACACCTCCTTACCAAACTTTTCGAAACACTTCTCAGGTTTATACTCAATTATTTGGTATATTTTAGTGACCTTTAGATCATGCGTCAAATACCATTTTAGCAATGGTGTGGCCAATAGGATCTTTTCCCCGATATAACTACCTATCAGAGTCCGTCTGGCACTTGTCAACAACTTATGTTTCTCGGCGTACTGACTCATAAGTTCACCAATGTCGGCTCTAGACACATCAGTGTTTTTAAAGATGGGAGTCATTTCAGAAAAATACTCTTTATACTCGTCTGGTACGTGGATGTCGCATTCCACTAGACCAAACAAAGTCTCGTCTTTTACAGCCTTGAGAATCTTGTCTTGGTCTATGTCCTGGTAACCATGCCAGGGTGCGATGTATGGGAATGTCGTCTTCACGAAGTTCTTAATGGTGGTATTAGTCTTTTTGAGAGACTTCCACGCACATTCCCACATTTCCACGACCGTAACATTCACCTCCTTCTTCAGATACTCGTGAATCTGAAGAGTGTTGGCATACAGCTCGGCCAAGGGTTTGTTGCTCACCGGGTTAACATCAATACCCTGTGTCAGCACACACACAGTCTTGATGCCCGTGAAATAAGCACCCGTGAAACTGGTAGACAGGTTCGAGTCTTCTTATCCCAGCCATCTACACGGATGTGTCGTTCTCCTAGAGACATCTCCCGCCCATTAAACTGTGTTTGTAGCTCTATGCCTTGACTGTGTTGTACCCAAGCCAACCACTCTCTGCACTGGACTATGTACACTCTGGTTTTATGGGGCTTGAAACCCATCTTCTGCATATCTTATCACAGGAAACCCTGTGGGCATCTTCTGTGTCAGAGCCCACAGGTATAGCGCGTTGGCATCGTACCCTTTCACACTCTGAACTACTTCACCCCCTCGAATCCTGGTCTTATCTACCTCATGATATCTATGGAATATAATCGAGGGGCCCCCAACAATATTTTTTCTAACGGTAGTGTGCAGATCACTCTCCTTATTGGAACATAGTGAAAACACTATATTCTTGGGGATAGTTTTAAACAGGTACTTTAGGGTCACCCCGGGCACTGAGATGGCATCTTTGAAAATATCTACTTCTAAGCCCTTGTAAAATTTAACCTGAGTCTTTAACGCTTTAATAAATGGTCGCACGTCCTTGTTGTTGTACCACCTTAGGAAGTCTGCCAGTGTCGACATCTGGTTCTCACTCCATACTCGCTGACAGACATCGTAATCAGCAGCTGAAATGTTGGAGTTTTTCAGTTGCGAATGGAAGGCCTTGTGTGGAGGTAAGCGAGTCTCTTGTAGTTTATCTAATGAGGTGATATACTCGTAGCAAAAGAACCCCTTGGTCTCCTCTACGTCATAGGCCGCTAAATATTTGGAGTAGCTAAATCCTGGGGCTAATAGTTAACTATATCTAAGAATTTCAGTTTTTCTGTGGAAATGGCCATGAAATTATTGTTTCTCTTCACTGTGTATTTAAAGGCGTCATCAGTAGCAGAGAGGAAGGACTCTATCAAATAAGGCTTAATTAGATTTATATCATACCTTCCCGAGTTAAATCCTATCACCGGCAATTCCTGCATGTACTCGTCTAACTTAGCCATTAGTTTGTGTTCATTTAGCTCTTCTAACCGTGTGTATAACCAATCGAACTTAGTTCGTAATTCGGCGTACGCTGCATCAGCGATTTGAGTCAGATATTCAATCATCTTTCTCACCAAGTCCAGAGGATTACCCGCTGTGATGTGGCAGACGGGGTCCTCAAACCCCGGGACATTTGACTGCTATCGACCAGCTAAGTGGGACATGCTTACCTAAAAATTTGGTAGACTTGGTTTCCCCTGGTAGATTTCTAGTCTCGAAGTAACATTCATAGTCATAGGCAGCCCTATAAGGATATACGTACTTGGTATCTACCTTGACCCCCAATGAGCTAATGGTCTCCCACACAGTCTCTGTCACAGTATAGACCCCTCCTTTATAACTGTTCACAGGGACTCCCCCCTTACAGGTTTTGCTATGATTCTCCATATCCCAGAAACCACTCCACAACTTCCCACACTCACTACACCCAAATGACTTGGCTACTCTATCAAAGTCATTAATGTACATGAAGTGATCCTTATACTAATAATACTCGCATAATTTTAGTATATTCCCCACTACCGCGAAGTTTGGGGACTAAGGCTTGAGTCTCATTGAATTCAAATATGTCTACCTTTACCTCAAAACATTTTTCTATACTGGGCATGTCGATAAGCCTAACCCCTGGGAAGTTTTCTAACGACTCTAGTGTCTGGTATGTCTGCCACTGGTTAGCTAAGCGACTGGTATGTTTTCTAAGATCCTTAACAGGTTTTCCTTGGAATACCGCCAGACATCGAAAGAGACAAAAATTGTCAGTGTACGGTGTAGAGTTGGATGCGTATTGTAAAATATTGATACCGTAGTTGTGTCTTATGTAGTCAGGTAAGCCCTGTAGACAACAACCTATCGGGTGCTCATTGATGTGGTATATATAGAAACTAGTCGCAGGGGATTGTCTCTACCAAATACTTAGAGTCGGGTCTGTTGTGTAGGGCGTAATTTAACATGTCGCTTTCCTGAACTATGGTTATAAAGTTATCAAAGTCTTGTTCATTGTTTACTAAAAAGGGTACGTCGAGTACACAGGCATTATTTGACGATGAATGGAAAAATCTTAGTTCGTTCGTCTCCTTATGTCGTAACATCATGTGATGGCTATAATTTACCTTAAATCGGCTTGTCTGACTACTAAACACAGTGGCTAGTTTCTCGGTCCAGTCTATTGGTTGTGTTGAGTCGGGTCGGTGAAAAAAATTGTAGGTCGATATATGTTTGTTGATCTTGTGATGAGTCCTAAGGGCCTGCCAGTTGTCTCTATATGTCTGTTGGATATTATCGACGGTGGGGAGTTTGTCTAAAGTCTTTAGCTCCTCATCTATCTCTACTCTCTCATCTATCACTACGTACAGGCTTCCTCTGCTACCACGTGCTCGCTATTGTGTTTCTGTTTTTTAGGTGGTTGTGGGTCTGATGGTACTTTTCTTTTTCTCGATGATTTTTTAGTATCCGTGTTTGCTGTTGAAGTTGTAGTGTCCATATGTGTTGGAGGTGTAGTGTCCATGTTTAATGTTGCGGGTGTAGTTGATGTTGTGGGTTCCTGGTGATGTGCTCTTAAATGGTGTTTTAGGTTGTCTTTTCTGTTGTATAAGTGACCGCAGAGGTGGCATGTGTGAGTTTCGGTTTTGTGGACTGTTCGAATGTGACGTGTAAGATTGTGGCGTTCAGTGAAACCTTTGTTACATGTAGGACACAGATGGATATTTTTCTGGTTAGTGGCCATGATTCCAGTTGATAATAATGTAAATTACTGTTAGTCGGCTGCTAGTTGCGCGTTGGTACACTTCTTTATATTTAAACACCTGTGATTTTTATAATAGTGGCTGTTTGCGTGCACGGATACTGGTTCTTTGTATTCTACGAGGTTGACCTCGTACACCTGTGAAAGTATCAATCACAAAAATTTTAGTTTTCACCAATAATTTTTAATTTTCTAACCGCTATCATACATATGTGAAATATAATTTTTTTTTTTTTTTAAAGTTGCCATTAGGCAGACAGTGACACAGCCATATATAAAGTTAATCTTTATAGGCAATGTGAAGTTATGAACACATTTTTTCTAACTTTAACAAGAGACAATCAGTATAGTTTGACACTTGGTCTAGACATTACATTTAAAGATGAAGAACTCACAAGACTGGAACAGCCTTTGTTAACACTGAATATGAAAGACCACAAGATATGATTGATTGAAGTTAACATGCCATCTTGAGTAAAATAAAAAAAATAAAAAACCCAGTAGTGTCCATAAGAAAACAGAGACAGACAGAGAGAGAGAGAGAGAGAGAGAGAGAGAGAGAGAGAGAGAGAGAGAGAGAGAGAGAGAGAGAGAGAGAGAGAGAGAGAGATTTGTTCTAGTGATGTCTTCATATCACTGGAGTAGTACATGAACTATTAAAATTGGTTGTTTTAGCTAGCAAGGCTACCAGTATTCACACATATACATACATACATACATATATACAGATATATATATATATATATATATATATATATATATATATATATATATATATATATATATATATATATACATAATACCTTCTTGTAGTACCAATTCACGGGTGATGAACTTTTACTTGGTCAGACACAAGGCAATGCTGCTTGTTGACAAGATCGAGTCGCTGGTGGTGACCCTTTGCTATGTTGATACAAGGCGGCGTTGGTTGTCGGCGAGCTCGACTCACTGGTGGTGACCCTTTGCTATGATAGATACAAGGTGCTCTGTGGAAACAAGACACAATACATTACCAACCAACCTTACCACGAAGGGCGCACACATAAGTACACTTAGCCAACCACACACGCACACACATATAAACAGACACACACATATAAATACACATACACACATACATATATACATACAGACATATATACATACAGACATATATACATATACACACACATACACACAGACATATAGACACACATATATACATACACACTGACATACACACATACATATACGTGTACGTATATACATACAGACATATATACATACACACCCATACATACTCACACACAGACATATATACACACATATATACATACACACTCACATACACACATATATACATGCGCAAAGACATATATACACACATATATACATGTATACATACGCACTCATATACACACATACATTCATGCGTCCGTATATACATACAGACATATATACACACAGACATATATACATACGTACATACATACTCACACACAGACATTTAGACACACATATATACATGTATACATACACACTCGCATACACATAGCCACACCTACATACAGACAGACACACACACACACACACACAGAATAAAGACATACATACAGACAGACAGCCAGACACACAGGCGCACATACGAGTGTATGTTTTACCAACAAGACAATATACTCACCTAGTGCAACAATGGTCCAAGTCTGGTCTTCCTCCAATGTATCTTCTTCAGCGGCCTGGGCGAATGTGGTTTCTATAGCGTTTATTCACAGTATTTATAGTGGGTTGTGCTGATGTGGCCTACACCAGCTGTCACCATGTATTACTGCGCGCACTGCACTGATGATTAATCCTATAAGCTCCATCCAGCAATTATGAGAAAAAACGAAAGTAGTGCTATTGATTTTTTTTGGATGCCTCAACAATAGGTGTTAAGCTCTTAATCTTATATCGCTATTTATGAGGTCCTTTATTAATATTGCGAACTATTTACCATGGCGGATATATCAATAACATTAATATCCCACCTAGTTCATTACGACGACGATAAACCCCTGGATTAGTTATTAGGAGAATCAGTATTGATTTTTTTTGGTCCCACATTGTGTACAACTATGTGTGTTTTTTAGGTTTTGACATTTTAAGGACTCAGTCGGTTGTCCGTTGTTAGCACCAGTAGATACCCCGCTACTCGTTACACCGATGATCGGACTAATGGGCAGTCGCCAATGACTGGCCAAGTGGCTACTACAAGACTTTGCCTTACTGGATTCGACCGCCGCCCGCGCTCGCCGCCCGCGCCCAGCGACCGCCCCTGCGCTCGCTCGCCCGCCCCGCGCGCCTATGATTATCTTTTAATTTAATTTTATTTTACAATTATTTAAAATATTATACACACACTCAGTTATCTGCTCTTAGAAAAACATGTCTTTTATTAGTATTATCGACCCTTACTTATGACCTAGATACCCTACCCTACCCTACCCGCCCAGGATCCGAGACCGAAAAGGATTGGGGTCAATCCTTAGAGGTCAATCCTGAAAATCTACTTAGTTACCCGCTTTCCTACTACTTCCGTTCCATGTGCCAGTGAATACCACACAAAATGCTTCTCACTGCTCTATGTGAACAATGGAATAGACAGGAGTGTCGGCACGCCAACAGCCCGCACAGGTACACTGTGCATAATGCCGCCGCCAGGATGCCAATACAAAAGTCCTCAACGAAAAATGCAGTTCATTCATTGATGGAATCGGCAGTCACCAGAAAGACTTCATTGAACCGGATTTTATCCCATATGGCTCGGTCTCTTTCTGCAGGGCGGCCCACAGAAAGTGCCGCACAAAGCAAGAACTCCATAGCTTCAGCGACGACTCACAGGAGTGTCCTGAAAAAGGCAAACCATTAAATCCAGCAACAGCCGGCCGCCATCTTTCCGAACATGCAGTTCACGCTACAAACAACAGCGAACAGATGTAAAAGCATTCCACGCGAAATTCACAGCTTACAGTGTCGCGCCCAGCACTCACTCAATAGCACGGCGACGGAACCATGCAATACCAGTCCAACATGAGAAAAATGCGAATGCAAACCATAGCCACAAGCGTAAACACTCAAGAGGTCTTAACAGTTTAAATGCCTATCCGCCATGTTGGAGACCGGAAGTCCCAATAGAGTGTAGACTAAGTTTCAGCCCAAGCCTCATTAGTCACCTCCTACGACATGCATGGCAGGCAACAGTGTTACTATTCTTGGCTTCCTTTATGGACCCCGGCAACACACGGGCGTATCTAGTTAGATGGTAGCATCTAGTTAGAAGGTAGCACCATCTGTTACCGGCACTGGTGATACACAAAAGAAGATGTTGCCCAAGCGTAGAGAAGAAGATTATATTATAGACTGCCATCAAAAACAGTGTACAGTTACACGGAATGATTTTAACAAATACCACATATGGGCGCTGGACAGTCAGCTATTCCTCCCAAGGACGGACAAAGTGGAAGATGATGATGAAGATGGTGCTCATAATGAAGAGGACCAAGACATTTTGTATATATTGAATGATCACTACTCTACACGATGTCAACTCTTCCTAGGTGGTACACATTCAGCAGATAGGTATACGGTATATGTATAACCAAAATATGGCACACCATTAATATAGATAACTAACTTACTCTAAAGTAAGCTGTAGTAATGGACCGCGTTTCTGTCTAAGTGTAAAAACAAGCACAGAACAGAATAACAACACTGTAAACTAGCACACGTGTCATGAGAGGCCTCTAAGAAGGGTTGGCATAAAACTGGCTACCTAATCCAGTACAACAATTTAACAACAACACCCAACCCATCGTAAGAGAAGGTTTACTATGGCTTTACTTGGCGTGAGTTGATTAAGAGCCTATGTCACGAGGGTCGTCCAGGAAGTTTCCAGAATGATGCCGTCTTCAGATAACTCGAAAGATGAATTGAAATCACCTGTACTATGTTTCGATGTAGTTATCTGCCACTGCAACAATGCTTTACTATAGAACTTGACTACCACTTGACCGACTTAACAGACACTAGTTTATCAAATGGAGTTATACCTCTACATAACGCAATGCCTGTGTCGAATTTAGAGACCGTGGTTTGCGCATGAAGCATGATCCCTCTATCGACCTGTCTAGTTTACTCCAGAACACAGGTAACACCGATACGTATGGAACGTGACAAGCTACAGAAGCTGCCGGATCAGCAACACAATACTGTCGGAGCTTTCATCCTAGACCTAGTTGCCAGCCAAGGCTTAGGGCATGGTATTTCCCTCCATGAATTTTAGTCGTTAGGTTGCATTTCCTCACACTAGGGTAAAGTTTGCACCCTCCCAATTGCACTTCTCCATCCGAAGCCGTTGACACAATGCGGGCTGTCGGGTTTGGTGATAGCCGCCCAACATTCGGCGCTAACAGAAAGCAGGTAGTAGCGTTTCTGCCATGCGGTAGCTCAGTCATATCTGATTAAGACCTGATATATATATATAACCATATCAAACTACCAGCATCTGTATTCCGGCAGCACAGCATTTTTTTTTTTTTTTTTTTTGCTGGTCCTTGAGCCATTGTTCAGCGAAGTTTGAACCTTTTTTCACTAAACATTTCATAACACACTCCTTCTTCACTGGAGTTAACCTTCCGATGCATTTTCAAAACTAAAGAGCGGGGAAACTGATGATACTTACCCATTACACCATCACGTGTCAGACACATACTGTACACTTTGGAGTGGTTACTAACCTTCATCATATTCGTCTACGGGGTTTCCCGACAAAATCTGGACACTTACTTAACGACTCTCCTACACTGTGAGTTGACAGGCAGATTTGCTGTTCTTCTATAATTATCATGTATTGTATTGTCTTTCGATCTCTATGGCCTTCCTCTGGATTCTTTAAATGCGTATTCTGCCTCTCACCTCGCAGTGTAGCATAGCCCCACAAATAACTAAAGCCAAGATCTTTCTAGGCTCACTCGAGGGCCTAAGCTACATTGCGATATGAAAAGTATAACAATAAGTCATAGAAGCCACATGAGGACCACAGAGATCAGCAGACAACAGAACAAATAAACATTATGAAAACACAGGTAATCGAATATGTCTGCTCTTAATGACTGCGTCACGATGAAGAAATACACCTTACAACCAAGTATATATCTGTAAAAGTTGGGCCAGTT
Source organism: Cepaea nemoralis (assembly GCA_014155875.1). Taxonomy (NCBI): domain Eukaryota; kingdom Metazoa; phylum Mollusca; class Gastropoda; order Stylommatophora; family Helicidae; genus Cepaea; species Cepaea nemoralis. The sequence goes on along the minus strand of JACEFZ010000077.1, from coordinate 34,789 downwards.
AGCAATGACGTGGCGTGGACTGAGAGACGTTATGTTGTTGCATGTTAAATTGCGATTCTCTGAGATGCGAGACAGCGGGGAGGGGGAGTATTGTATGTGGTATTTAGTACAGGACAACAAAGGGTACTAGTCTTACATTCGCAATTACACACAGGTGTTTTCTTCTGTTATGTCCCCTTGATTATCTGTCTACACGTGTTGTACTGACCACACAGTAGCACTGTCTACTGCATCTTTGTCCGGCTCTGTGGCGATAGGTTTACGGACTCAATTTATACTCCCGCACATGCAGTTCGAAACAACTGCGGATGATTTGGAACCAGGCCGCCTAGCATTTATTTTCACATAATGATGTGGGTGCCGATCGTTCACAAAGAAATGGCAAACTACTAAATGTAAACTTGCCAAGAAATGACAGACAGAATATGCTGGGGTTGACTGCAACGTACAGTAAAAGATATGAAACAAACTTTAATTACCTCTTTATTCTGGCGTTATTGCTAACAGAATAAATTAGAATTTGTTAAAAGAAAAAAAGAAAAAAACATTAAAGCATCATTTTTCACGCCTACAGCACACTGCGCACGTGGAGCTAGAAGGACATGTGTGATAGGCCAAGGGACACTCACGAGCGTTGTGATCGGTAACACACTGACCGCCTTGACCTCCCACATTTATTTCATGGTACCAATGTTACGCTGGGTCAGTCTGGGAGCCCAGGTCAAATTAAACATGAAAATTGAAACGGCCCCGATGCGGATTTAAACCAGGACCAACGCGGTATGGCAGGCGAGCGTCTAGCCGCTATTCTAGCGCAGCACCCAGTAAGGATGTAAGTAAAGGTTCATGTACAAGCCTAAGACGTTAAAGACCAAACGACGTCAGCGGATGATGCGGTCAGTATCACGTGGACCGCCTTTACTTCCCACAACATGTCCAGGTACTCATTTAGGCTGGGTCGACCTGGGAGGGCAGGTCAACTATAAAAAAAAAATATTCGAAACTTGCCCGATGCGTATCGAACCCGAGACCACAGGAACGGCGAACGCACATCTAGCCGCTAACCTACCGCAGCCTGCCATCAGGATGAGTACTGTCCCCTAGTGTTCGTTATATAGTGAGCATAAAGTGATCTACAGAAAAGATGCTAGGGATCGCAGTTGGTGGTCACATGTAAATTATACAAACTGAGCTTATGCTAACGACACTTCAAAGCAACATGTCAGAAGGAATTAAGGCAAGTGATCAGCACTGTAGGTAGTAGAGTGTCCTGACATTGAGAATTGGGAAAGCTGAAGTTGGTCATGTCAACTGGCAAGTTGGAGGGGAGACAGAGGAAACCAAGAGAGAAGATCTTGGACAGTTTGACTTGATGGCATGGAGAGGTATCCTTATCGTAAATAATTGACAATACACGAGGCAAGATGCTGCGCACAGACTTGATCACCAATGCCACACGATATGGACTTGATAAGATGATTGTCAGTACATGAGACAAAAGCTTGCGGACAGACATGATCGCCAATACCATAGGTATGGACTATATAAGATGAGTGTCAGTACATGAGACAAAATGTTTCGTACAGACATGATCACCAATGCCACAAGGCATGGTATACGTTAGATGATTACAGACTTGATCGCCAATGCCACAGGATATGGACTATATAAGATAATTATCAGTACACGAAACAAAAAGTTGTGGACAGACATGATCTCCAATGCCTCAAGGTATGCACTATATAAAGTGATTGTCAGTACATGAGACAAAAGGTTGTGGAGAGACATGATCACCAATGCCACAAGTTACGGACTATTTAAGAAGATTGGCAGTAAATGAGACAAAGGTTGTGGACAGGCATGATCACCAATGCCACAATGCCTGGACTATATTAGAAGATGACTCCGCGCAGACACCAATTATTGAGCGTGGTTAATTATTAATTGTTTGCATCTCCTTCCATGTTTCTCATAGCCACACAAGTATTGATTTGACGCTGGAGTTAACTATTTTATGTTAAATACTATATGCAATGTCCTTTGCCTGACACATTTCCTGGTACTATGAAAGCCCCCTTTTTTGCCTTTTGTATTGATATTTTCATGTCTCGGTCTGTTCCCCGAGATGTGGTTCTTAAGACGAATGCTGCGAATACTCTCGACTGCCAGATGAACCTGCAACGTCTGTCTGAAAGAAGCTAATGGAACTAGAACATTATATACAACAATAAGAAAAAGACAAACAGCTGTCTTTCGTCGTGAGATGAGACGAGAGGCATTGGCGAAACAACTGGAAAGATCAAAGGGAAGAATCAGATATTGACCAAGAAAAATGGTGCCGGATGGATTGAAACGGTCGCAAGGAGGAATATCAGCAGAAGAGTTGATTCAGGACACTAATGACTGAGATCTGTGGAAAGACATGAATTCCTACGGCAGCTGACAGGTCACTTGATGATGATGATGATTATGATGATGGTGATGACGATATGTTCCCCCTAAACAGTGCCTCCGGTGCTACCTAAATATGTGTAAGATTCCACATTTTCAAGTAAGTTTTCACGGAGGGAATAAACAGTGAATATCATTTGCTTGGAGGTCAGATTGTCGGAATAGATAAGCACTCTTGCTCTTAACCTTCTGAAATGCTGATGCCGAGTCAGCGGGTTAAACACCTACACCAGTCAGTTGGACTAAAATGTTACTTCTGGTCCTTGACAAGGGGACATAAGTTACAAGTAACTCAGAAGTCGGAATGGATTCGCCTAATGGCGAGGGACTCTAGTAACTGGGAATCCACACGCAAATATCAGTCCAGAGAAATAGACGTGGAAACATGTGTATGGACTAAGTTTGAGTTCAAAGAGAACGACGCAAACAGATTATTTGTTTGATTTATGATCAATTCCCGTGTCTGAGGAGCGGCTGGCCGAGAGGCTAGAACGCGGACTCTCATTCGGGAGACCCGGGTTCGATCCCTCGGTAAGGTGTGGGATTTTTTTCTGTCGGGGGCAAAAAGAAAATCCTAACCTGCACAGTTCGCGGCGACTGCACTAGCCAGGCGGCCTTTATTCCTCAGGCTCAAAGACCCCTCTGCCATACACCGCAAGGTACTATATTGGCAGTAAATGACAGTTTTGACAGTACCCGTGTCTGTCTGTTCCCTACACATTATAGACCTAAGTGCTTTGATCTCCCATCAACTGCAACAAATGTTTATTGAATAAAGATAACTGCAACCCTGGCGAACGCAGGGTTTCGAACTTGCCACTTCCAAAAGACGGTAGCTATAGTTGAAGGAATCAGGGCGCTTTGATGCAGGGCCGTTTAGACACAATTAACTCACTGTAAGTCAACTGACAAGAGGCTGTACAAAAATTCGTTTTCTGTTGCACCTACAGCCCCCCCCCCCCCCGGCATATGTGTCAGCCAATGGGAGTTGCAGCAGCGTAGTGTCGAGATGCTGGTCTGAAGGTCCGATAGTCAAGGGTTCGAATCCGCATTCAAAGCGAACTTTTAACATTGACACGAGCTTCCCAGGGTTGACCCTGCCTAGAAGGCTACCATGGAATAGTCTTGGGCAGTATAGGAGGCCGGCATAATACTGACCGCATCACTCACCGAGTGTCAAGGGGTATTTGCAGATATGTATGTAGCACCATATGCGTGTAAGAGCGTGATCTTCTTTGGTTTTTACTGCATTCGTTCTTATGCTAGCTGTGTTGACTTCTCGTCCTTGACGTGGGGACGTAAATTACAAGTACCTCTGAAGTCGGAGTGGGTTCGCCAGATGGAGAGGGACACTGGTAATAGGGAAAGCTAATCCACACGCAACATTCAGTCCAGTGATACTAGAAGTAGTGTGTATGGACTACGCTTGAATTCAAAGCGACCGAGCGCCAGACAAACATTAGTTCATCCAGTCATTGCCAGCCGTTGCTAGAAATATGCAGGGTATATAGCATAGCAAACGACGAGTGCTGAGATCGAACACTTGTCGACCGCGTTCTTGACATTGCCAGGGTAACGTTCAGCTCGATACACTAACGCGCCCGTATACTTTGGCATACATAAGCATAACTTATGCTGCTGTATGGAAAGTCCTCTAGTTGCATGCCTTATGGGGGATGGAACTCGGAAGCACCATGGGTATAGGAGGAAGTGCTCTCGTTTCACCAAGGGGGCTGCCTACACAACTATCTACGAGTACAAGCCTTTATTTGAGCGAAAGTCAACCATCTCCCGCTGTAGTTAGACGCTGTTTAGTATGCATATCACGTGGAAGGTGGAGACAACTAGACGCTAGTTCCGGGAAGCCATTTCCGATTCGCCCACTATTCGAGTCACCCAGATGATAAAAAAAAAAAATGAAAAGGTCAATGTGAAAGAATGGAAGCGTTTCAAATTACTGTTATTTCTTAAATAGTGTGTTCCTTTTCAGTTTGTTTTTCCTGAAAATGAAGCAAGTCTACCAGATAATGCAAACATGAGAAGGTTTATGTGACAGAATAAAAGCATTTCAAATTACAGTTATTTCTTTAATAGTTTGTTCCGTTTTTAGTCCCCCACCCCTTTGAAAATGATGCGGTTTCTGAGGCCAACACAAGGCTTGTGTGTAAAACGCCAACTAGTTGGTTGTTCACATATTTTCGAGGGTTCTATTTGTTGTTATTTTCAGAATTTTCAGTTTTTGTTTTTAATGCTGTGGAATGAACTGTCATTACAAGATGAGACCGCAGCTCAGACGGATTGATTGTTCGGGTAAACACTAAGACACATGAACATTAAAACAAGTCTGTCTGTCTGTCGGTGGATTCGTGTCTGTCGGTGAGTCGATTAGAGTTAGTCGGTGAGAGTCAATCTGTCGATAAGTCAGTCGATCAGTCCGTCAACTCTTGAGGCTGTCCGCCCATGTGTTAGCTAGTGAGTGAAAGATCTGTCTGCCTACCTGTCTGATTACCTAGCTATCTACCTACCTAATTACTTGTATATCTAACCTATCAATCCGTCCGTCCGCCCGACCGTGTATGCAGCAGTATATTCAAACTCAAATAGAGATTCTAAGACAATAACAATAAATATAATGACATGACCCGCATACAATCAAAACTACTCTTTGGCGAATAAACATTAACATGTATTAAACAATTTGAAAATACAATCGAGGCCCCAGAGCTATGGATACAAGGAAGAATAGATTGAAGTTTATGGATATAGAGAACACATTGTTTTTGCAATGTCATACAGATGATAATGCCATACTACATGGATGAACATAACAGATCATCTTATGTCATGGACACACATAAGAATAGGTCGTAGTATATGGATACACAGAAGAATATGTCGTAGTACATGGATATACAGAAGCCTATATAATAGTTCATGAATACATAAACAGGGTAGAAGTTAATCGTTTTTCTTGCCAGCTTGTGCTTCGTCTTTTGTCCGATTGCTTTTGCCTTGTGTGGCGTACCAGAGAGGAGGCAGATGTGATTTTCTGTGTTTATTTTGTCGTTTTGCTTGTACTAGATCATAGTTAATGATCTTAATGTCTCTTTAAATGCACATAGTCATCCCTTTCTGGGTCGTCCTCTAGCCTTGTTTTCCGATGTTCTCATGTAGATTGCTATAGCCCCTGGTTGATCTTGTTCAGTTCTATCTAAATGTCCGATCCATCTAAATATTTGGTGTTCAATAAAGTCCTGCAATACGTGTTATCCCCACTCTTAGTTTCTCATTTGTCTCTCTATATCTCCTCATTTCTCCAACTGCGTTTCTTATACAAGGTGTCTCACAACACTTTGTGCGTAGAACACATTTGAAAAATGAAGTACAAGATGTCATAAATATGTGCTCACTGTCTATCGTGAAGCAATATGCACGAATGGCTGTTCTCTGTTAGAGTAATTCTTTGCACTTCTAACAGAATTGTGTTATCAACAGAAGAAAGTTTTTTTTTCCACATTTGTTCTACATAAAATGTGTAGTGAGACTTTATAAACACACTGTGCTTCTCAATTAATATAGTGTGATTTTACGCCTGTGTGACAGTTCATGGATACACATATGCACTAGCAGTAATTCATGGATATACATTGGGAAATAATACACGAAAGGATAAATGCAAACATAAAGATTTCGTTTTAAATGTGAGTTTACTGTTGGGATAACAAATTCTCCACATTCAAACTATACCTGTGACTATGCGTTTTACAATTTTAATCAAAAGTGTTATTGATTTATTTACTTCATAAGACTATGTATGTGTGTGTATATGTATACATAAATATCTTAAACGTCTTTATACTATCTACAAGTATGTCCTTGTGGGCACAAAAGCCACAAACAATGCGTTGCACGATTTATTGTCTGTCAAATTTCGCTGCATTTCGTCAGGTGGATATACTTCTTCTTCTACTTCTTCTTCTTTTTCGTCTGGAACGTTTGTTTGGGCGTAATTGCGTTGTGCCTATTTACGCATTTCGGCAGGCACCTCCAACTTCCTCAGGTCTTTGTTGACCGGATTAACCTCCCTTAGCTCTGGGAGTCTACAGTAAGTTGTATAACAGTGAGGAAATGACATCAACAGATACACGACCAGCATTCTGTAAGAGTGTACTGAGACCTATATAGTGTTGGAGACCCGATGCCGCCAACTTCACTGACGGCAAACGACAGTTGTAAAGTATCAATTTACACGGTTTGAGACATATTGGGTATCTGGTGCTAATCTGCTATTTCTAAAATCATACCGGCTCAGGATGGGTGATGGGGTCAATATGCTTGCTTGCGTTCGCTGGCTGTGAACTCCAACGCGAAGTCCTGTATGCCGGATGAAGGCATCCTGTTGTCCAACATCAGTGTGATGTCATACCGGACTTAGGTTTGCGTGAGTATCCGTTGTCCCATGTCTGGCTTATTGGTGTGCAGACTGGTGGTTCCTCGCCGTGCAGGCAGATACTCTCCGACTTCGGAGGAATCAGCGATCCTACTACGTTAACACGACCCCGAAGGGACCTGTTGCCCAGGACGCACGTCTCGGACGTGTTAGTAAGTCATGGTCAGTATGGAACCTGACCCTGGTGCCTTGGAAATACCTCTGCGTCCCATGGGGTCAATATCAAACTGGTTCCCTTTTCGTCCTATGATATATGCATGTGCCCGTATTAGACTGAGTCGCTGCGGGAGCCCATGTCAATTAAGCATAGTCCGTCTGGATTGGGATTCGAACAAACGACTACCAAACCGGTAGGCAAGTGTGCTAGCCACTGAGCCACTGCGGTGTCCAATGACTAACCGGTGGTTTATTCGATGAGGTATGCATCCGTGTATGACTGCATGTATCTGGGTACGTGATTACTGTCCACGCTGGTTTGTGGCATGTGTATAGGCGTGTGTGTGTGTGTATGTGTGTGTGTGTGTGAGTGTATGTGTGTGTGTGCGTGTGTGTGTGTGTGTGTGCAGGAGTACGCTTGCATGTATGTCTGTGTGTGCAGAATTTCGTTTGCATGAGTGTGCGAGACAGACAGACAGACAGACAGACAGACAGACAGACAGACAGACAGACAGACAGTCAGACAGACAGACAGACAGACAGACAGACAGACAGACAGACAGACAGACAGACAGACAGACAGGCAGGCAGACAGACAGACAGACAGACAGACAGACAGACAGACGATGAAAGCAAAAGTTTAAAGGTAAGATGACTTCATCGCCCCAGATGGTATCCAATATGACTGGGACTCCTTCCGCAGGTCGGTCTGCCGAAAGTGACGCACAGACCACGAACTCTGTAGCTCCAGCGACGTCCCCCGGGGGATCTCGAGAAAACCGCACCTGAAGACGGATTCCGACAACATCACCCGTCTCCTTCAGACCGTGAGGAGAGCTGTGTGTGTGTGTGTGTGTGTATGTATGTGCGTGCGTGCGTGTGTGCGTGTGTGTGCGCGTGCGTGCGTGCGTGTGTGTGTGTGTGTGTGTGTGTGAGAGAGAGAGGGAGAATGCGTTCGTAAGTCTATGACTGCTATAAACACTTCACTTCACGCTGAGAAGAAAATACCCATCAGTCTCAATATCTGACTTTAAATCCAATGGCAAAACTAGCAACCAGCGCATAGCAACTGTATTAAAGTTACTGAGAGGACTAGACGCGTTCCAGGACAAATCGTTAACTACGACTTCGATTCCCTCTCACCCCGGTGTTCCTTACATTCACACTGTTTGTCCGTCAGTAAATATGTCGCCCGATCGCTGTTTCCAGACTATTTGTCCGCCTGTATAACTATCGCTTTGTCATTAAACGGGGATTACGGTTGTATATCCATCGCTCTGTCACTAAATAGGTAAAAATAGACTATTTGTCTACCAGAATAACAATCGCCCTATCACTAAATGGAGACTGTCCACTTGCATAACTATCGCTGTCACTAAATAGAGACTACTTGTCCGCTTGCATAACTATCGATGTGTCCCTAAATAGAGACTATACGTCCTCCGGATAACTATAGCATTTTTCACTAAATCGGGACTATTTGTCCGGTTGTATATGCGTCGAACTGTCACTAAATATATACTATTTGTCCTCCTGTATATTCATCGCTCCGTCATTAAATAAAGATTATTTGTCTGACTGTAAATCCTATCGATCTATTGTTACATCCTGACTTTGTGTTCATCGAATATATGTCATTCTCGAGTTACATAACGTCAAATCATTCACCCATATACTATACTATACTATACTATACTATACTATACTATACTATACTATACTATACTATATTGTTATATTGTACAGTACTGTACTGTACTTATTGAATTGTACTGTATTGTATTGTATTGTATTGTATTGTATTTGTGATAGCGCCAAACCAACGAAATTTTGGTTTGGTCTATCTCGAGTTAAAAACCTGGCCACACCGGAACTCGGCTTAACAAAGGAATCGGAAGCCAGTTTTGTTTTAGCAGTCCTTTGTGCTGATGAGAGATGCGGGCAGCATGGTTTTCAGTTCAGTGCTGTTCTGTTGTTGTCAGGTGTGGGAACAATTCCCTGAGTTGATCTGTGTCAACTAATGTTGTGACAAAACTGTAAGTTTTAACTGATTAAGTTTAAAATGTTTAATTTAATAAATATTTGTATAATCGCAGCGCACGCCAGTTTACCAACTTGAAAGTGTTTACATGGTGGAACGCGTGGGTGAAAATAATTGCTAGTTAGGTGGGCTTGTAGGAACAAAGAAATATACATAGATAATGTAGATGAATATTACTAAAGTGAGTTCTACAGATCAATGTAACGTCCCTGAGGTTTTAGGAATATAACATTTAATTCATAGAGATGCCAGCAATCAGACAATGGTGATGTGAAATACGAAGATAGGTCATTAGTGGTGGTTAAATATGGTAGAGACTGATGTCATGTCATGCCAGTCCATGCTGGCACAAGATTATTTTGTTGAGAATGTATTTTACATGATTATCCTAGGACACTGTGTTACTGGCCAAATAGGTAGTGATTGATTTTGTGCTGTCCCTCTGTAAATGTTCCAAGCTAGCAAAAAAGTGGGATATTCACCAAGATATATGTATGAGGTGTAAATTGAGATGTATGAGGTCATAAAATATTAGTTGATGAAGAGACCATGCCTAAAATTGAATGCTTATGAGTAGGGGAAAATAACCATAATATAGGTGTAATATTTATAACATGTGTAAAGCAGAGAATACTTACATGTTATATGTGGCAATGATGGGTTAATGTTTAAGCTATGTAGTTAGGACATGTAGGTAATAAATAGAAGTGAAGGAAATAATGTGTTGAATTGTAGGGACGCCATGCAGATTGATAGCCACTAGGCGTAGGAAATAATGCATCTTAATATGCGGGGTGCGTATCAGCAATCATTGTGTAATCGTAACTGCGAATGAAGTGTGGCTTTACTGAGGGAGAACAGGCAGGTGCATCTGGAACTGATATTGGTAAAGGGGTTTCTCATCTAGCATTGAAGTCTGGCATCACATCTGTTAACAGAATGCAGTAATGTTTGTCTAGGTGTATCAAGTTGTTGATGGAATCAGTGACTGAGATTCTGTCCTAAGTTAAGCATGGCGGTTGTCGCACGGTGGAGAGGATGTGATTTAGTACTGCGTACCACCCTTCGCAGAGATATTAATATGTATTTGTCGTGTGACATGAAGCGTAAGATGGCAAAATTTATAACCGGTGTATCATAGGAAGAATTGTGGGGAACAGAGCGCACGACTGTACATTTGCTGTCCACTCACAAATAATATTACACTGATTGTGTTGAGCCTTGAATAACACTTATTGGTCATAAGTGTGTAATAATGACATAATATATATAGTACACTGGTTGTTATATTAGTGCTGATATTCTGTTTCTGCCCATTAACATGGTTATGCTTTGATCCTGTCTCATATGAATGGCACTCTGGTCACTATTTTGTGTACTTTCACTTGGTAATACTGTGTGTTTATTTTATGAGCTATCTTAGGGGCCTCAATTGAGTTCCTGTGTAATACATGTTTATCTTTATCCTTAACTTTCTGTGAATGTTGTGATTATTCTATTTGGAAGGTTACATTGTCACATTCTACAAATATGGTAATTCCACTGGGTATATGTGTCTGTTGCTTTTCATAGTTAGACATGTTTTGCTTGTTGGTTGTTAGTTGGTGATGCTAATCAAATGCTGTAACTTGCATGATATCATATGAGTGCTGGTATTCTTCATGCAAACTTGGGAATTGTTGGGATAGTTGTCCAGTGAAGCCTCTGTGTTGAGGCAACTCTATGTCTGATGGTGGTGGAGTCCATAATGTTGTGTATTGTTGTATCGGTGTAGAGCGTACTGTCAGATGTGGAGCACAGGAGTACAACCTGTCAATATATGTTTTATATTAGGAAAAAGAGTACAGTGTGTTAGAAAAACAGTTGCCGGTGTGCGTAACAGTACGTAGAGCATTAGACTGAGGATATAATAGGTGGTGTTTGATTGTGGCTCTATCATGGGACTGAACATTGATAGTGTTCTATGAACATGTGGTTTATAGGGAATATTGTGTTGTCCTGTGTTACCGGTGACTTGGTACAAATTAATGTGTAAAATACTCTGTACGGTGTGAACAGGGAACTGATTATGGGTTCCTTGGTAAATGTAGCTACTTTGGTAGGCAGGGAAGGTAACCCTAATTTGTCAGCACACAGATGTCATTCTGGTGTGTGTTAACTGAATCAGTGTTGAGATGTTGTGTTTGTTTGCAGTGTCTGATGTGTGTTAACCAAATGTGTTGTGATGTTGTGGCAGTTTGCAGTGGCTGATGTATGTACTCTGTTATTTGTAGCTATGTGTTTACAGCTGGACAAATGAGATCAATCTTCCACTGCTTGTGTGTGTAGGAGCTGTGTGGTGTAGTTACATTGAACTGAGAAGGTGGAGCAGATTGACATTGTTGCATTAGGTGTTCTGTCCTAGCAATACCAAGTGTAATCTCAGGACAGCAGTGGCACAACTGGAGAAGACAATAAAGTGGGTGATCTGATGTTGCAACATTGACTGTTGTATTTAACAATTAGGGATGTAGTCAACTTGAAGAAGGAGGCAGCAAAGAATGGTCATGACAAACATCAGGGGTTACCTCAGAATAACAAAATAGATAATTAGATGAAGGGACATTTATGACCTATGGGATAATTCAAAGGTTATTCATGTACTCATTGCTTCATGTGTTTAATATGTCTTCTTTACAATGATAATCATAGATTGTGTTTTCCATTGTTACAGGAGCGGCTGACTAGTTAGTGTCAGCAGGCCTGGGTTCTTGGTGGGATAGTAAATTGTGTCACAACTTTTGTGTTTATGTCGCGTCTTGGGGTTTATGTTGTGTAACCTATGTTTTTGTAGTGTTTTATTGTTGTCTGTGCAGTGTGGCTTGTGTCAAAGTTCTTTATTGTGTCAGTCTAACCAGCCATTGTTTGGAACACCTGTGTTGTGGTACTTGGTGTACCCTGTTTTAAGTGTCCTGATTGGTAAGGGGCCACCCTTGGTTGATGTTTGATATATGCAGTTGTCTGTTGTATCTGTAATTGAACATCCCTTATTGAATGCTTTATTCAATGTGTTTGAACACAAATTGTCACCAAAATTTGTAGTTGTTGATAAATAAAGAGCTATTTTTGTACTGTCTTTAATTTGTTTGTTTAGTCTCTTTTAGTTTTTACTTTTTACAGTCACTATTTCTACCACAATCTAACACCTTAATTCAATGTCTGGGTCTCAAATATGACAGTCAGTCCAGAGTTGAGGCCCCTGCCTGAGATCTCGTATATCTTCTTATCTAATCACTATCATCTTTTTTTGTTGGTTGAGGCGGTGTGAGGTTCTCTCTCTTTTCACTATTTTTCTTCTTTGGCCGTAACGAAGTCAGAACTACTCTTTACCTCTTAGCACCGTAGTGAAGGAAGCATCAGTCTTTATGATTGTCTCCCTTTCTCTTTTACCATCGACTACAAAATGGCGACCCCGACGAGATATTGTGGCAGCCTTTGAATTGTTCTGTTAGGATTGTTTTAGTATCTAGTGATTGTTTTGTGTGATAGGTCAGTGTTTATGTTTGTGGTGTCCATTGTCTTTGAGTTGTGACATTAGAACCCAGGTTTGCTGCTGAGATCCCCCGGGTATTGCTGCACAAGAGAGGAGTCCCCTGTATGGTGAGTGGGCTCAGATAAATTGCCTCCTAGTACACTTCACTGTATCCTATCCAGAGCAAAGATGGCTCTGTCTTCAACGTTAGGGACCGTAGTTCCCCTCCCAGTTGGTGCCCCTGACGTCACAGGGCCCACTGGTGAAGTCAGGTACATAGTTGCACCTGTGAAGATAGAAGTTACCTTGTTTTGGCCAGAAAGGTGGGCCAGCTGTTGAGAAGTATGTGAGGAAGGTGAGATCTGCCTGGAGGGCTGGTGCGGTGTGCGATGAAGATAAAGTGGACATTATTTGTGAAAGTGTTGCTCCCAGTGTGTGGGCAGAACTTGAGCTTAGGTCAGCTTGTAATGACCCTGAGGAGATGCTGCAGACCATTCAGCAGGTGTATGGAGAGCAGCGCAGCATGGTGGAACTGGCTGCGGCTTTCTTTCAAGTAACACAAGATGCAGAGGAATCCATCATGGATTTCTCTCACCGGGTCCACAAAGCCTTTTCGTTTGGTGCTGGAAGCTCAGAGAAAGAGGGGCATGGTTGCTTGGGATCCAGTGATCCTAAGAGACTGGTTTGTTGCAAAACTACATAATGTTCTCAGCAGGAGAATGGCAGAGGAGAGGATATCGCATGACCCGTCAGTGACTTTCCTTTGTGTTAGAGACTTGGCCATGCGATGGGCTGGTGTGTCGTTAGCTCCAGAAGTCTGTACATACCAATATGTAGAACGTCAAGATTACAGTTCAGAGAGGTGGCCTAATGCCAGTGGTCAGTGTCAAGGGGTCCAGCATGATGATGTGGTGGTGGAGGAACTTCGAGCTAAGCTAGGTCGGATGAGAGCCTTAGCTGATTCGTTGCTGCAGCCCAAGGTACAACGCAAGAGGTGCAATGTTTGTCGAAGCCGCACACACCTCCAAAACAGGTGTCCGAAGAGAGGGGTTGGTGTTATTCAGAACCCCTCTGGAGTCAATTGTAGCAAAGCATTTGCCAACGTAAGCCACCGAGACCAGCAGGGCCTTAAGCGACAACAGAGTCCGCCCCAGGTTGATCCTTCTAAAGGATCAGCCCCAGCAGTTCAGGTGGGTGCAGTGTCAACTTCTGGTAGCCGGATGGTTATGTGTGGCAACCAGAGAAATTTCTTTCGCAGGAAGAGGCGGAGGAGGAGGGGACAATGGAAGTCTCCTTGTGTCAGTGTGGCTGAACAGTTAGAGGGTGACTTGAGGGTTAGACTTGTGACAGATGGTCAAAGTGATGTGACAGATGGTCAGTGTTTTGTGACGGGTGTGGGCCAAAATTTTCTGCATACCGATATGTCATCTCGTGACTTTGTGCAAAAGGGGATTGTGAAAGACCACCAGCAAGAACTTTTGCCCGTTAGACATGGTTGTGAAAGATAGAGACTGTTTTCATCCGTTTAGAAATTCCAGTCTTTTGGATTGACAGCCTTAGTGTAGTTAGTTAATTAGCAGTTATGTTTTGCTGTTGTTATATATTATGATTGCAGGTAGATGGTGTCATGTGATGACATGTTTTTCTTTTAGAGTGCAAGAAATGAGTGGCTCTTTAGGTGATGTGGTGCTGCCATTACATCATATCCAGTTGGGAATCAAACTGCAGGTTTCATGTATGGTGTAAACATATTTGATTTTAGGGTAGGTATTTACAGGAAATCTCAACTGACTGGATGCTGAGGCGGGATATTGAGATAACAATGTTTTGTTGGCCCGGTATATTTTCCTTTATGTTTATATTCAGGTTACAGGCGACACATGATGAAATGTTCTTTTTAGTGTAGAGATACAGGTTGATAGAAAAACAAGTCATTTAAGGTACCACAGTAGCTGCAGGAAGCTTATATTTGAAGAGACAAAAGGTGTTATTTTTAAATACATTTTGTGTTGAATTTCCAGAGTTAAGGGAAGTAGTAACCAATATAAAGGTTACTGGTTTAATGTTTATGTTTGTTTAATTATTTTTATGTAAGAAGTGAGGGTTGTATTCATTTTGTTACAATTGGTGCTCTTATAGCAGAAGAGCTATTTTTCCTCACTGATGTTATTTTAGTCATTGGTACCAACAACTGAGCTAGTATGGTTTATACTTTTGTGTTGAGATTATTGGTATTTGGAAAAGACTGATGCTTGGTGATGTAATCTACACTGGTTCACATTGTAAGTGATGATTGAATAGAAAAAGACTATTTTGTTAAGTGGTACTCTTCAGGGATATAACCAGCAGTTTAGGTGTTGGGGGCAAGGTCTCCAAAGGTGACAAAAGTTATTCTTGTTGTTGATGGTTGTGCTCTATGACCAGGGAATTGTTAGGGCATAGAAGTCTGATGTCATTTTGATGGCTGGTTACGTATAACTGTCATTGGTGTCTTGACTGATTGATGAATATGTTTTTGGATGAGGTCACAGGTGGCTTTATTTTTTTTTTTTGGGGCGTTGGTAATTTTGATGATGGTTTATGTGTAGATGTTAACTTGTAAAGAGATAGTTGGGGTAAGGAGATACGATAGTCCATTTCTTTTGTCGGGACGACAAAAAAAAGTAAGGGGTTGGATATGTGATAGCGCCAAACCAACGAAATTTTGGTTTGGTCTATCTCGAGTTAAAAACCTGGCCACACCGGAACTCGGCTTAACAAAGGAATCGGAAGCCAGTTTTGTTTTAGCAGTCCTTTGTGCTGATGAGAGATGCGGGCAGCATGGTTTTCAGTTCAGTGCTGTTCTGTTGTTGTCAGGTGTGGGAACAATTCCCTGAGTTGATCTGTGTCAACTAATGTTGTGACAAAACTGTAAGTTTTAACTGATTAAGTTTAAAATGTTTAATTTAATAAATATTTGTATAATCGCAGCGCACGCCAGTTTACCAACTTGAAAGTGTTTACATGGTGGAACGCGTGGGTGAAAATAATTGCTAGTTAGGTGGGCTTGTAGGAACAAAGAAATATACATAGATAATGTAGATGAATATTACTAAAGTGAGTTCTACAGATCAATGTAACGTCCCTGAGGTTTTAGGAATATAACATTTAATTCATAGAGATGCCAGCAATCAGACAATGGTGATGTGAAATACGAAGATAGGTCATTAGTGGTGGTTAAATATGGTAGAGACTGATGTCATGTCATGCCAGCCATGCTGGCACAAGATTATTTTGTTGAGAATGTATTTTACATGATTATCCTAGGACACTGTGTTACTGGCCAAATAGGTAGTGATTGATTTTGTGCTGTCCCTCTGTAAATGTTCCAAGCTAGCAAAAAAGTGGGATATTCACCAAGATATATGTATGAGGTGTAAATTGAGATGTATGAGGTCATAAAATATTAGTTGATGAAGAGACCATGCCTAAAATTGAATGCTTATGAGTAGGGGAAAATAACCATAATATAGGTGTAATATTTATAACATGTGTAAAGCAGAGAATACTTACATGTTATATGTGGCAATGATGGGTTAATGTTTAAGCTATGTAGTTAGGACATGTAGGTAATAAATAGAAGTGAAGGAAATAATGTGTTGAATTGTAGGGACGCCATGCAGATTGATAGCCACTAGGCGTAGGAAATAATGCATCTTAATATGCGGGGTGCGTATCAGCAATCATTGTGTAATCGTAACTGCGAATGAAGTGTGGCTTTACTGAGGGAGAACAGGCAGGTGCATCTGGAACTGATATTGGTAAAGGGGTTTCTCATCTAGCATTGAAGTCTGGCATCACATCTGTTAACAGAATGCAGTAATGTTTGTCTAGGTGTATCAAGTTGTTGATGGAATCAGTGACTGAGATTCTGTCCTAAGTTAAGCATGGCGGTTGTCGCACGGTGGAGAGGATGTGATTTAGTACTGCGTACCACCCTTCGCAGAGATATTAATATGTATTTGTCGTGTGACATGAAGCGTAAGATGGCAAAATTTATAACCGGTGTATCATAGGAAGAATTGTGGGGAACAGAGCGCACGACTGTACATTTGCTGTCCCACTCACAAATAATATTACACTGATTGTGTTGAGCCTTGAATAACACTTATTGGTCATAAGGTGTGTAATAATGACATAATATATATAGTACACTGGTTGTTATACTAGTGCTGATATTTTGTTTCTGCCCATGAACATGGTTATGACATAATATATATAGTACACTGGTTGTTATATTAGTGCTGATATTCTGTTTCTGCCCATTAACATGGTTATGCTTTGATCCTGTCTCATATGAATGGCATTCTGTCTGGTCACTATTTTGTGTACTTTCACTTGGTAATACTGTGTGTTTATTTTATGAGCTATCTTAGGGGCCTCAAAGAGGGCATCAATTGAGTTCCTGTGTAATACATGTTTATCTTTATCCTTAACTTTCTGTGAATGTTGTGATTATTCTATTTGGAAGGTTACATTGTCACATTCTACAAATATGGTAATTCCACTGGGTATATGTGTCTGTTGCTTTTCATAGTTAGACATGTTTTGCTTGTTGGTTGTTAGTTGGTGATGCTAATCAAATGCTGTAACTTGCATGATATCATATGAGTGCTGGTATTCTTCATGCAAACTTGGGAATTGTTGGGATAGTTGTCCAGTGAAGCCTCTGTGTTGAGGCAACTCTATGTCTGATGGTGGTGGAGTCCATAATGTTGTGTATTGTTGTATCGGTGTAGAGCGTACTGTCAGATGTGGAGCACAGGAGTACAACCTGTCAATATATGTTTTATATTAGGAAAAAGAGTACAGTGTGTTAGAAAAACAGTTGCCGGTGTGCGTAACAGTACGTAGAGCATTAGACTGAGGATATAATAGGTGGTGTTTGATTGTGGCTCTATCATGGACTGAACATTGATAGTGTTCTATGAACATGTGGTTTATAGGGAATATTGTGTTGTCCTGTGTTACCGGTGACTTGGTACAAATTAATGTGTAAAATACTCTGTACGGTGTGAACAGGGAACTGATTATGGGTTCCTTGGTAAATGTAGCTATTTTGGTAGGCAGGGAAGGTAACCCAATTTGTCAGCACACAGATGTCATTCTGGTGTGTGTTAACTGAATCAGTGTTGAGATGTTGTGTTTGTTTGCAGTGTCTGATGTGTGTTAACCAAATGTGTTGTGATGTTGTGGCAGTTTGCAGTGGCTGATGTATGTACTCTGTTATTTGTAGCTATGTGTTTACAGCTGGACAAATGAGATCAATCTTCCACTGCTTGTGTGTGTAGGAGCTGTGTGGTGTAGTTACATTGAACTGAGAAGGTGGAGCAGATTGACATTGTTGCATTAGGTGTTCTGTCCTAGCAATACCAAGTGTAATCTCAGGACAGCAGTGGCACAACTGGAGAAGACAATAAAGTGGGTGATCTGATGTTGCAACATTGACTGTTGTATTTAACAATTAGAGATGTAGTCAACTTGAAGAAGGAGGCAGCAAAGAATGGTCATGACAAACATCAGGGGTTACCTCAGAATAACAAAATAGATAATTAGATGAAGGGACATTTATGACCTATGGGATAATTCAAAGGTTATATTGCATGTGCTCATTGCTTCATGTGTTTAATATGTTGTCTTTACCATGATAATCATAGATTGTGTTTTCCATTGTTGCAGGAGCGGCTGACTAGTTAGTGTCAGCAGGCCTGGGTTCTTGGTGGGATAGTAAATTGTGTCACAACTCTTTGTTTATGTCATGTCTTGGGGTTTATGTTGTGTAACCTATGTTTTTGTAGTGCCTTATTGTCTGTGCAGTGTTGCTTGTGTCAAGGTTCTTTATTGTGCCAGTCAAACCAGCTATTGCTTGGAGCACCTGTGTTGTGGTACTTGGTGTACCCTGTTGTCTTAAGTGCTGTTTATTGGTTGGGGTTTACCCACTGTTGTTGTTTGAGATATACAGTTGTCTGTTGTATCTGTAATTGAACATCCCTTATTGAATGCTTTGTTCAATGTGTTCGAGCACAAATTGTCACAAAAATTTGTAGCAGTTGGTAAATAAAGAGCTATTTTTGTACTGTTTTTGATTTGTTTGTTTGTCTCTTTTAGTTTTTACAGTCACTATTTCTACCACAATCTAACACCTTAATCCAATGTCTGGGTCTCAAATATGACAGTCAGTCCAGAGTTGAGGCCCCTGCCTGAGATCTCGTATATCTTCTTATCTAATTACTATCTCTTTTTTTGTCAGTTGAGGCGGTGTGAGGTTCTTTGTCTTTTCACTATTTTTCTTCTTTGGCCGTAACGAAGTCAGAACTACTCTTTACCTCTTAGCACCGTAGTGAAGGAAGCATCAGTCTTTATGATTGTCTCCCTTTGTCTTTTACCATCGACTACATATTGTATTATATTATATTATATTATATTACATTATTTTATAATATTGTAATATTATACTCATATATTAAATGATTATATACCAGACTTTGTGCATGGAATATATCTGTCGTTCTGGAGTGACATAACGTTAAATCATTCACCCATGTATCTGGTGTGTGAATATATCTGTCGTTCTGGAGTGACATAACGTTAAATCATTCACCCATGTATCTGGTGTGTTTATTTTCTTCTTTCATTGGACTATGCGTTCATCAGTGTGCATATCTGTTTCTTTCGTGTAACATGTTTTTTAGTCGACGGATCAACATCACGGCACACGGGTGTAACCCATAAGTGCTCCGTTCTACTCCTAACTCAAGCCTGAGTGCGAAGAATCTCAGTTCAGTGCACGAACTCCCATAGCACCGGCGAGGATCCTGAAATACTTTGGGTAGATTTTTAACTCGAAATTTTCCCGGGGCAGCGCCGCTAGGCTACTCTTTTTCGATTTCCAACTGCCATGAATGTTTTTTACGTGCGCACCAATACACAGTATTGGCGTCCGATCTCACTACTCAGAGACCAGGAGAAATTTTATTACTAGAAGTCAACGTGAAAAATACCCAGTCCTCACCGGGCTTGAACCCGGGACCTCCAGCACTCGATGCGGGCACCATATCCCGAGACCACTCAGCCCCCCCTCCCTTGTGTTACATAAACATCGTTAATTGCAGATTCTTTTCCGGACGTCGCATTCAACGCCAGCACTTGGCTGCTCGTAATTTACTAGGCAATTTGATTTCATTAGTTGGCAATTACGTTCTGAATGGCCCACTTCTCATACCATGGAACGCGGTCTGTTATCAAATCGCTAGAGTCTGATTTCGAACCCACACTTGTCTTGCATAGAGCTATTCATCCCTCCACAAATCTGTGATTCTTTTGTTGCCTCCAGGCTATTTCCTTATCTGTTTATCTGTCGTTTTTTTTGAGTTGAAATCAGAAAATGTGTTAACGTTTACTTATGTTGTCAGATATGACTGAGCTACCGTATGACAGTAGACGGTACTACCTGCTTTCTGTCAGCGCCGAATGTTGGGCGGCGCTTACCAAACCCGACACACCACATTGTGCCAACGGCTTCGGGCGGAAGAGCACAATTGGGAGGCTACTAGCCTTATCCTGGTGCGAGGAAATGCAACCCAAAGACAAAATAAGTCATGGCAGGGCAGACCAGGCCCTACGCCTTGGTTGGCAGCTGGTCTAGGATCGAAGCTCCGACAGGCGGACAGTTAGAGCATTGCTTTGCTGATCCGGCAGCTTCTGCAGCTTGTCTTGTTCCAGATTATAGGTGTCAACTTTCCTCTGGAGTGAACTAGGCAGGCCGAGAAAGGGATCATGCTGCATGGGCAACACATGGTTTCTTTATTTTAGCCCAGGCTTTGTGCTATGGAGAGATTGCAGATAAAGCACACACAGAGCGTGAGAGACGTAAGATGGTGCAAAATGGTGGAAATGACCATGTTTTCACATGCACCTACTGTGGGCAAACATTTGCAGCAAGAATTGGCCTTACCAGCCACACTCGCCACCGCCATGGATCGTAGTTATTAAGCCTTTTTTGAAGCACAGTGTACCAAACTGTCATCTGTCAAGACGGAAAGGTGCCAATGATGTTGTCAGAGAATGTTCTGTATGGTCCATCGATGGATATCGCTTGAGAATCCCTAGACTACCCACTTACATCCTGCTGTGTTCTATGTCCTAGAAATTAAAGGAGACCTTTATTCTTTGAACAAGGAAGCTAATGTCGTGTTCTTTTCATGATATATATATATATATATATATATATATATATATATATATATATATATATATTATGAGATCAATGACCGTGGGAGGAGATCACATATTAGCTATATGGCTCCACAGAACGGACGCCAACAAATCACTGTCCAGTAATTTAGTCTATCATTCTTCTGTAATAGAGAATCGTTGAATCCGGACTCTCGTTACAGTCCTCCTTCTGCAGACACAATCACCAGAATGGGAGGGCTAATGAAGCAGAAGGACAGCAAATTAACGATAATAAATGGGATGAAAATGATAGCAATCTGAAATGGAGATTACAGATATGATGGGGTGTGCGGCTGGAGGGGAATAGCATTATCCATTAGAGAAAATTAAGAACAGATATACAATTATCTGCACAAATAAGAGCTATATTCAGAAATGTAAACTAATAGATATACTTAAAGAGTAAAGTACATTCTCAAAGATTAAACAAACAAGACGTATTGAAATGGTAAGAAGTTGAGTTGAGCCACGAACCGACATAACAACACTGGGACATTTACATACACGCTGCTACCTTACCTTCAACAACCAGCTAAGATTCCCAATTCTAATGCTACCAGTTGCAGTGTCATTGTGTGTCCACCTGAGAGAACTGCGTGTCGACCAGATCCTCTGGTCACTCCCCGCTAATATCTCCAGGCAAAATTGGTGTATCTGTTCTTACACACTAAACACACGGTACCAAAGACCCCTAATTATATCTGCCTTATCGTTCACCATTACCTCACCCACAGGTGCAGATCGCGCCAATGGGTCTGCTAACTTTTGTCCCAACACACCAGCGTACCGCGGGGTAAAATCCAGCAGGAAGATGCCTATCTTTAAGTGTTGAAATGATGCATGCCGTTCTACACGAAGCATGCATGTTTACACCCTTCTCAGCACTGCTCTGTCACATGTGAATGCTGTTTATCCCGCAGCCAGCGATACACTGCAGTGACGACCTCATCTCCATTCATGTGGTATCATAAGCCAGGCTCTCCTGCACTATACACTGCCCATTAATCTTCGCGATGAACCCCCGGCACTTCGTTTCCCTCTTAGCACACATCGTAGTTGATTATATCACCTCGGCGCAAATTGCCATGAATAAATTGTTGCATCGCTCATTCAAAGCTGTCTGCTGGCCCATTCCTACACAGGTCTGACATCTCCTTTGGCAAAAGAGTTACACTATCATCATTACGTGTTATGCCGATACGCGTGGCGGCTCATAAGGGGTTGCCATGTTTCGCCATCTCACACGATCACCAGTGTCGTGGATCAGCCCTGTGTTCGTGTCTCCACCACGTCGTGTGGCCAAGCTATGCAGCTATTTACTTCCCCGCTTTTCCCTTGTTTTTTTCCCACCACAATCTTGCAAATTGCCACTACGTTCATTAGTTTATTTCTTCTCATAACGTCACCACCAAACAACAATAACTGTCTATTGTATCTACCCAAGTTACGGTTTTCATTTCTTTCTGGCAAGACTTGCTCATTGGTTTTTCTGTTTGACCATTGGATTATTGTCGTGTCTTCCTTTAAAGTGTCGTCCCTGGAGTGAGGGGAGTCAACACCCACATTATAATTTTTTTTTTTCCTTTATCAATATCCTGGAGAATCCACCAGTTTCCGTCCAACACACTCCACCAGCCCGTGGACACCTTTTCCTATCACTCTCTCACTGTCGTACTATGCCCCTCTCATTCTCCCCCAACGCAACATATTCAACAACTCTTGGTTCTAAAAATTAATAAAGATTAATTTATTAAAAGAAAAGTGTAACGTATATGAGACGTGTAGGCGAAGAAAATGTGTGATGTGTTCTATAATGTGTGTAGGATCGGACCCTCAGATAATAGCCTAGTCAGTTCATCCTTGCAAGGACACACCACAGCACGTTAAGTCAGAACAAGTCCATCTCACCCGGTACTGTATCTCTCCTGCCGGACACCGACTGTCATCTGTAGCCACCTGGTAATCCATCTTCCTGATCATCCGAAATAGATACTGTTTGTAAATTACAGCTGATCATGGACCGGTTGTACACTACACATAAGTTCCTATCGTTCTTAAAGAATGCACAAATCCTTTGTAGTGAGTATTTAGGTATCATTGGCACCTTGCCGTCTTGACAGACGATAGTTTGTGCTCTAAAAAGGCATAATAACTTTTAACTATGGCGGTAGCGAGTGTGACTGATAAGGCCAATTTGCGCTGTAAATGTCCGTTCACAGTGGGTGCATGTGAACACGTGGTCATTTCCACCATCATGCACCATCTTACGTCTCAAACGCTTGGTGTGTGACTTTTCTGCAATAATTTTCTCCTTTGACTTTATTCCATTTCTGATATTTGCCCTCCATGCAACACGTTCAGCGGCGACTTGCTCCCAATGTGCATTATCAATGCCTGTATCAATCATGTCCCGCTTACACACATCTTTGTATCGTAGTAGAGGCCGACCCTGAGATCTCTTACCCATCTGTAATTCACCAAAAAAGATATCCTTTGGTATTCTACCATCATCCATCCTCCTAAGATGTCCTATCCATCTAAGTCTACGAAGACTGAGCATGGAATAAACTGTCACACAACCTGATCTTTCCAATACTTCAGTATTTGTGATTTTGTCTTGCCACTTAATACCAAGAATTCTTCACAGACACCGCATATGAAAGCTGTTTAAATTGTTCTCTTGGTGTGAGTAAGTTGTCCAGGTGTCACTGCCATAGAGAAGAGTACTAAGGACACAGGCTTGATAGACAAGGACTTTTGTTTTGGCAGTAAGCTTCCTGTTCTCCCAGACTCTTTTTCTTAACCTGTTCATTGTTGTTGCTGCCTTACCAATCCGGATGTTGATTTCCTGATCTAGGGATAATTTGCTATTTACCACTGATCCTAGATATGTAAAATGGTCTACTATCTCTAGTTCGGCGTCGTCAATAAAGATTGATGGTACCCCATGTGCACCTTGTGACATAATCTGTGTCTTCTTTTTGCTAATTGTTAAACCAAATTCAGAACAAGCATTGGAGAATGCAGATAGTAGACATTGCAATTCTTCCTCAGAGTGGGTCGTAACTGCAGCATCATCTGCAAAAAGCAACTCTCTGATCAGTACCCTCCTAATTTTGGTCTTAGCCTTCAATCTCTGAGCATTGTAGAGGCCGCCATCTGAGCGTGAGTGAATGTATATACCACCATCCTGATCACGAAATGCATATTTCAGTAGAAGTGAAAAGTATATTCCAAAGAGGGTGGGAGCTAGTACACAACCTTGCTTAACTCCACTCTTGATTTCAAATTCTTCAGAAGTTGCACCATCAAACTTGATTATACCCTTCATGCCTGTGTGGAACGATTCCACAATGGACAGAAGAGTTGGTGGGCAGCCAATCTTCTTTAGTGCCTTGAACAGACCCTCACGACTGACCAAATCAAATGCCTTTGTGAGGTCGATGAAGGCAATAAACAGTGGTTATTCTGTTCACGGCATTTTTCTTGCATTTGTCGCAATGAGAATATCATATCAGTGGTAGACCGGTTCTGTCGAAAGCCACACTGTGATTCGGGGTAGACTTGATCTCCTAGGACTTGAAGTCTGCGCAGAACAATTCTGGCAAATACTTTTCCAACAATACACAGAAGTGAGATACCCCTATAGTTGTTACAGTCGCTCCGATCACCCTTGTTCTTGTACAGCGTTATGATGTTTGAATCTTTGAAATCCTGTAGGACTTGTCCTTCACGCCAGCATAGATCTATTAGCTGGTGGATCTGTAGAGTGAGTGTGTCTTGCCCACTCCTGATAACCTCTATTGGAATCCCATCCTTACCTGGAGCCTTGCCAGATGCAAGTTCATTTATAGCACACTTAACTTCTGTTATGGTGGGAAGTGTGTCCAGGTGGTCAAGAGTTGGTAGAGCCTCTATGGCGTTAAGGGCATCATCCGCTAGTTTGGTCTCACTTGAGTAAAGCTCCAAATAGTGCTCTACCCATCTGTCCATCTGCTGTTTCTTATCCGTGATGACTTCTCCAGTCAAGGTTTTCAGCGGTGCACTTCTTTTGATCACTGGACCACAGGCTTTCTTTATTCCTTCATACATGCTTCTTATGTCTCCCTTATCACTTGCGTTTTGAATGGACTCACATAACTTGATCCAATAATCATTTGCACACTGCCTGGCAGCCTTTTGCACATCCTTCCTAGCTTGCCTTAGCTCACTCAGAGTGTTACGCGTTGGTCTTTCCTTGTTTCTTTAGAGAGCTTTCTTCTTCTTATCAATCAAGGGCTGCAGAGTCTCGCTGTTGGCCGCAAACCAGTCCTGCCTCTTATGATCCACAGTGCCGTAAACCCCTACAGCAGTTTTATAAAGAGTTTCCTTAATTTGACCCCACTTTTCATTTACTGTACAATTTTCTGGTGATTTAGGTATCACTGTTATTGTTAATATACTTGATCCTAACTAGTGTCTATCTAGTTTCAGGTATCATGTCTTTTGAACTATTTCACTAGAATATATCACACCATGTGACTATTATATTTTAATGTTCTTGTTTAGGTACCAATGTTCTTATGCTGTGTGTTGCATCAACAATCATCACCCATCTTAGGTGAACCATCTTCCTTCTAGCGTTATTTAATTTCCGTAAGAAACAGGTTACTATTCAACTGAGGTTCTTTCAAATGGGCGTTGCACCTTTTCTAAAACAGTGTTGAGCTTCCTCGTAACTGATAGGGAACCTGTGAGAGAAACATCACATCTGGTGATAGTACTAGTCACTGATCCTACCGGCTGAGTGTAAGCCTATTGCCTTGCTCAGTTATTTTATAGCTAACTAAACTCTGTCATAGAGCATATTAGATCCTCACCTACGTCCGAATCAGGCGATGACAAGGAAAGACCAATAACAGAGTGCAAACTTCAGTGGGCAACCCACTGACAGATCCCTCCCCATTGGGCACTTTCCCCATCTCCCAACCCATCTTAAATCTCTCCAATTATCACCCCGCTATCCTATTCACCCTAGCAGAGCCAATTATCACTTCACTACTCTAACTAGTTTTCAACTAACAGTGCTAATCATCACACTTTAGTTTTAACAAGGTTACTGCCTATATTAATTAGAACTAATTATATAATAGGTTCTACCTTATACGGCACTGCAGTTTTTACTCAATCACATCTAAGTTTGCCATGCCAGGCACGTGTAAAATAAATCTAATTAATCGCGCACACGTTAGATGTTCTAAACTCCCTAACTGCAGTGCCAAAGCACGTCCTCCCAAATCCATTGTTTTAGTTACACTGTCTCTTCCAATCCTGGTTTTTGGCAAACGCCTAAAATTGGTCACGTGACGTTATTCTTTATGTCCACACAGGTGTTATTTTGGGCAGATCATCCCTTGTCAGGAATCTATCTTCCCTGGCTCAATCAATGTCAGATTCGTCCTCCCATGTTTTGACATCCACAACAAGCTAGCGAGTGACTGTATGGTCACAACAACAGTTGTCAATAACAAGCCGCCAATCTTCTGTCGAGTGGTGACAATCACAGCCGCCATTTCGCTTGATGTCAGGAAACTCTAAATGACAGACGGACTGTTTTCTCCAGAGCTGGGCACTTCCGCTTGATCTGACTGTTTATGAACTGTCAAAGCGATGTATGGATTCATCTCACTCACTCCCCCTACACATCTGCAGCTGTTATTTTTGCCCGACCCGGGATGGTCTGATATCCGAGTGTAACCAGGATCTGACGTGTTCTATCTGTATTTTGTACAACTGTTGTGGCCTAGAAAATATGCGCTAAGCAAACTTTCTGTATTATCATTATCTGGTTAACTCATGACGATCTCGTGACAATTATTTGCATTTTCTTCAGACACCGTATCCCCACTCAATCAATCAATCAATCATGTGCCATGCCGGAAAGCGTGGGCGGTCATGACTCACCATTTCACTCGATCACCAGAGTCGTGTATCAGCTCAGTGTTCCTGCCTCGT
The DNA here is from genome assembly GCA_014155875.1 of Cepaea nemoralis. Lineage (NCBI taxonomy): Eukaryota > Metazoa > Mollusca > Gastropoda > Stylommatophora > Helicidae > Cepaea > Cepaea nemoralis. The sequence continues at coordinate 7,912 of JACEFZ010000077.1, read as the reverse complement.
CCATGCCATGTGGCAAAGTCATCCAGGTATTTTTCTCTCGGTCTTCCTTTCAATCTTGCCAGTTGTCACTAAGTTCTCCAATCAATTTCTTCTCGTAACATGTCCAAACAATTTTGACTGTCTACGTCTAATTTCTCTAATCAATTTACGATTTTCATTTGTCTCCTGTAGTACTTGGTCATTGGTTTTTCTATATGTCCATGGTATTCTTTGCATTTTCTTAAAAAACCACATTTCTGCAGCCATCAGATGTTTTTCAGCTTGGCTGCACATTGTCCAAGCTTCACATCCATATAAAAGAACAGGCTCTATGTATCCCCTCAACTCTTTTTCTCGTTTCAATTGAAATCTTTTTATTGGTCAGAATGTTTTTCATCTTGCTAAAGGCTACTTTCGCCATGGCGATTCTTGTTCTAATCTCTTCAAGGCATCTCCCATCAGATGTTATGACTGTACCGAGATAATTGTATCGATTCATTTGCTGAAGAATAGTCCCATTTACTTGTATATTACATTTTGGTATTTCGTTCTTCCTAGTGATGACCATAACCTGTGCCTTTTTACAAATTATTTCTACCCCAGCTTCTCACTGTGTACAACACAATCTACTAATTGTTGCAGATCCTGCTCATTGTCTGCAATCAATACTGTATCATCTGCATATCTAATGTTATTGATCTTTCGTCCTCCAATGCTGATTCCTTTTATATTTTCTACATTTCTGAAAATATTTTCACTGTACAGGGAAAAAAGATCTGGAGACATTACACATTCCTGCCTAACACCTCTCTTAATTGGCTGATATTGTCCCACTTCATTATCACTCCTTATGGCAGCTTGCTGTTTCCAGTATTTGTTTTTAATAAGTCTAATGTCTTTCCCATCAATTTGTAGATCTGCAAGCATATCCACCATGTTGACATGTCTAACGCTATCAAAAGCTTTTGTGTAGTCAATAAAGCAAATGCCTTGTTTACGTCTATAGCATGTTCAATAACTGTCCGCAGCATATACACAGCATTTACTGTACCCTTTCTTTCTACAAACCCACATTGTTCTTCCCCTATTTCATGTTGTAATTTCTTCCTCACTCTTTGCATGATAATTCGTAGCAAAATCTTTGTGATGTGACTCATTATACTAATTGTTTTATGTTGATCACATTCCAAGGCTCCTGATTTCTTTGGGATAGCAATAAATACAGAGTCACATAATTCAGAAGGTATATCTCCAGTATCATATAATGTGTTCAGCAGTCTGGTGACTTGATCTAGTCCAAATTCTTCTAAAGCTTTAATCATTTCTGTTGTGATGTTATCTGCACCGGGGGCCTTGCCAGCTTTCATATGCTTAAGAACATTTCGAACCTCCATCTTCAGAATTGGCGGTCCTTCATTATTAAATCTAATATCATACTGTTCCTCTCTGTTATCCTCATAAAGGTTTTTCACATAATCTGTCCATACATGTATAATCTAATCTTTTTCTATTATGATTTTTCCATCTTTAGTTTTTAGACAGCCTGTTGATGTACTTATTCCCAACAGCCACATATATTTTACAGCTTGTCAGCAATATAAACAACTAACATTTTGGAAACATTAAGACCAACATAAACACAACTTAAGGAAATGCATTGCAGATAAGAATTGTAGAATCAAATTGGGAACGAGAAATTAGAAAACTGTTGCAGAAAAGTGGCCTGGATTCTTCCCCAGCAGAAGAGGGATTACTGTTTCTGACGAGCACGGATCTGGGGCCAAGCCAGTCTAGTAACAACTGATTCCAGACATTCGTCAGCATTTTCTGATAAATGGCTCGGAACGAAAGGCGATGAGGAAGGGAACTACTCACTTCATCTCATGTCTTTGCGTATAACATGCATTTGCTATGTAATTACTTTGACATTTCTATTAAAGAACAACAAACAAGCAATAATAATAATTGGATTCACTAAAATATGCACACAATATTCAGTTCCAATGATAAATGCTACACTATGGATAAGAAACGTGGAGAACAAGTAATGAACTATAAACATTCACTAATTAGCGTCTAGGCAAACTATGACGTATATGATAATGCAATAACAAAGAGAGCTACCAAAATGCCAGTGAGCCAAGATGTGACGAACAGCTGCGGCATCGGATAGGACAAATACCGAGACATTCTACCAGGCACTGGTTAGTGCAGTTCTTCAGTATACATATTACTAAACATCCAAAAATAAAGACAGTTCTAAACATAAATAACACATCGAGGAAGACAGCAAGGAAGCCATTATAACGAAAGAAATGAAACACCAAGAATTATATAAGGAGGGTTCTCTTCAAAGCTAAGAGCCGTGATTGCGCCACAGTAATCGATTGATCGTCGATATTATATCAACAGACAGAGAGTCCAGACTGGGCACTCTGACAGCGTTAACTTGACCGGTCTGTCCTCTGATGGCGATAAATGGATCTGCATACACAGCAGTAGTCACCCACTAGGTGTGGGGTAGGCACGGACACGGTCGTTAGTGTTAGCATAATGTCTGAGGACACGATCAGGCGATTTCTGGACGACAATGGAAGGTCGGGAAGTTAAGGATAACTGCATTATTTCCGGTAGTTACTGCTGCGTCATTTACCAGTTCTGTAGTCAGCAATGCTCAGTACCTTCGTCGGGTACCACGATTATGATCAAAGACGGTTGTCTGTCCCATCGATATTTTATTAAATCAGCCATTGTTATTACTCTTTATGACTAACGCCTTCTGCTTCAGATATTTATGTAGGTCTTACTTAGCATTACTATACTGTTTTTATTTCCCTTTTTAATATATTTAAATGTTCGCTCGCTTTGAATTCAAGCCTAGTCAGCACACATGATACTACTTCTAGTGCATGAACTTATTTTTGCGTGTGGATTAGCTTTCCCTATTATCAGTGTCCCTAGCCATCAGGCGAACCCATTCCTACTCAAGAGGTGCTTGCAATTTACGTCACCGAGTTAAGTATTCGTATTACAACTTACTATTCTCATTTAAACATGTGTTTCCTAGTTTAAAACATCTACTCGGAGCAAAAGTCGTAACACGCTAATTGTACAGGTTACAGTGTCTTCTTCGTCTTCTCCTCCTCCTCCTCCTTCTTCTTCTTCTTCTTCTTCTTCTTCTTCTTCTTCTTCTTCTTCTTCTTCTTCTTCTTCTTCTTCTTCTTCTTCTTCTTCTTCTTCTTCTTCTTCTTCTTCTTCTTCTTCTTCTTCTTCTTCTTCCAGTGAATAACCCAAGACCCGATTCCGTATTTCCCACGTTCAGCTAATTTTTGTCAACATCTCGGACTAACGACCTCTATACCGCAAGTCTCACACATTCACTTACATCTTGTATATGTCTCATAATAATGACCTCTGCCGCAACTCTGATCCCGAAACGTGTTTATCTCTTGTCTACACCTCATAAGAATAGTATATATACCACACCTTTGGCACACGCATTCACTTACATTGTGTCTACTTCTCCCACAATTGACCTGCATGTGTGCTGCATCTTTGCTTCACACAAGCTGCATCTTTATTTCACACATCCGTATCGTTGTTTCTCACATGCTACATCGTTGCTTCAAACAAACTATACTTTTGCTTCACACATGTACACACGTACTGTCTAGGCCTCACTCACACTGTCCCTTCAGAGGGACCCCGACCTGTGGCCGACGACGAAAGTGTGGCAGTGGAGGAAAACATGCATGGTAGAACCCAAGACTCTAACAACATATCCTAATGGTGTCATTGTCTTTTATAGGAACTCACCCCGTGTGTGCTTCGGGAATTCAGCTCCTGTAAGGTGCAGCGTTTACTGCCGTAAGTGGATATATCTATCTTATATAATTTTCTTCACCGTCCTTATTCCTTTCGTCTTCTTCTTCTTCGTCGTCTCGACGGTCGTTGCCGTCGTCGTCGTCATATACTTTTTCTTCTTCCTCTTCTACTCTGGCGAACAAACGTTGCTATGATTCTATCTCGGCATTGCTCACAAATACGGCGGCTCGTTTGAGGATTCACAGGTCCCCCAGAATTTGTCTCGAATGGTCGCAGCTGTCGGGCAGATGTCCTCCTTGGGTTCGGTGAGGTCAGACAGTCTGGTATGATGTAATTTGAGGTATGCATCCGTGCTTCACATTTACAGGTGACAGCCATAAACAACGGACACCCATTCCATGCAGGTATGCTATGAGTCTATAGTTATGTTTTGTGTGTGCAGATTCTGGCCTGCTCGTTTCTGTAAAGCACGTGTTATGTCGTCGCGTACAACAACAACAATAATAACTGATAGTGATGTGCAATGCAAACGACTTTCACAAGAGTCTCATCCCTTCTTGTTGCTCTTGTACTTGTCGGTGTCGAGGTCAAGTATAAACAGCGGGAAAGTGCCTCTTTGTAGGCTTTTTATAACCACATTCCCATGGGCATTTAAATTGTTGTTTTTCTGATTAAATCTAGCGCTGCTATAACTCCCACTTTAATCCTGATGTCTTATGATTTTCTCTTTTCATGATACATTTAGTATTCTTCTCAGGAATCTAATTTCTGTTGTAATGTTTCTTTTCTCTTTTTCTCCCATTGTCCAGGTTTGGCATTGGTAGCATAGAGTTTGTAGGAAGGTTGTGTTGTAGAGTGCTTTCTTAGTAATTATTGATACATGTTTGTTCTTTAGTATTGGTGCCATTTGTATCCAACGAGTTTGTTTGCATTATTGCATCTATTTTCGATCTCGTCTACTGATTTGCCATTTGATTATATTATACTTCCTTAGAACTTTACACTCTTTACTTGTTTCAGGTGATGTTCTTCTTTTAGATGAATCTATGTTGTTATTCCTTCTTTGGTTATAGTCATTACCTCTGTTTTACTTACGCTAATTTTAATGTTATGTTCATTACACACTTCGTTTAGAGTTTAGACTATTTATGCAGACAGGTAATTCTTCTTCTGATTTTGTTATTAGTGCTTGGTTGTCCACAAATATGAGTTCTTTAATGGTGTAATTTGCTCACAAGAGCCTGTGACCCGTTAACCTCAGTGGGGCATAGGATTTTAATCAAATCCAAGCACCGTCTCCTATCCGAAGTCATCCCATATAGATCCTTCCATTCCATCCTCATTGTTTTTATTAGTTAGTTAGCTGGTTAGATAGTTGGCTGGTTAGCTGGTTAGCTGGTTAGCGGGTTAGCTGATTATCTAGATAGCTGGTTAGCTAGTTAGCTGATTAGCTGATTAGCTAGTTAGCTAGTTAGCTAGTTTGCTAGTTAGCGAGATAGCCAGTTAGCCAGTTAGCTAGTTAGCCGGTTAGCTAGTTAGCTAGTTAGTAAGTTAGTCAGTCAGTCAGTGAAGTTAATCAGTCATTCAGTCAGTCAGTCTGACACTCAGTCAGACAGTTAGTTAGTTGGTTGCTTGCTTGCTTGCTCGCTTGCTTGCTTGGTTGGTTAGTTAGTTAGTTAGTCGACAGATCATCCTCATTACACATCAACCACTCAGTCCATAAGTGCTCGGATCCCTCCTGAGTAAATCCCGCAGGGTGTAGCGGCTCACGACACCAGTTCTGTGCTGGTTTATTAATATTTTCAATTATGTTTCTAATGTTCTTCTCCGTGTGATTTTAGATTATGCTCTGTTTCTATTGCCCTGCGAATTCCAAACATAGCCCAACCCCCTCCCATAGTGTAGGCCTGTCTCAAAAACAACATGGGCTAACCAAACACGAACACTGAGAACCTGCAAGGATACAGCCTGACCAGATCAATATCACATGGCTTTACGAGATTGCCAAACCACTTTATGTGTCGTTGCCTATATCAGAATCATTCCTCTGTTTCTACATTTTTTTTTCATCAAAACATCATATCTCATTATGTCTCTGCTGATTAAGTTAATGGCATTCTCCAAATATTTCATCTCTCCCGATGTGATGTCTCTCGCGGTCGGTGAGACACAAGCCTGGGTTTGACGCTGACAGCAAATACGTTTATAAAAAGTGGTGTTATCAATTAGCTAACATAAGTTTCCATTGAAATGTTGCAGTTAATCAGATGGTGAGATGGCTGTATAACCCGAACGGGTTTTCTAGTTCAATAAGGAGACATATAGGTATGGATCGGCACTGAATGAATGACACGCAAGGATCAGAGAAGCAGAGACGAGAGCGCAAGTCACACAGCAGAGAAACATGAAATAACAACAATCGAATGAAGTTTATTTTCAGAGAGTCACGAAAGCCCGTCTTACATTTGGCCCTTTCAATCATTCATCTTTCGCACACCAATTACCTACCATGAATGTCACAAGAACATTGTAAAATGAATGCTGCAAATGCACATCATACATAAACCATTCATACTTCAACGTTATGAGACAAGTAGGCAGACAGACATACATACAGACACACCAGCTCACATTTGTACACAGAGACACATTCACACACACACACACACACGATGTTCGTCCATCATGAATGACGTTGGCCATTCATTGACGATGACCATTCATTACACTACATCTTGATTTGATGAGGAACGAATGACTTGCGCTTTGGTTTTGTATAGCGAGGAGGTGGTCGCGCAACACCCTCGTCCCCGCTCCCTCGTCTGTGACCGTCTAGCTCCAGTGGCGAGCATGGCAAGACGACTGGAAGACGGACACAGATGCAGTGGACGTTAGGCTGCCACGGCCAGTTATCCCTGTTTATGTCGGCCCTTCCGTCATCCCTTTAATTTTCAGTTTTAAGACAAGCGTAGCGACAATCAATGAGCGTATGATTTCTTTTAGGATCAACACGATTTCCTTCACCGAAGACGGACTGACCGCCAGAGCAGACCACACACAACATGAGGCGAGAGTCTGCCCACAGAAGATGCTGCTCGTCTAAATTGCGAGCAGATCTTCCGATTTACGGTTGAGTCTCTCCAGCGCAAATGTGCACATGGCGACTGAACGGACAGACGTTCATGCACACGCAAGCCGAGATTAGCATCGCAAAAGCTGAGACAAGCGTATGACTACATTCTTGAGACGCCTGCCTTGCTAATACACGTTGGCTGGGAAGATCCCATCAGACTACTGGCAGGATCAACCAGATATCTATCGGACAGACGGACTATTCACGCACACGCAAGCCAAGAGTAGCATCGCTAAAGCGCGCCCTCCCGGTACAAGGTGATACATGCAAAACCACTGGACGCCTACCGACGAGCTTACAAGCTACGCCGGCAGGACTAACCGAAAAAAAAGCTATACCAGCTTACTGACTGCAGGCCCACTACTCATCGAGAGAGAGTGGGCGCTTATCGAGACTTTGTCGAACGGTCGTACAAATTTTGCTCTTTTGCCCGCTCAAACCACGACCCTGGCTGCACGATGCGGTTACATTCTTGAAACGCCTGCCTCGCTAACTCACGTTGGCTGGGAAGATCCCATTTTGGTGCACCTCACACAGCCATCCGAGACAACGAACGCTAGACGCGGAACTGATCTAGCGAACCAGACCAGCCCCACAACACACACACACACACACACACAGATGCACAGACACACAGACACACACACACAGACACAGACACAAACACACTCAAGCACACACGCATACAGACGTAGGCACAGAGGGATCCATCCCGTGACACAGTAATCATCACCATCAGGTGCCCTGCTGCTATATCATGGCCACCCATGTTCCCCATCTCACACCATCACCTGACTCTTGGCCCAGGTCTGTGTTCTTTCCCCCATTATGCCACGTGGCCAAACCATTCAAGTATGAATCTCTGAGATTTTCCCTAGCTCGTTTCCCCTCAATAGTGCTAGTTGTCACCATGTTTATTTCTATTCATACTGTGGTCAATCAATAAATCAATAAATCCAAAAACAATCAACAATC
>JACEFZ010000076.1:0-108337 GCA_014155875.1 Cepaea nemoralis | reverse complement strand
GAGAGCGAATACAGAAACAAAAATAAAGACTTCATAAATTACCCCCGGGGAATAAGGAATAAAGGAATATAAAATTCGTAGGAAAAAAAAAAGACCATTTTAAAATTTAAATGGGGAAAATTTCAAACAGTAAAAATTTTATGGAAGGCTTTTAATTTTGAAACCAAAAAAAACCCCCTACAAAATCAGCAATACCAAATTCTAAAACATGGAAAATTCATTGGTTCTTTCAATCAGAAATGAAAATCTAAAGTCTTAATCCCAGAACTCTCGGTAATTTAAGTTAAAGGCATCATTCTGTGGGAAAAAAGTGCGCCAGAAATTTCCCGCTGGATTCCTTTAATGTCTGTTGCAGACTTTTAAAAAATATCTTTTGACCTAAATCAAAAAACTCACACGGCCTGATGGTATCATTAAAGAATTCTTCTTTTGTGCTGCACCATTTCATTAGCAGCCCCTTAACGTTCATTTTTGAAACCCAGGGGCCGGGCCCAAAAAACTACTTTCCATCTCCCTTTTTAAATTTGCAAAATTTTTTCCCGCTTTTATTAAAAATGGCTAAATCAAATTAAAAAGCTTTTTGGGGTAATTATAAAACCTATTTCCTTACTATCGCCCTCTAAAAAAAAACCACGAAAAAAACATTCTTTAAAATAACGTTACCCATTTAATAAACAATGATCTAAAAATTTAAACAGTCAACCTGGGTTTCGCCCTTAAATTTCTTGCCAAAAGGGGGCTCTAACAAAAATGCCCGTAATTTGGCACTTAAACATCAAAAACGGTAGAATTTTTTGGGGACCGGGTTTGTAGACTTTAAAAAAAGTTTTTTTGAGGGGGTAATCACAAATTTTTTAAAATTAGAAAAAACCCAAATGAAACAAGCACCAACAGGTGAACAAAATTACGTCATTTCTATCCGACGGCACAAGTCGTGCCCCTTCAACAACTGTCTATCAAGACCCACCGCTTAATATTGGTTTTGCCTCAGGGCTAAATACTAGGCCCGCTGCTTTTGCGTTTATATTAATGATTTTCCCTTTTAAAATATCATGAAACTTGTGATCTATTCGCAGACGACTGTAATATATAAAATAGCCCGGGAAAACCCCGTAGGGGAATTAGAGAATTCTTTAAAAAAGGAACTTGAAAAACCTTACTAAAATGGAGAAATAAAAACCGCATGCAAATTAACATCGAAAACCCCCAAAATCCATCAAATAACGACCAAAACAAAAACTACAGACACTAGCCAAAACTGGATCACCGCTCGAACCCCCGCTTTGGGCACTTTCCCTATATTTTAATGTACTGAACAAAAAACATTAGGGCTTTTAATAGACAGCCCTTTTGGGAACGGGAGCTCTCATTTTCACGCTCTTCCCAAGAAAATAGCAAAAAAATTTTACCAACTTGCTAAAATTCAGCATTTCCCCGGGACGAAAGCAACGAAAAATTTCTATACATGCTATTCCAATCAATCTCATTACTGTTCCACATTTTGGGGTGGTTGCCCTAAACCCTAATTTTAAAACGACTATTTTCTCTAAAAAACCGGGCGTTTATTCGTCGGGTTTCTGACAAAAGCACGTTGAAAGTAATTTTTTTACAGTCTTTCTAAGATTCAAACCACTACAAAAAGCGTTTCCCTTTTCAACAAAGCCAAATTAGTGAAAAAATTTAAATATCTAAAAATTTACCCCAAGAAACTTCTGCCGCTGATTTCAATCTAATGCAATGAAACAGCAAGCGCCCTAAATTGTTACATGTCTCAAAGCCTAGATTGGACCTATACAAAACATGTTTCGCCTATTCTGGTGCTCACTTATGGAATGATCTGCCTGCAGATCTGAAAACTCCAATGAGTCCCTACACATTTAACCGAAAAACTCTTTCACTACTTAATCCCATTACCGACTATATGCCACCATAATTCATTTACTGGTATAATTGTTCAGTATAATTGTTCATTATAATTGTTTAACTATAATGTTCACTATATATGTGTGTGCGTGTGGGAGCGAGAGAGAGAGAGAGAGAGAGAGAGAGAGAGAGAGAGAGAGAGACGAGATGAGAGAGAGAAGAGTAGAGAGAGAGAGAGAGAGAAAGTGGGTGTCAGTGAGAGGGAGAGAGTGAATGTGTGTGTGCGCACGTGCATGCGTTGTGTGTGGAGAGAGTGATTGAGCGAGAAATGGTGGGGGAATGTGTCAGTGCATGCATTCGTACGTGTATGTGTGAGAGTGAGTGAGGGAGTGTATGCGTGCGTGCATGCGTTCATGTGTATGTGTATGTGTGAGAGAGTGTGATTGAGAGAGTGAGTGGTGTGTGAAGGATTGTGTGTTAGAGAGTGAGACAGTGGGAGAGTTGATGTGTTAGTGTGTGTGTGTGTGTGAGCGCGCGCATGCGTGTGAGTGTGTGTATATGAAAGAATACAGAGAGAGAGAGAGAGAGAGAGATGAGATGAGAGATGAGAGAGAGATGGAGAGGAGAGAGAGAGAGAGAGAGAGAGAGAGAGCTGAGCAGATGCATGTCATGTAACACGCATGTTATGTAACACGCGAATCCATATGTTTGTGTATTCTCATCTGTCATATTATCAGTAAATACCATTTGATTTTATCATGCATAATATAAACTCATGTTCATTACTATAGTTTGAGTGAGTGAGTCAGTGAGTGTGAATGAGAGACAGAACGAGTGAGCTGTGAGAGTGAATGAGTGAGCGGGAGAGTGAATGAGTGAGCGGAGAGTGAATGAGTGAACGGGAAAGTGAATGAATGTGAGCGGGAGAAGTGAATGAGTGAGCGTGAGAGTGAATGAGCGGGAGAGTGAATGCGTGAGAGTGACTGAATGAGCGGAAGAGTGAATGTGTGATGCGTGAGGAGTGAATGTGTGTGTGTGTGTGAGATGAGAGAGAGAGAGAGAGATGGAGAGAGAGAGAGAGAGAGAGAGAGAGAGAGAGAGAGAGAGAGAGAGAGAGAGAGAGAGCATCACTATTTTTACGTCACATACATTTTATGTACACATTTTTCTCCATGTTTAACTTTTTATGAGACTGCTCATGACAAGTGTCAGTGTAATGTGTGTGAGTAAAGTGTGGGAGTTTGTTCATACTAGTTTCAATACTAACGTGAGACATTTTGTATGTGTCTAGATGTGAGGAATTGTGAGTGTATGTGGAGGATGTTTGTGAGTGTGGGGATATGTGTGGGTGGGGGTATGCATTTGGATGGGTTGGGGTGTGTGGGTTTTGGTGTGGTAGTGGTATTTGTGGGTGTTGGGTGGGATTGTGGGATGGATGTGTGGGGGTGAAAGTACGGGTGTTGGAATGGGTGTGGGGGATGTGTGTATGGGTGGAGGATAAGTGTATGGGACGGATGCAGGGGATGTGTGTTTATGTGGGTGGAGATGTGTGGATGGTTTGAGGAAGTATGTGTGGGAGGCGGGGTTGTGTGGGTAGGGGATTATGTTGGGTGGATTTGGGATGGAAGGGCGGATGGGGAGAAGTGTATGGTGTGTGGGTTTGAGATATGTGTGCGGTGTGTTGGTGGGGGATGTGTGAATGATGTGTGGGTGGAGGGTATGTTTGTGGTGGTATGGGTGGAGGATAGTGTGTGGTGTAGGGGATGTGTGTGATGGGTGTGGGGAATGTGCGTATGGTTGGGGTATATGTGTGGGTGAGCAGGGGATTGTGGTGGTTGGGGAAGTATGTGGGGAGTGTGTGTGGGAGATGTGTGTATGTGGATGGGGAATGTGTGGGTGGGGGTGTGTGAGTGCTTAGGATGTGTAGGTGGGTGAGGGAGTTGTATGTGTCGGGGTGGGATGTGTGAGTGGGTGGAGGATGTGTGTGGGGGTAGGGGTATTGTGATCGAGAGATGTTTGGTTGGGAGTGGGTTGGTGGGGGTGTGTGGGTGCGTAGTGGAGGATGTGTGAGTGAGTGTGTGTTGGTGGACGGGTAGGGAATGCGTGTGTGGGTGTGGAGAGGTGTGTGGTGTGTTGGTTGGTGATATTGTGTGGGTGAGGTATATGTGTGTGGGTGGGGGATTTTTGTGGTGTGTGAGTGGGGTATGTGGGGTGGATGGGTAAGGGTATCTGTGTGGGATGTGGGTGGGATTATTTTGTGGTATCTGGGTGGGGGATATGTGTGTGGTGTGTAAGTGGGGATGTGTTGGTGAGGGATATGTGTGTGTGTGGTGCGTGGGTTGGGAATAGTGCGTGGTAGGAGGTGTATGTGATGTGCGGGTGGGGGATTGTGTGGTGGGGATTAGGTTAAGGCATGTGTGGGTGGGTGAAAGTTGTATGTGTGGGTGGTGGTGGTGTGTGTGAGTGGATTGGGGATGTATGGGTGGTTAGGGAGATGTGTGTGTGTGTGGGGGGGGGGGGGGGGGGGTAGGGACATGTCAGTTGGTTGGGATGTGTGTGTATGGTTTGGGGATGTGTGAGTGGATGTGCGATGTGTGGGTTGGTGGGGATTGTGTGTGTGGGTGGGGAATATGTTGTCGGTGGAGATGTGGCTGGGGGAAGGGTGGTTTGAGGTGTGGGTGGAGAGAGGATGTGTGGGGTATAATGTGGATGGGCGTGGGATGTGTGGGTTGGTGGGGAATGTTTGTGGGTGGCGAGTGTGTTTTGGTTGGGGGATCAGGTGAGGGCAGTGTGTGTGGGTGGGGGATGTGCGGAAGGGGGATGGGTCGGTTGGTGGGGTATGTATGTGTCCCTTGGTGTGCGTGTGTGTCGGTAAGTGGGGGTGTGCATGTGTCCCTTGGTGCGCATGTGTGTGGGTAGGTGGGGGTGTTGTGTGGGTGGGGTGATGTATGGATAGGTGGGAGATGGGCTTCATACCATGGTAATTAGCCTTGTTTGTGTTTACAACATTCATTTCACAATGTTTATTTTTCTTCCTATGCAAATGTATAATGCTCTTGATGAACGAAAGACGAGTGATTGGAAGGGCCGAATGTAAGACGGGCCTGCGCGCCCAATTTGTGACCCTAATAAAGTTGATTTGATTTGATTTGATTTGATTTTGCTTTCCTTCCTAGCAGTGACCATACTGGTCGATGACCGTAGCCAATGTCTCCCAAAAAGAGAGATCATCTACCTTCCGTCGTGAAGCTGTGGAGACCATAACCTACAGCTATCTGTCGGCTGCTCTTTAACTTCATCCACCACCTGCACCCATGGCTTCACGTAACCCTGATGGGGAGGCTAAATGGGTACTCCACCTTGCCCAAGGGTGTCCCATAGGCTAGCGGAGGGAAGGAGGCACCCATCAAGGCATTACTATCATGTTATTATAATATTTTAAATATTCTCTAAGCAAACGTAATTGCACCAGCATTGGGGGGGGGGGGGGGAAGAGAGAGAGAGAGAGAGAGAGAGAGAGAGAGAGAGAGAGAGAGAGAGAGAGAGAGAGAGAGAGAGAGAGCTATTTGTTCAAATTGAATGAAATTTACAAACATAAATAACATTTCCTCTAAACATATTTATCAACATAAACCCCATAGACTTCCAAGATCTTTCGCCGTTAATGTAAGTAAATTTTCTTTAAATTGTGGGTGGCCTTAAGAGGCCAGTAAAAAAATGTTGTTTCCCCACAGAAGGGAAACTAATTTTAAAGAAGTGGCTTACTATCATTAAGAGTACAGTTTTAAAAAATTAAACATAAACGTAGAATTGAAAAAGTAGATTATAAAATGTAAGTAAAGAAAGATTCAACAAACGTTGTATAAACACTTTAATAGTTTTCTTCTCACTATTGCAAAATTACTGCGGTATTACTATTACCTGCTTTATTTCTCAAATAAAAATAAAGATTTTGATGTTAGTTGAGTATTGTAGCTAGGTATACCATTTTCCTTTTCAAGTTCTAGTAACCTCCCTTGTAACAATATTAGATGTTTATGTCCCCCTACCAAGCGCAGACTGCTACTGCAACCATAGATTAATCTTAGGCAATTTACATATAAACTTAAAGACAGTCAAATATACAAATAGAAAGGCAAAATTTGATCTACAGGCACTGAAGAGTGAGGAGATAAAAGATAAATTCAACGTAGAGGTAAAGAACAGATTCGATGCATTGTCCGATATGGCAATGCGATATTATTTCAAGACGTCAGTGACCAATTGAAAATATAAAAGAAATCAGTCAAGAAGCTGCACTAACAACAATAATAATCCCAAAAATAAAGATAATAGGGCGGAAGAAATGGATGATGGAAGACATCTTAAAACTCATGGAAATAAGAAGAAATAACAAAAATAACAAGGAAATATACGAAGAGATTCACAGGAAAATTAGGAAGCTACTGCTATGCAAAGAGGCAAAAGAAACATGGCTTGAGGAAAATTGCAAGGACATTAAAACCAACACAACACCCAGAATACCAAATTAATCCACACAAGAATTAATGACATCACTAACAAAAGAACACACACACACACACACATCAACAGGTTGCCTAAAAACCAAAGATGGCAAAATCATAATAGAAAAATATCAGATTTTACATGCGTGGTCAGATTATGTGAAAGACCTTTATGATGATACAAGACAAGAACAATATGATCATCAGAATAATAATGAAGGACCATCAATTTTGTTTGTCGGGGAGTTTTCTTTTAGATATCTAGCAATTCCGCGGAGCCCGTCTCCCTGGCGAAGGTGTTAAACAAATTCTCCGTAATCCCGTATAATCCACATGTGGGGAAACAGCTGCGCGAGATTCGGTAGGGAATCGGGTCGCGTTGGCTACTTACAGGGGTATCTGAGATTGTCGCTCAGTAAGTGTGACATAATCACCAACCATCATTCTACAGTGCGTTAACATTTGCACGCCAAAACAGAGAAAGTTATACAATTGACCGCACTAAGGAGTACGAACACCAACTTGACACCGGAGATGGACATGTTGTCGACTAAATTTGGAAATTACAGCGTCTACAACTAGGGAAATTATTGGAAGGAGCGGGTCACGTGATGTTAACGCTGACCTGCTGAAAGCATTACATATTTAAATCGCGCACTTCTCCTCCAACAGCCCTGACAGACAGTCAGATCGCCAATGTGACCTGGGTTTTCCATGAAAAAACGGCAGACTGATCCGAATTCCGAGGTAAGCGTGTGAATCCTCAGATCTATGTGATGCCAGATGTGTACAGTAGAGGTATCCAGTGTTTGTGCGTCAAATTAAATGTATTAATTATGAAATAAAACCTCTGAAGTGTTAAAATGTCGACTACTAACTTCTGACTACACAGAGCCTTTTCTCCGGAAAAACTCACAACCTCATACGTTCTCAAAACTGCAAACTCTGAAGTTCTTCAATACATCTGTTAGCTTTAATGTGTGCATACTACAACAATCTATCACAGAAAACTGTACGAGGTGAGAATTCAATCGCACTCTTATGCATTTCATCAAAACTGCTTAAATTGCTATCTGCTAATCACAAGACAGTTTGTGCACAGGAACCACTGCCTCGCTTGAAAAACGTACTTATTTCTGCCTATTCGCAATCTAGGGAGCTGAGAGAAAGATTGTATCTTTCCTTTCCTCTTCATGAATTGAAATAATAGGGTTTGATAGAAATTAGTTGTATTTATGTGTCAGATTTTCACTTAGACAAAGCATTCATTAACTGCATTGCCTAGAACAGGTTACGCTTCACAGACGCCATTTGTGACAGACGGCCTAGATCAGTGTTTCCCAACGTGGGGCCCACGCCCCACAGGGGGGCAATTTGACTGTTAAGGGGGCAATTCGAAAATGGAAGAAATCGGCTGAATATAACAAAACGGGGAGACTTGAGACTGAAGTTAACTAAATTGGAACCTGACATAAGATTTCTTTGCAGCAAGCATCAAGCGCAAGGATCTCACTAAATTTAAATAATAAATAATTACTAATAATTAAAATAATATAGAAAAATCTTTCATTAAAATTATTTTGTACTTGAATTTCAGTTCTCCATTATATGTTTTGAAAATTTACTTACTGTGTTTGCTCAATAATTACCTAGTGATTTCTTCCTAACACCTATCATTCAAGTTTCTTTAGTGAACATTTCAATTTTTGAATATTAAAAATAATGTATATGTTGAGGGGGGGGGGGGGGGCATGGGGCGGGGGAGGGGGGCAATATGAATTTTAGAAAGGCTTAAGTGGGGCATGGTACAAAAAAGGTTAGGAAACACTGGCCTAGATAATCTGTTCAGACCAAAAGGTAATTAATACCTCGGTCTATAGCCAACTGTTGATAGCCAACAGAATGGACATGATGTGCACTAATAACAGAAGAAGAAGAATAAATTAATATGTAGAGTAAGAGAGGAGGATTAGGAGAGGTACATTTGTAGCAACCTCTTACTAATGTATTGTTGTCATGATTTTGTATGGATTACATTTTGTAACAAACACACATCAGAAATTCTGTATGATGGCCATGAATAACAATAAAAGAATAGCTGAGTTATACTCATATTAACTACTGAAGATGGGAAAATGGTGCAAGCTATGAGAATCCAATCAACAGAAGTTAACTCAACACACTACACAACACAGCACATCACTCAACACCACAAAAACAGCAGGTAAAAGGACATGATTTATAAGAAGAAGAAGACAAAGTAGTTAATTTGGAAGGTACAGAGAAACATTTATATACACTATGCATAACCAAATGAGTTGATGAAGATGTTAAATTGTATGCCATTTATTAAAATGCATCTTATCCTTGTCTTGGTCTTGCCCTATCAGCCTGACTTAAATGCTCAATGGAACAACACATCATCACTCTTATCTATGTCTGACTGTACATTTCTCAATGAACCCCTGGTACACTGAGAACATGCATACAGCAGGTACCAGATGATAGCAGGTGCATACAGTGTGATAATCTCTGACCCCACATAAATTAACACAACACCAGATCAGAGGAGGGGGGGGGGGAACTAATTCCTACTTTCAAGGTGTTATACTTCTTCCGACCTTATCCTTCCTGTTAGGTTTTGTTCACTCTAATAGCATACTGAAAAATTACATTGGTAGGATTATATATGCCTATGTGAATTTTACACAGTGATGTTCTTGGTGATGACCTGACAAGCAGAGGGAGGCAGAGAAGAGATGATCCCCACATTTGAGATGGAAGATACCTCAGGCCTTGACCAGAGCAAGGGCAGCCTTCAGAGTAGCTTCACTGGCGAGTACTGAAACGGATCTATCAGTCTATGGACCCAAGCTCAACCCAATCTCCCACTCAAAGGTGACATTTATCTTACCAACAAACCCAATCCCTCAGAGGCAAAGAATGACAAGACAACCCAAAACACAATATAAGGCATAATAAGATTTAGAAGCTTTCTTTATACAGGAAGAGATCTATGTCTCACTCATCATCATCATTAAGATTACTCTTATTTATTGATTGAATGAAACTAAATGGTAATGATGTGCATTTACACATTGATCATATGTCTTGAACAAATGTATAAAATGTGAGATGATATCAAAAGGCCAAAAGAAACAGGCCAATCAATAAACTACACAAACAGTAACTGGATCTCATAATTTAATTTTCAGTTCAAACTGTCTGTTAATTATATGTTTATTGTGAAACAGCAACTTGTGCGCTGCAGATTCTCACGACTCCCATACTTTCGCACCGCACGAAATAACAACTCGTGACATTTGCGAAAGGAATGCAATTTATTCAGAGCCGACATCTGAATGGCTCTACGAGCGTTGTACTTCATCATCATATACAACATGAATGCATTAACGTGATGATAGATGATGCTAGTATTTCACAATCTAATTGAACAGCCCTATGTTTGCCTATTGCCTAGAAACTATAGCGTTGGTCAAGGATACGTCTGCTCTCTCTACCGTCTCCAGTCAGTCTCTCCACACGCTACACATTGCGTGGACAAGCATGGACACTCTCCTCCGTGCAGTAGCTATTATTGCGTGCATGGTCTTGCCAGCACGCTGGCTTGTGAGTTCGAGTAACCTGGCACTTCACGGTTACTCGTAAGGACAAGCTTGGGGGAAAGCCCTCGCTCAGCTGTACTCGTTTACCTCTGGTCTGACACAAATGTGTCTCCTAGTGAGGCTATTAATAGTACTCGGTGTCTCTCCTGTCTGGTGTCACCCTACTAGAATATTGTTAACTAATATCGCCTTTGTAAGGCCTTATTGGAGATCCTGACAGGGTCCCCTCGTCTCTGGGAAGTGTTACTTCCCTTTTACTTATGTTTGTAACACTTCTTGGTCACACACAAAAATTGGTTGCTCCAATTTTGTCAGATCTCCAATAAGTTATAACTTTCTAGTTTGGGGATAGAACGACTGTCTTCTACCTTCATTCACAGTGTTTTATCTTTTCACTTGGCTAATTCAGTAGCCCATGTATCAGTATAGTTGGTTCTATAGATATCTTTGGGATTGGTAGTGAACCGGAAACCGTTGTCTTATGACTTATGTCCTGGCTTCTGTCGTTTGACCCTATGTCTTTTGACTTTCACCTATTGACTTCCGTCTTGACCTGTTCCTCCAATTGCCCGAAATGACAACCCACACACAAGTTGACTCTATTCTGAGTACAACACATGAGCACACAGTGTTCATGTTCCCATTAATATCCCCTCCAACTCTATACACACAGCTCTACTGTTCACCTTCTCGCTTCCGCATGTGAAAAGCTATCTTCACTGTTACATTTAGGTTTCTAATAAGTTATTGTGTCCCCTGAATTTAAAGTTGTTGTTCTTTGAAATGAATGGTGTGTGCAACTTTTTATGTGTTTGTTTTCCTGTTTGTTTGCGTGTTTTCTAATTAACTACAATGTACTTAAATCTCTAACTTGTGTATGCGTTAGTGTACTAAATGTGTGTGTTCCTTCGAGCGCTGCAAATCGGTTTACTGTGGTTACAAACGTTCGTTATCATTATTTGTGACCACAATTCCGCTTTCTGAAGCTCAAAGTACATTCCCTATATACTCTACTAAAGTATGGCTGTAACACACATAAAAAACTCGACAACAGATGACACAGACAAGTCAAATAAGACGTTTGCAGCGGTGGGAAAAAAATTTCCCGCTGTCTCTCTTTCTCGCTATCTTTCTCTCAATGTTTACTAAGTTTTTGCATTCTCTCCTCGCATTTATTCTTCTTACATACATCTTTCATTCACTTTCATACCTTCTTTCACTCAAATATTCTCTCGTCATTAAAATATGTTTCATAGTATCAAATACATAAACATTATATATATACAATAAACAATTGGCTGAATTTTAACAGTAATCACGCCAAATGACTGTGCGTTTTGTTTGCACGCGTCATGTCTGTACATAATATACATAGTTATGAGGATGGTTTGTTACCGATCCTGTGGTAGTAACTTACTAATAATTTGGTGTGCTGACCTAAATTACCCTAAAGGGAAATAATCTAAGACTACTTTCATTTAAGAAAAATGGGTTAATTACCTTAAAGTATTATTTATGAAAAAGATGATATTAATACCTAAATGGTTGGGTTAGTTTGGAAATGATACTTTAGATAAATGGATGTATAAATAATTATAATTATATGGTAATAAACTAATATAATATCTAAGAATTGTATTTCTATAATTGATGTTCTAATAAATGGGTTATTAATTAAATGATGGTGATTTCTAACTAATAAGTAAGAAAATAAAGTTATATATGCATTTAAACAACTTGCAAATGAATAATTAATAGAAAAATGAAGTTATAGATACTGCTCATAAAATAATAATATACATATATCACAGTTACATTTCTATATCTAATTACACTAAATCGACGTCCTCCTCTGCGTTGTGAAGATGGAACAATACTCTTTGTAGACTATTCTAACATAGTTCATTCCGGCAAAGTCTATTATGCTCTCCTTCAAGGATAGTGTATAAATATAGTTGCCTACTATCTTATGTAGATTCATAGTTAACACCTGAATGTTATTGTAGCTTATGTGTGTGTCAGCGCATGTTAATTCTGCTATTTGGGGTCATGGAGTTGGTCTACTATTTTCTGCGTCTGTTTGTTACAGTTCTCATAGCACTGTTATATTCACACAGGTTATATATCTGGCGATGATAACGCACTTACGACATGTTTTAATCACCACATACGGCACTGAGTTATGTAACATTACAGTGTCACTGTTTCTGGTGGTGCATGGTCGATCCCTTCCTGCAAATCAGGTATTTGAATGGATGATGGACGACTCAAAATGTCTGCCACTGTATTTAATCTCCCTTTTAAGTGCTGGATAGCAAAATTGTAATTTTGGAGAATCAAAGCCCACCTGTAAATTCTATTGTTGGTAGGATGTCCAGACTGCATCACAGACAACGGAGAGTTATCGGATTGGATTACAAACTGTGCTCCTGCCAAAAATCTATGAAACTTTCTCACGCAATAGATCAAACTGAGGCCCTCCAGTTCTGATGCTGAGTATTTTGATTCAGCAGGAGTAATCTTGCGACGTATGTACATTACGGGGTGGAACGTCCCGTCGTAGAACTGTCCTAGTATTCCAGATATGGATATGGCACTCGCATCTGTGCGTAAGAAATAACTGAGTTTTGGGTTAGGCATACGAAGGATAAGTGGAACGCTGAAAAAATGTTTCAATTTTGATAACGCACTAATTAATCCTGCATCTTTTACAGCTAACTTAGCCGAAGCTTTTAAGATGTTAGAAAAAACACTGGTGATTTCCGCCAGATTCGGAATGAATTTACTATAGTAGTTTACTCGACCCAGCAAACTTCGGACCTGTTTCTTGGTCGTTGGCATTGTTAAATTCAGAATCTTAGTGACGATTCTGTCATCAGTTTTCAATTGGCCCCTGCAGATGGTATGACCCAGGAAGTCAATTTGTTCCATGCCCAACTCTACTTTGGACGGCTTCGCTGTGAGCCCAAACAATCGCAACCTGTCAAAGACTTGTCGACGTTTCAGTAGGTGTTTTGTCCTGTCTTCCGTATGACTGCATATATTACCTATATAAGTCGAAATACCGGTCGCAGTTGAATCTACCGTAGGAAGTGGTAATTTCATCTTGTCCTCGTCTGTCTCGTACATTATTGTTGTGGTGCTAGCTGTGTGTGCTGTTCTCTGCCTACGTGTATTTGTGTTGTCGCTGTCGTGTGTCGCCCTATCTAGTGAAGTTGTGTTGTGTATGTCTGTCGTCTCATTGCTTGGTGGTGATGCAATTTGCTCGTCTGTCTGTTCTTGTCGTAAAAAGTATGGTTTCAGTATGTTGATATGAAATATCTCTAAGTGTCCTTTTATCGATATTTCATGATCGCCATCTGATATTTTATGTTCAACGATGAGAGGCTCTTGCCAAGATGTTAGTGACATATGTTTCTCAGGTAGTCGAATCACAACCTTCTGGTTTGGTTTAAGGTGAATCGTTTTCGCACCCTTATTTGGATAGTTGTGGTTTCCATTACTCGACACCTGTATAGGGGTCCAGCAATATCGACCGCTATACTATCAAGTGGTCTGGATGCTATTCCTGACCGTTGCACTTCGGCCTATACATGATTTTTCTTTCGTACATGATGTTGACACACAGTACAAGAGCGACAGAAAGATTTTATGTCCGAATTGAATTTCGGCCAGTAAAATTGTGATAGAATTCTGGCTCGTGTTTTATGATAGCCCAAATGTTCAGCAAACGGTGGTTCATGTGCGCTTTTTAGCACATTTTGTCGGTATGTTATAGGTAACACCGTCTGCTGAATTTCATGGTTATTATATGTATAATACCGGTCTCTGTGGCTGAAGGGCTTGTGAACGCAGTTTGTGAGCCCGTATACCCGGGTTCGAAACACGGCGGTGCTGGTATTTTCGAAAAAGGTATAGGGATAGGTCGTTCAGAAAGCAATGGCAAACTACTGAACGTAACACTTGCCTAGTACATCAACAGCAGCTGAAAATGCTGGTGTTGACTGCAACGTCCCGTAAGGGATACGCAACAAAATTTGTTTTTTTTAAAAATATGTATAATAACGCATGAGAATTCCGTTAACCTTTTTAAAGTACCAGGAAGAATTTTTAGAAACTTTCTTTCACTCACACAACAAGTTAAAATACGGTGTGATTGTTTGGTCGGTGCTTTGTGCCTCGATCAACTTTTGTCGAGTAGTGTTGGTATCTGCACCGCTTGGTGTTAATAGCTGTAGCGTTTCACTTTGTAAGTCAGTATAGTTTGTTTCTGTTTCTGACTTAGTTACAGCGTTGGCCATGTGTGTCTCTTTCCAGGTATTTATGTTGTCGTCTGTACATTCTTTCAATGCATCTAGGCATCCCAAAATAAGATCCGTACATGGATCTTGGAGGATAGCGCACGTAAATGTGCCGGTAAGGAACGGGGTATTGATATGCGCTTTTGCCAGTGGATATTTCTCTATGGTTTCAGAGAAAGTACAGCATTTGACAAATTCACCTGTATAATCTTCTGGTCTAGCAAGTTCTCTCCTTAACCCCAGTATAGTGCTCCCGCTATCAACTAAACATTGGCATGGTTGCCCATTGACTAGTGCATCGTAGAACTTAAGTTTACCTCTGGAGGCACATGCTGCGTTAGCTTCTTCATTTGAACATGATATTACGTGTCCACATTTTAATCTCCCATCCGCATGAAACTGATGGCATACTTTACATTTCTTAAAGTCTAAAATATCGGTTGCTAATGATACACTCTGACATTCATTCGTTGGCAATACATTCACAAGTTCTGGATCTATGTCACTCTCATCGTCTGATGATGTATCGATGAGTGCTGCATTGTTTGTCTTCATTCTCTGTCTCCCAAGACACCTGTTGCTATAGTGGCCATAACTTGAACAAAAATAACATTTTACAGCACGTTTAAAGGATGATCTTCTGCTTTCTTGCTTCTTTAAAACTGCTTCTAGGTCTGATGGATATGTGGGGTTCTTATCACACATCGAATAAGCCGGATGAAAAAGATTGCAATAATTACATCGAGGTGGTTTCTGATATGGTTTGTCCTTTTTACGGTAATCTTTCTGGTTGTAGGATCTATCAGGAACTTTATCTGCAAAAGCTGTAATTTCTGTGTCATGTGATGTAGTTTTAAATATGTCCCGATTAGTTGAAAAATAAGCTGACCCCCGTTTCTCTAATTGTTGAATGGACTCAATATCTGACTGTTGTAAGTACTTTGCAAAAAGGGGTAGGAACAGTAGAAACGACTTTGTCCATTACCATCAGCTCTTCTAGTTTTTCATAGCTGTTACCTACTTTAGCCGCTCTAGTCCACTTTTTAAATGTGCTCTGCACGTTAGAGATGTAGTCTAAAAAGGTTTCAGTTGCTTTTGGCCTAATCTGTGAGAATTGAATTTGGTACCCAGTAGCGTCCAAAAGAAAATGTTGCATTATCCTATCGTGTATGTATTGATAATTGTTTCTAAGCTCTGTAGGTATGGATTCTATTACTTTTAAAGGCTCCCCACTCAGGTTCCTCATGTAAATCATTGAACAATCCTCTAAAGGTATTTTCTGTGTTTTTAGTTGGAACTCTATGTTTTCAGTCCATGCGCTGATAGAATCACCTACACTGTATGGTTTGATAAGGCCCTTGTACTTACTAAATTTGTTCTGTTCTTCTTGGCTCTTTTGTTTGCTAGAGGCTATTTGTATGTTAGAATCTACCTCCATTTCCTTCATTTTTAGTCTAGTTTCTGAATCTACTTGTATCTGCTTTTGTTTGGTGGCTTCCTCTGCTTGTTTGTTAGCATGCTCTAAGTCTAACTGTTTCTGTTTGATAGCTTGATCCGACTCTAATTGTTTCTGTTTGGTAATTTGATCTAACTCTAATTGTTTCTGTTTGATAGCTTGATCCAACTCTAATTGTTTCTGTTTGGTAATTTGATCTAACTCTAATTGTTTCTGTTTGGTAACTTGATCTAACTCTAATTGTTTCTGTTTGGTAACTTGTTCTACTTGTTTGTTGGCATAATCTAGGTCTAATTGTTTCTGTTTGGTAGCCTCCTCGATCTCTTTCATTTCTTTTTGATGTTGCCTTTCTAATGCTCTTTCATCCCTATCAAGAGCAGCTTTTCTTTCTGTTTCTTCTCTATATTTTTGATTCGCCCATTTTTCTAGCTTATCTCCAGTGTGGCCCATTGCGATGCCCGCCTGGATACATTCATGTAGTGACGCCATTTTGTGGCGTAATGTTAGTTCAAAATAATACAATAATATTCATACAATAGTTTATAATAATGTGTTAGTAAGTGTACATCTTTACTGAAAAAGAAGATGCATGATTAAGTTAGAGCATACCAAAATATTCGGAAAATATACTCATCTAATTCTTTGGAAAGTACGGTACAGGGATGTTCCACCGCTATCTTTCACACTTACACACTGGTTTGACTTGATCACACAAGGGCTGCTTCTGGTTAGTAGAGCAGCAAAAATTAGATACAAGCTTAAGTTGTCAATACAAGCTCATATTTCATCATATTTCATCAATAATTTATATTCCATTCAATTATCATTACAATCCCATATTTCATGCGAATGATGAATGAAAATGTGATAAATAGTGATAAATGGTATTAATGGATGAATGATATGATCGTCTGAATGATTGTTAGATGATACGTGAGATGATTAGTCGTATGGCAGTCGATGTCGTCTTGTCTTCGCTGCTTGACTCTGGCGTAACTTCGTTCTAGGCTGCAGTTCGTCGCTAATCTATTTACTGACTTTGTAGAATGGTGACATTGATGGCTGTATCACATGCAATGAAATGTACACGGTGGTTATGATGATAATGTTCATACATGATGTTATACATTTCAATTGCTTTTAGTATAATAATACACTTTCTAAATTAATATTTGTAGAATTTCACACTTTAGCGATTTAATTTGCTTCAATTGTGGTTGACATTTCACAAATTGCTGATCGTAAATTTTATCACAAAAACAATTTATTTATGGCATGTATAGAAACACATTTGCATTACTTTGAAATATATCACAAAGCAATGATGTTGAATCGTGCAATGAACTGATGTTGGTTCAGACTTTTGTAATATCAATCGATAGCTAGCGTTCGTTCAGTGGTTTATAATACCACTTGCC
Source organism: Cepaea nemoralis (assembly GCA_014155875.1). Taxonomy (NCBI): domain Eukaryota; kingdom Metazoa; phylum Mollusca; class Gastropoda; order Stylommatophora; family Helicidae; genus Cepaea; species Cepaea nemoralis. The sequence goes on along the minus strand of JACEFZ010000076.1, from coordinate 91,168 downwards.
TGCTGGCGTTAACTGTTCGTTGAATATTACAACAAATGCCTGCTCAGAAGCGTTGCTTCACTGTGATCTGACAGTACTTGTGTTGCTAGCGTTGGTTCACTGTGTTCTGACACCAATTCGGGGTCCTGCCTGTCAGCGACTTGTGCGCTGCAGATCTCACGACTCCCCTACTTTCGCACCGCACGAAATAACAACTCGTGACATTTGCGAAAGGAATGCAATTTATTCAGAGCCGACATCTGAATGGCTCTACGAGCGTTGTACTTCATCATCATATACAACATGAATGCATTAACGTGATGATAGATGATGCTAGTATTTCACAATCTAAATGAACAGCCCTATGTTTGCCTATTGCCTAGAAACATTGGTCAAGGATACGTCTGCTCTCTCTCTACCGTCTCCAGTCAGTCTCTCCACACGCTACACATTGCGTGGACAAGCACGGACACTCTCCTCCGTGCAGTAGCTATTATTGCGTGCATGGTCTTGCCAGCACGCTGGCTTGTGAGTTCGAGTAACCTGGCACTTCACGGTTACTCGTAAGGACAAGCTTGGGGGAAAGCCCTCGCTCAGCTGTACTCGTTTACCTCTGGTCTGACACAAATGTGTCTCCTAGTGAGGCTATTAATAGTACTCGGTGTCTCTCCTGTCTGGTGTCACCCTACTAGAATATTGTTAACTAATATCGCCTTTGTAAGGCCTTATTGGAGATCCTGATAATGTTCAATGTGTACCAGTAATTGTTAAATAATTATTTACCAAATTACTAAACTCAATGAAATAACAGAGGGAAAAGAGAAGACTCTATATCTCTTGACTGCTCATAACCCATGCTAATCTTCACTTAATTCATGCTGATTAAGTCTTTTCAGACATTTCTCAGACTATCAATGGGGGTTCGAGAGCTATAAGATTCCAAGTGAAGGGGACAGAGTCAAATCTAGTATTCACTACACCCAATGAAAGGGACCACAAAACTCCTAGACGAAAAAATGAAACCGAGCCTGTAATACTCAAGGGTCGTGTTCTTGATTATTTACAAATTAGAAGTGGATGGGGCCCAGCTTCTTTATCCAGAGTATGGGTTATACACAACAGTGATCCCCAGTCCCTTCGCAATATACGACAGTAAGCAATGCAAAATGCTGTGTGTGATCTTGCAAAGACATCAACAACAGCGGTAAAATGCTGTTGTTGACAGCGATGTAAATAGGATATGCGAAACAAAAAATTCCGCAGAATGCTTGAACATAAGTGTATTGATCAATCAAGGCATTACTATCATGTTATTATGATATTTGCAATATTCTCTAAGTAAACGTAATTGCACCAGCATTTAGCAGAGAGAGAGAGAGAGAGAGAGATGAGAGAGAGAGAGAGAGATAGAGAGAGAGAGAGAGAGAGAGAGAGAGAGAGAGAGAGAGAGAGAGAGAGAGAGAGAGAGAGAGAGAGAGAGAGAGAGAGAGAGAGAGAGAGAGAGGAAGCGTGGGAGGGGAGGGAACTATCTGTAATATTTGTCAACATAAGCCCCATAAGCTTGCACGGCCTTTCGCCAGTGGGAAAATAAGTGCATTCAGGCCTTGATTGTGCCAGACCAGGTTTTGTCCTACTCACTTCGCCTATTAATCTTCATCTCTCTCATTCCTATTACCTAGACCAGGGGTCACCAAACTACGGCCCGCGGGCCGGATCCGGCCCGCGACGTCATTTCATCCGGCCCGCCGTCGGTACTCGAACTTGCTTGATATAACTATGAAACACGAGACGTTGTGATACAATTTAAATGTAAATATTATGTCTAGAATAATAGGAGACCTTCACACGTGCGGAGACTGCCATGAGATGGATTACGCGAAACACAGCAGGTGTGTCAGTCGTGGAAACTAGAGAGATATTGGTGACACACAGTTGGAAAACGCAAGCGAGCGCCGCTAGCATTGGTGGGCGGAGCTAATGCGTCACGTGACTGCGCCTAGGAAAAGACCGAAAAGAAGCGTCGGTCAGTAAGCGCTGGGACGTGAGGAAGAGAACATCGATTTGCAGAAATTAAAGAGTGTTTCAGTGTTCGAAAGTATTTCAAGGAATGGGAAACATCTGAGATGCAGTTGTGTGAAGATTGTGTCGATTGTGAACGACGGCAATGATGGAGCAACACACAGAAGCTGTCGCTTGATGAACACAAACGTGATGGTTAAACAGCTGGCCCTGGTGTGACAACATGTCAACAAGAATGGCCGGCAGATGCACGCTGTGACCAGAGCTGGTGGTTACGACATTATCTTGTGAGTAGTACTGAGTAGTCATGTGTTAACTGGTAAATCAGTGCATAGATAAGATGTATTCTGTCAGACCGATCTGGTGAAGCAATGATGGTCATCAGACGATTAAATGAGCAAGACATTAGATATTGATGGCAGACGGTATGCTGTGCATAGGCAGAACGTGTAACGGTAGGATCCGGCGGTCCATGTGCCAGACCCGTGTAGTACTGCGGCGCAATAAATATGTTTGTATTGTTTAAGGACGCGACTGTTGTGTGCATCTGAGATCTGAGAGTGATACAGGTTTTGTACGAGCCCAAGATAACCTTTAAACCTAGACAAACCAAGATGGCGGACATTGGGCATTGGCGTAGGCACGTGGCCCAAGTGTGTCTGGAGTAGTCATTCATCACACAGACACGAGTTCGGCTCTTGGCAGAGACCTCCTGGTTGCACTAGGTTGTTTATTTAGGTGGCCCTATTTATAAATTTCGCGAACATTATTATGAGATATATTCTATTACCAAATGAAGCCGCCAGCCGCGGCTCTACAAGAGTATGGAGTAGCATATCCCATGATACCCTGGTAAAAAATGTATAGGATGCTGGGATGTTGTGTTGGCGTGCCAATAACAGCCCAGTAAAGCCATGTTCCCGCCTCTTTGGCCTTGGGAACAAGTTAGACCGAAGAGATGCTGATGTCTAATTTTCAGCAGAGGGTTTGAACTTAAACCCCCGAGCCACTACCAAGTAGATGGGAGAACATGCCCCAGGCACGGCCGAGCGTAGCCACTGTTTTTCCAGACCGCAGTTGAGAGGGTAGACAGGCCCTGTGAAGATCCAAAAGCTCCAAGAGGATCTTGATTGTGGATTGAAGATTATCTGCTGTGGGGTGAGTTTTGAACGAACCTTCATAGTTTAAATAGGAATATAGGAATATAATAGCTATGTCTGTGCCTGAGAACAATAATGGAAGGATATATGCCTGGGAAGAGAGGAAGAGGAAAGCCAAAGAGAAAATGGGTGCAGGATGTGGCGGATGATCTCCAGGTGGATGTATCTCAAGCGGGAAATCTTGCTTATGATCGAGAGATTTTCCGGAAGGTTGTTATGGGAGCGAGGTTCTGCAAAGGACATGCTACTGAATGAATGACCTTTGTTCCATCTTGTTGTCTGATAATTGCTGGTGTTGTGTATCAGACTGCAGTTACAGTGTTGGATGATTATCCATGCTGTGATGAGGATCACTGGTACTGTGTTGGATGACTACCCATGCTGTGATGGAAGATCACTGGTGCTGTGTTGGATGACTACCCAAGCTGTGATGGAATATCAATTGTACTGTGAAGGATGATCATGTGTATGTTTAGTCATGGGGATGCCTATTTTGTCATTGCATCTAATCATGAATTTTATATATTAGGGCACTGGCATTATAAATCAGATGTTGTATCTTTATAATTACATTATTCTGATTCCCTGTACACTGACCTGAATTTCTTCTGTTATCTGTAAATCGTTGTTTTTTCTTGTTAGCCGTAGAGATAGAATGAGATTCTCTTTGTCTTCTTATTTCTCTCTTCTTCTACGGCCCATGAACAGTCGGCGTTGTGCTATTATCTCCATCATCTCTGTGCGGTTACACAAAGGTACCTATAAACCATCAACATATTAAAAGTTGTCTGGGAAATATGAGACCATTAAACGTGGTTTTGAAACGCAAAGAAATCTCTTCACGAGAAAATTTGCTGAAAATGAATCTGTCACTCGTACAAGTTACAAAAAAGTGCATAGGATGGCAGAACGAGGAAAACCGTTTACTGATGGCAACGTCATTAAAGAGTGTGTGTGGTCGAAGCAGCAAATGACTTGTGTCCTGAGATAGCCGATTTGTTTGGAACTATCACAACCTTTCGGCAAGTTCAGTTGTGCGGACAACAGAAGAACTTGGAGAGAACATAGTGCTACAGATACGCGAGAAAGCTAGGAACTTGTTGTAGTATTCTCTGGCGCTGGATGAGTCTATTGATCTCTCGAGTACGTCACAACTTCTCGTGTTCATTTGTGGTGTCAATTTGGACTTTCAGATAACGAAAGAGTTGGCGTCCGTTTGCAGCATGCATGGAACAACAACTGGGAAAATCATTTTCGTGGAAGTGCAAACAATTTTCCAAGACTATAACCTTCGGTGGAATCAGCTTCGAGGTGTTACAGTTGATGAGGGAAACAAACATGACTGGAGTGAGGGATGGTCTGTTGGGGCACATCAGGACTCATTTGGAAGATTTGCAAATTCCGGGCGCTCTGTTCATACACTGCATCGTACATCAGCAAGTACTCTGTGGGAAAGATTTAGATATTTCTTGTGTACTGAAACCAGTAGTTTCTGCTGTGAACTTCATTCGGAAACATGCACTCATTCACCGTCAGTTCTAGGCTTTTCTTGAAGAAATTGATTCTGAATCCTGTGACTTGCCTTATCACATATCAGTTAGGTTGCTCAGCTGCGGTAAAGTCCTGCTTCTTTTTTACAAGCTCCGAAACGAAATAGATGTTTTCCTCACTGAAAAAGATAAAGCTCGATTCACAGCTGTCAGATCCTACCTGGCTGTCAAAGTTGTCAATTTTGGTCGATATGAATGAACTGAACTTGAAACTTCAGGGAAAAGATTACCTCGTCTGTGATCTCTGCAGAACCATCAAAGGATTTCGAAGAAAGCTGTCATTGTTGGAAGCAAAACTGGAAGGAGAAAACCTTTCTCATTTTCACTGTTTCAAAGAGTTTGGAGAGATTTTCAGATCTTGACAGATTTGAGAGTGACATCCTTCTGTTCCAGAATCCGTGTGATTGTAACCTTAATGGTGTGCCAGTTGAATTACAGTTGGAGCTCATTGAGAAGGAAGTACCGCTGCTTACCTGATGTTGAGTTTCCGAAACATAAGAAATTTGCCGCTGGTGTGACATCATTGTTTGGAACAACATATGTCTGTGAGCTAACATTTTCAAAAAGGAAGTCTATGAAGTCACCACATCGAATGAGATTGACTGATGAACATTTGAAAGCAATTCTCTTGATTGGATGCAGCAATTCCAAACCAAACGGTATGGTATTTTGAAGTTTTTGATGGTATTTTGAAAGCCACACATCAGTTTCACAAAACTCACTATCCTCTTTTGTTGCTTAGCTTGTGAGATTCGGATATGTGCACAATATGTCTGATGTAACTATCTTTTTGCTAACGTCGCCTTCTTTGATAACTTTGTTTAGTAAATAAATATAAATATGTTGGTTGTCTTTGTTTGTTTGTTTGTGTGCATTGCACGCCCTTTCCATGATTAACTTAGTTTTTCGTCTTTTTTCCCCGACCTTTCGTTCTAGCTTGCAATTATTGTTAAAGTTAGTTGCATATCCTTTACAGGACGTTTTCAGTCAACACCAGCATTGTTTGCTGTTGTTGATGTCTTGGCAAGTTTACGTTCAGTAATTTACCATTGCTTTTCGAACGACCGGCACCCATAACATAGCGTAAAAACCAGCGCAACGTTGTCTGCTGCCAAATCGCTCGCAGCTGTATTTCGAACGTGGGTATACGGGATTACGAACCGCGTCCGTAAGATCTTCGCCACGGAGACGGGCGCAAGTATTGTACAGAATGAGTGTCCGGCCCGCGCGCGTCATTTTGTCAGTTATCCGGCCCGCCGTGAAAAAAGTTTGGTGACCCCTGAGTTAGACAGTAGAAGAAACAGCAACTAAGCAACTGTTCATTCAGTCAGACAGCAGAGGAAACAGCAACTGTTCATTCAGTCAGACAACAGAGGAAACAGCAACTGTTCATTCAGTCAGACAGCAGAGGAAACAGCAACTGTTCATTCAGTCAGACAGCAGAGGAAACAGCAACATTTCATTCAGTCAGACAGCAGAGGAAATAGCAACTGTTCATTCAGTCACACAGCAGAGGAAATAGCAACTGTTCATTCAGTCAGACAGCAGAGGAAACAGCAACTGTTCATTCAGTCAGACAGCAGAGGAAACAGCAACTGTTCATTCAATCAGACAGCAGAGGAAATAGCAACTGTTCATTCAGTCAGACAGCAGAGGAAACAGCAACTGTTCATTCAGTCAGACAGCAGAGGAAACAGCAACTGTTCATTCAGTCAAACAGCAGAGGAAATAGCAACTGTTCATTCAGTCAGACAGCAGAGGAAATAGCAACTGTTCATTCAGTCAGACATCAGAGGAAATAGCAACTGTTCATTCAGTCAGACAGCAGAGGAAATAGCAACTGTTCATTCAATCAGACAGTAGATGAAATAGCAACTGTTCATTCAATCAGACAGTGGAGGAAATAGCAACTGTTCATTCAATCAGACAGCAGAGGAAATAGCAACTGTTCATTCAGACAGTGGAGGAAATAGCAACTGTTCATTCAATCAGACAGCAGAGGAAACAGCAACTGTTCATTCAGTCAGACAGCAGAGGAAACAGCAGCTGTTCATTCAGTCAGACAGCAGAGGAAACAGCAACTGTTCATTCAGTCAGACAGCAGAGGAAATAGCAACTGTTCATTCAGTCAGACAGCAGAGGAAACAGCAACTGTTCATTCAGTCAGACAGCAGAGGAAACAGCAACTGTTCATTCAGTCAGACAGCAGAGGAAACAGCAACTGTTCATTCAGTCAGACAGCAGAGGAAATAGCAACTGTTCATTCAGTCAGACAGCAGAGGAAACAGCAACTGTTCATTCAGTCAGACAGTGGAGTAAACAGCAACTGTTCATTCAGTCAGACAGCAGAGGAAATAGCAACTGTTCATTTAATCAGACAGTGGAGGAAATAGCAACTATTCATTCAGTCAGACAGTGGAGGAAATAGCAACTGTTCATTCAGTCAGACAGCAGAGGAAACAGCAACTGTTCATTCAGTCAGACAGCAGAGGAAATAGCAACTGTTCATTCAGTCAGACAGCAGAGGAAACAGCAACTGTTCATTCAGTCAGACAGCAGAGGAAACAGCAACTGTTCATTCAGTCAGACAGCAGAGGAAACAGCAACTGTTCATTCAGTCAGACAGCAGAGGAAATAGCAACTGTTCATTCAGTCAGACAGCAGAGGAAACAGCAACTGTTCATTCAGTCAGACAGCAGAGGAAACAGCAACTGTTCATTCAGTCAGACAGCAAAGGAAATAGCAACTGTTCATTTAATCAGACAGTGGAGGAAATAGCAACTATTCATTCAGTCAGACAGTGGAGGAAATAGCAACTGTTCATTCAGTCAGACAGCAGAGGAAACAGCAACTGTTCATTCAGTCAGACAGCAGAGGAAACAGCAACTGTTCATTCAGTCAGACAGCAGAGGAAACAGCAACTGTTCATTCAGTCAGACAGCAGAGGAAATAGCAACTGTTCATTCAGTCAGACAGCAGAGGAAACAGCAACTGTTCATTCAGTCAGACAGCAGAGGAAACAGCAACTGTTCATTCAGTCAGACAGTGGAGGAAACAGCAACTGTCCATTCAATCAGACAGCAGAGGAAATAGCATCTGTTCATTCAGTCAGACAGTGGAGGAAACAGCAACTGCTCATTCAGTCAGACAGCAGAGGAAATAGCAACTATTCATTTAATCAGACAGTGGAGGAAATAGCAACTGTTCATTCAGTCAGACAGTGGAGGAAACAGCAACTGTTCATTCAGTCAGACAGCAGAGGAAACAGCAACTGTTCATTCAGTCAGACAGTGGAGGAAACAGCAACTGTTCATTCAATCAAACAGCAGAGGAAATAGCAACTGTTCATTCAGTCAGACAGTGGAGGAAACAGCAACTGTTCATTCAATCAGACAGCAGAGGAAACAGCAACTGTTCATTCAGTCAGACAGCAGAGGAAATAGCAACTGTTCATTCAGTCAGACAGCAGAGGAAACAGCAACTGTTCATTCAGTCAGACAGTGGAGGAAACAGCAACTGTTCATTCAGTCAGACAGCAGAGGAAACAGCAACTGTTCATTCAGTCAGACAGCTGAGGAAACAGCAACTGTTCATTCAATCAGACAGCAGAGGAAATAGCAACTGTTCATTCAGTCAGACAGTGGAGAAAACAGCAACTGTTCATTCAGTCAGCAAAGTGAAGCACCCTTTGACCTGCCTTCGAGTGCCTCAGGCATATGATGCTGGACTCTTTCACTTTCACAGATCAGTCCGCACCTGCTGGGAGACTTTATTTTAGGCTGGGTCGACCTGGTAGCTTAGTCAAGTGTTTAAAATGTGAATGCACCCAACTGGGGATTGAACCTATGGTAACTAGGTCAGAAGGTGAGTGTCCAACCACTGTGTTAGCCTTGTTTCCTCTGTGTTCACTCAGTACAACAAAAAAAGCACACTCACATGGACATACACACTCAGTACAACAAACAAAAACACACACACACACTCAGTACAACAAACATAAACACACACACATGGACACACACTCAGTACATTAAACATACTCACACATTCAGTACAACACACATAAACACAGACAGACACATGGACAAATAGCAACTCAAAGTCAAGTTTGTTTGACAAATGTGGACTTTTATAAACGGTACTAAAACTACTTCTGAATTATCATCTTTTTGTGAAAGTAATACATATCAACATTGTGTGAATGTAATATTTATTATCTTTCTGTGAATGTAATACATATAATCTTTCTCTGTAAGTAATATGTATCACTGTACCTTGAAAGTAGCAAATATTATGGTACTGTGAATCTAACATATTTATTACAACAAAACAATGGATTATAGTTTGATGATATAGAAGTAAATGGCTGAACTAACCTCCTAAGAAAGACCGCCATCTGGATGTATAGTAAAGCAACCTAGTATAACTGACACTGGTGCATTTGGGGAATACGTCATCAAGTACATATATTCAGAAACTAAATAATAGTTTGGTTTGGATGAGGTTCAATTTGACTGTACACAGGTATCTCCATAAGTGCTCCAGTTCCCTTCCACACAAGGAGAACCTCAGCACAGTGCACTAAACCTATAGCATCAGCAATTACCCGATCGTGTGTATACCAAAATCACATGTGCTATTCACTATCCAGGATCAGTGCACTTCAACACACTTTATTTTGTGAAAATTCCAACAACCCACAGTGTGAATTGTGTACAAGTTAGATGGGTGTTGAACGCCTGAACTCCGCCCACATGTTGAAGCCCCACCCACATGATCAGTATCATGCTGGAGTTTAGTGGGTCAGTATATCTTTCTGAACTGGCTGTAAGTGAAAGATCACTTCCACCCATGTTTCAAATTGTACCTGCTCTCTACAAAATATACCTGCTACTAATTTGCCAGTTTGACAGGATGAAAAACAAGGCTTAAAGAATTATTGCCTTGATACTGTTGACTCCACCTTCATTCTCTCTGTGCGACTAAACCAAAGTGTTCAGTTTTGAAGTGTTCAGGGCTTTTAGCCTCACGACCAGAGCACAACTGAAATCTTCTATGACGACTCAGGTTTTTAAAAGTGTCATTTCATGAAATCGCATTCTTTGGTTTCTCCATCGAGAGAGTTTATTTTAGAAAACGGAGACAGGGTACAGCAGTACCAAGACAGGTTATGAATTATTGTCAGCAAAACCTGGCCACTGAAAATGCAGAGCTAAGTTAAAAGTTAGTTGTATGTCATATAAGGATATCGCAATCAACCCCAGCATTAATCAGCTGTTTGTGATTTACTAGGCAATGTTAATTCTGTAGCCTGACATTGCTTTCTGAATGGTCGACACCTCATACCATTCAAATCAACGCAAAGAGGTTTTGTTCCGAATCGCCAATGGCTGACTGAACACTCGAGTCAGTATGTCAGAGAATTTTGTAACTGTGCACCTGACTACCCCCCAAGCCACACAGCCAGCTCAGTGCTTCCATGAAATGTTAACTTACGTATAAGCACATTTTAACACAAACGATGGCAGCTGAATGTGTCTATGACACAAACATGATTATAAATATTTTTGTGACATAAAATTTGAAAATCAATAATTATGTAAACTCCACATTTAAACGAGTATTACCCCCCTTTACACGGAGATATGAATTACATACAAACAAATGTATTCTGAATTATTCAGAAATGGAAAGCTAAATTATAAATTAGCTTTATAAATCTGCAAAAATGTATGCAACAATAGAAATGACATTATTCAGGGAAACATAGATTCCAGTTAAATGCTGATATACATTATATTCCCAAATCCATGGCATAAAAATATGTAATCACATACGCATACTTTACACAAATCAATCTAGCATATCAGTTTACTAAATCTATGAAATATATAAATGGACATGTCATTTTAGTATTATACTTGCAAATATTTACATTCATTATCGTATTGTCAGTCACACGCAACCATTCTTATCATTTTCTCTCCTCTTATTTATTATTGTAAAGGAATTTTCTAGAAATGAATCTCTCCTAGCAGCTTCCAGAAATGTGCACTCTATTTGAGACATCTGACCTGGTTGGTCGCGTGTCTGGGACATATCTAGAACATTAGTGGCATGTCTGGGACATACCTAGAACATTAGTGGCACATCTGGGACATATCTAGAACATTAGTGGCATGTCTGGGACATATCTAGAACATTAGTGGCATGTCTGGGACATATCTAGAACATTAGTGGCATGCATGGGACATATCTAGAACAGTGGCATGTCTGGGACAAATCTAGAACATTAGTGGCATTTCTAGAACAAACCTGGAACATTAATCAGGGCATGTCTGGGTGAAAGTCTAGAACATTAGTGTCAAACCTGTAACAAATATTGAATGTTAGTGGCATGTCTGGGACAAATCTAGAACATTAGTGGCATGTCTGAGACAAATTTAGAATATTAGTGGCATAACTAGAACAAACCTGGAACGCGTAATCAGTGGCATGTCTGGGTGAAAATCTAGAACATTAGTGGCATGTCTGGGACATATCTAGAACAATAGTGGCATGTCTGGGACATATCTAGAACAATAGTGGCATGTATGGGACATATCTAGAACATTAATCAGTGCCATTTCTAAAATGTTGGAAGATAACATTGATCAGAACAATGAAAAAATTTACTGGAATCAGGTAGCAGCAATTAAAATGGGAAATAAAGAGAGCAATTATAAACAAATAAAGCTAGGGGTATGGCAGGGATGTGTCCTGTCACCAGATCTTTTCTCCCTCTACAGTGAAGTGTAATAATGAGAGAGATTAAAGAGATGCTAGGAATACTAATCAGAGGTTGTAATACAAGGGGGCTTCCAATGAAAACCTTAAATGTTTTTTTTTTGGGTGAATATATTCTGAAAAGGTAAAGAACAAATGTATCATTTTTCAATATATTCATCACTACGTTCAATGCAAGTCCTCCAGCACCGATAAAGTGCCTGGATTTCTGTAAAAACAATTCACTTGATCGCACGTGTAACCATTCTGAGGTCACTACTAAAGTTTTCATTTGAATCCCCCTTGTATAAACAATATATGCTAAGCAGATGACACAGTACTGGTGGCAGATAATGCAAAATATCTACAACAATTATTGGACAACAGAGAGTGAGAAGAAAGGACTCTCCTTGAATATCAAGAAAACAGTAACAATGGTGATATCAGAGATAAAATGTGACACCAAAATGAGAAATGGAAATAGAAGGGAACATTCTTAATCATGTGAAAAATTGTAAAATACCTAGGGGTATTTATAACATCAGATGGAAGATGCACAACATAGAATAAGAACAGAATAGGGCAAGCAAAGGATGCATTTCAAAAAATGAAAAGTATCTTACGTAGTAAATCACTATCATTGAATGTAAGAAAGAGAGTGCTGAAATGCTATATAGAACCTGTGTTGCTGCATGACAGTGAATTTAGAAATGTAAATGAATAAAATTATGAAGAACATGGAAGCAACAGAGATGTTGTTCTTGAGACAAATGAAGTGAATTCCTTTGACTGCCTGAAAGAAGCTAATAAAACTAGAACATTATATACAACACTAAAAAAAGGGATTAACAGAAAGACATTGGATAACACTAACAACTAGGAAGATTAATAGGAAGAGAGGCAGTCCAAGAGAAATGATGCTGGCTGGATTGAGACTGTGGCATGGAAGAATATCATCAGCGGAGTTGATCCAGAACACGATAGACCGAGATCCGTGGAGATACATGAATGCCTATACTAGCTGGCAGGGCACTTGATGATGATGACAATGTCTCGGACAAAATCTAGAAAATTGATCAGTGGCATGTCTGCACGAAAGCCAGAACAGGGATTTAACTATTTCAACGACACGAGGATCTCACAGAGATGCCTGGGGCTGGGGGATAACCACTATGAAAACCATGAGTTCAATACTTTCAAAGAGGCTAAATACACAATGGGAGTGGCTACTGGGAAGCCAGACTTCTGTAGTATATCCTTACCAAACGTAAAAACTAGAGAACACATTACACAATGTTTGGGATTCAATGAGAAGGGACAATCATACATATGCATTAGTTGGGATCCAATGGGAAGGGACAATCATACATATGCATTAGTTGGGATCCAATGGGAAGGGACAATCATACATATGCATTAGTTGGGATCCAATATACATATGCATTAGTTGGGATCCAATTGGAAGGGACAATCATACACATGCATTAGTTGGGATCCAATGGGAAGGGACAATCATACATATGCATTAGTTGGGATCCAATGGGAAGGGACAATCATACATATGCATTAGTTGGGATCCAATGGGAAGGGACAATCATACATTTGCATTAGTTGGGATCCAATGGGAAGGGACAATCATACACATGCATTAGTTGGGATCCAATGGGAAGGGACAATCATACATATGCATTAGTTGGGATCCAATGGGAAGAGACAATCATACACATGCATTAGTTGGGATCCAATGGGAAGGGACAATCATACACATGCATTAGTTGGGATCCAATGGGAAGGGACAATCATACATATGCATTAGTTGGGATCCAATGGGAAGGGACAATTATACATATGCATTAGTTGGGATCCAATGGGAAGGGACAATCATACATATGCATTAGTTGGGATCCAATGGGGAAGGGACAATCATACACACACATTAGTTGGGATCCAATGGGAAGGGACAATCATACATATGCATTAGTTGGGATCCAATGGGAAGGGACAATCATACATATGCATTAGTTGGGATCCAATGGGAAGGGACAATCATACATATGCATTAGTTGGGATCCAATGGGAAGGGACAATCATACATATGCATTAGTTGGGATCCAATGGGAAGGGACAATCATACACATGCATTAGTTGGGATCCAATGGGAAGGGACAATCATACACATGCATTAGTTGGGATCCAATGGGAAGGGACAATCATACACATGCATTAGTTGGGATCCAATGGGAAGGGACAATCATACACATGCATTAGTTGGGATCCAATGGGAAAGGGACAATCATACATATGCATTAGTTGGGATCCAATGGGAAGGGACAATCATACATATGCATTAGTTGGGATCCAATGGGAAGGGACAATCATACATATGCATTAGTTGGGATCCAATGGGAAGGGACAATCATACACATGCATTAGTTGGGATCCAATGGGAAGGGACAATCATACACATGCATTAGTTGGGATCCAATGGGAAGGGACAATCATACATATGCATTAGTTGGGATCCAATGGGAAGGGACAATCATACATATGCATTAGTTGGGATCCAATGGGAAGGGACAATCATACATATGCATTAGTTGGGATCCAATGGGAAGGGACAATCATACATATGCATTAGTTGGGATCCAATGGGAAGGGACAATCATACATATGCATTAGTTGGGATCCAATGGGATGGGGAAAATGTGCATCACATGATTTTTGGGGCTAAAGTAGTTAAGCAGTGCCAAATCTCAAATAAATCTGGAATATTGACCTAACTGACTGATTTAGACAGATAGCAAACTCTCAAAAGAACACAATGTGTTGCCTGCATAATGATGTAGTTAATATGTAAATACATGTTGTCTTGATCACATCACTCTCTAAATCAGTTCACAGACATCAGTGTATACATTGGAAATTCTGGACTTGTCAGTTACAACACAGTTACAACTATGATACAACTATGACAGACAAAACTGACACCTGCCAACCCCCAGAGCCAGACTTACAAATGCTGCATCAAAAAAATCTTACACTTCATTGGAACTGTAAAGCACAGAGATCTTTTGTCATTGCTAACATTTCATATGTATTATATGAAGCACATAGATCTTGTGTCATTGCTAACATTTCGTAAAGATTATATGAAATACATAGATATTTTGTCATTGTTAACATTGTCTTTAATTTTTAATAAGCATTATACAAAGTATGTACATCTTGTGTTACTGCCAACGTATCAAGATGGCTGAAAGTTGATGCAGCAAGTGCCAGAATTTTATTTGACAGGAGAATTGATGTTATCATGTAAATTCTTTTCATTATTAAAATTGCTCTTCCACACTCATCATTTCTGTGGCATAATGTGGAAAAAAAACCCACAATGAAAACACTTTAACACTGTGTGTTATAGTATCCATTAGAAGTAATTGAAAGAAAGAAAGAAAGAAAGAAAGAGAGAAAGAAAGAAAGAAAGAAAGAAAACTTACAATGCGCCACTTGGCAGGTATGCAGAAATGCCCTATATATATTAATCCATTGCTGGATAGGCTACATTTTCCTGCATACAACTTCCCAAAATTTATCAATACAATTTTTTTATGTCTTACATGTGAATGGAACATTTGCAAATATGTTATTGCCGCTTACATTTTAATAAATGATCATTCCTTTTTCTGGGACCACACTCAATGCAGACATGCCACCAGGTGCTGAAAGATGTACAGAAATCATACATGCAAAGTCAATTTGCTGTTGAAAACATGTCAAGAGACAATATATTGTGAGGGAAAACTGACACAAATTATTGCTAAATGAATGCATGTGATTGTACACATCACAAATTGGAATAACAAGCTCAGAAGTGCAAAACTTATATAAACTAAAACCCACCCACACATAATGTAGCATTTGCAACATATATGCAGGAAGGGGAGCAGGGAAAGAAATAAAGCAGTAAAAACTAACTTTGCTAGTTTGCAAAATATGTGTGAAAAATAATGGACATGGCACATTTTGTTAAATAAAGAATGTTATCATATAATGTTAGCTCATCATCACATGGCATGAACATTTGCAAGGGCGATCATTCTTTTCCACAAAAATCTGTCCACTTTGTTCTGGACAAGATCAACTGTGAATCATTTCCTGTGTCAGTCTGTCATTCCATTCACAAGCTTCTCCCTCTGTCCCTGACATCCTCAATCTTCCTGTCTGTCACAATATCCCCCAGAACTTCTTGTCACATAACATGACCAACAAATGATGATTGTCTTCTCATGTCGTATGTCATATGTCTTTCAGTACTTGCAACCATTTTCTTAACCGTCCATGGGATTCTTAGCATCTGCGAAGAAGACGCATCTCTATGAAATAAAATCTAGCGCTGCTATAACCTCCACTTTAGTCCTAATTTCTTCATTTCTGATTTTCTCTCTTCTTGATACATTGAGTATTCTTCTCAGAAATCTCATTTCTGTTGTGATTTTTGGTTCCTCTTTTTCTGTCATTGTCCAGGTTTGGCATTGGTAGCATAGCATTGTAACTATTGATACATGTTTGTTCTTTAGTATTGGTGCCATTTGTCCAATGAGCTGTTTTGCCTTATTGCATCTATTTTCAATTTCTTCTGATTTGCCATTTGATGATGATATACCTACTAAGTATTTGAAGCTATTTACTTGTTTCAGGGGGTAGATGAATCTTTGTTTTTTTTTTTCTGTTTTCTTCTCTGGTTACAGTAATTACCTCCTATGGTTTACTTGTGCCTATTTTCATGTTATGTTCCTTGCACACTTTGTTTAGACTATTCGTGTGGTCTTGTAATTCTTCTTCTGATTTTGCCTTTGTTTTTCCAATTTGGAATAATTATGGCATTTCCCCAGTCTCATGGTGTATGTTGTTCTACTCAAACATGGTTAAATAGCCTTTGTAGCCATGCTGTTCGTACTTCTCTTGCTGCTTTAATAAGTTCATTTGGTATTTCGTCTTGTCCTGGTGATTTATTCAATGGGGCTAATCTGACGGCTTCTCCAGTTTCTTCTTTTCGGTAGGTCTGGTTCTAGTTCTTCAAAGGCATCTATGTTAGTTTCCTGAATTCCTGTGGCATCTGATGGAATGTTGAGTTGTTGTTCAAAGTACTGCCTCCATATTTTTAGGATATCTTTGTTCACTTATTGGTTCTCCTTTCTTGCTGTTAATTATTTCAGTTGGGTCAAAGGGTTCTCTTCTGGTTCTCATTGCACTGATCTTTTTAAAGAAGTTTCTAGTTGCCTCCTTGTAGTTTATATTCAGGGTTTCTCCACATTCCTCCCAGTCATTTTGTTTTTCTCGCCACGGTTCTATGACTATTTCTACACCATGTCTTGCTGTTCCACTCCAGAGTAGCTGCAGCCACTTCTTCATTTCTTTTGTTCCATCATGTTCCACTCCAGAGTAGACAAAATGTATAACTGGTTGAGCTCCAGGCATCCTATCCCTTTTATTCTGGTGTCTGCCATTCCCATCAGTCCAGTTGTCCTATTTTCCATTGTTTCTATAAGTTCTTCTTTACTATTAAAACCACAGATGTTCATTGTGCCTATTTTTTGAATCACTGATCTATCTCATGGTCTTTCAACATTGTCGGGTCTATATCCATTAGGGTCAGTCCGTTTATACTTTCTTAGTTTTTCTATGAGCAGTATGAAAATCCCCTGCCGGCTTGCTAGACCAGGCGCAGGTTTAGGACAAAAATCTGGGGTTTATGCTTGTTTCAAATTGACAAGGTCAAGGATATCTCATCGTGAAAGCTGCCTTTGACACGTGAACTGTTGGACCTTCAAATGTTATAGGTCATGACATGAGGTGGGGTGGCCAGCACCCTACCTCACCACTTTTCATTCCTAGACAATTGTCTGATACCCATTTTTATGTGACCTCGACCCCAGAGCTATACAGGTCAGGACAAATATCCCCACAGGGGACTGAATCCAGGCCAGTTTGGGCTGCACACAAACCACTACACCAGCACTGCTCTTTGTTGATAGCACTAATTATTTCGTACAGCTTCGGGGAATCTGCTGTATGAAAACAGTCAAGAGACAAATCTACAAGACACAAATCTACACTTCCACAACCTGTACAACTGTATATTCTGATATGTCTGTAATATTTCTGTTCTGTATCTCACTTCTTAAAACCACAAAATGTGATACGATCTTTCACTTTGTAATTCATTCTTTTATATTTTTACAATCTTTCATATATCAATAATACTTCACATCTCAATTTTATCTTTCAGAGTATCAAAATGTGACATAGATGGTAGATAATTTGTGACAAATTAAACAACAACAGTCAACTAATGATGCTAGGTTATAAACAAACAAAACCAATATTTTAAAAAAACAAAAAAACTGGCATATCAATACAACTTATTCATAGTAATTCAGTTTAGACCGGAACCTCAAAGTTACCTCCTCAAGTCGCTCTTGGCCAACGTTTCGGTCAGTTGGCAAGGCGCAAACCCAAAACAAACAAGTTACCATCTTCAGAACAAAAGTCATCTCTTGCCTGTATCTATCCTTACATAAATTTTTGTTTTTGTTGACCTACAAAAGCAACTAAAATTGTGACCCTAGTAGCAAAAAATACAAAGAAAAATAATATACAATTTATAATATACCAATTATATAAAAAACTAAGAAAAGCACACTGAATGACTATTTAAACACTTCTGTATAAAAGTTTCAAATGTCAATCAATGAATAGGAGCTCTCTGCAAATCAGAGTTATGAATAGTTGCCTTTCATAGTTAGCAATTGTTACTTATATTCAGTTATGTCTCCATGATTCACTGTAAATTAGTAAATATTATATTAGTAAAACAAATGTATGTAAATTAGAAAATTTATAAAAGTAAAAATATCTTTCATAATCAAAAGTTATGGTTATTAAATATCTAATGTGTGTGTTAAGGAAAAATTTTTAAAATAATTTATATTTCAATATACTTGTGATAAATATAAGTTCAAAAAAGATACATCCATGACAACCTACGGCTTCCTTCACTATCTGGTGACAGATTTAGTTCACCAATCACAGGCACTAAGGAGGTGCGGTCAAAAACATTTACAAAAGAAGCTTGACGTTCTGCCCTTGTTAAGCTTATTCGCCTGGGCCATGACAAGCTACAATGAACAGCTGTAGAGCTGACAGTAAAAACAAAACGCAATTATTTCAGCAAAAACAATTCTGCCTGTGTAGCGGGCATTGCTGGACAAATATGGCACCTTCTTTGGGGTTGAAGGTGGGAACAAAATCTCAGGTGCTGGCGTCAGGCCTTCATACGGCCAGGGAATCCTGTTCTATATTTGGCTTGCAGTAGTTGCTAGATGGGTCACTGCCGCTCTCTGAATGTTGACTTTCATCAGAGTCTTCAGCAGTTGACGTTGCTCTGGCAGCCATGCACATGGATGTCGATGCAGCCGATAAGGAAGCTGATAAGGATGATGGGATATTTGCCAAAGTGATCTTCTGTAGAGATCTGTGGCTGGTGTAGGGAGCTACAGTTTCTCTTCGATTCCTGCGCTCTTCCTTGCGCAGTGCCAGCTGCATCTGTATGCGCTGCATCCTGTCCCTCAGCATGGAGTTTTCTGGATCATCCTTAGGAATCACTTCGGTGGCTGCAAATAAATATCTTTCCTTCAGAAAATTGTCATGGAACTAGACAGCAGTAAACTAACTTTACATCAGATAAGAAGACATCAGACAGGAAGAAGATAGCAGTAAACTAACTTTACATCAGACAAGAAGTAGATAGCAGTAAACTAACTTTACATCAGACAAGAAGTAGATAGCAGTAAACTAACTTTACATCAGATAAGAAGACATCACACAGGAAGTAGATAACAGTAAACTAACTTTACATCAGATAAGAAGACATCAGACAGGAAGTAGATAGCAGTAAACTAACTTTACATCAGATAAGAAGACATCAGACAGGAAGTAGATAGCAGTAAACTAACTTTACATCAGACAAGAAGACATCAGACAGGAGTAGATAGCAGTAAACTAACTTTACATCAGATAAGAAGACATCAGACAAGAAGTAGATAGCAGTAACTAACTTTACATCAGATAAGAAGACATCAGACAGGAAGTAGATAGCAGTAAACTAACTTTACATCAGATAAGAAGACATCAGACAGGAAGTAGATAGCAGTAAACTAACTTTACATCAGATAAGAAGACATCAGACAAGAAGTAGATAGCAGTAAACTAACTTTACATCAGATAAGAAGACATCAGACAGGAAGTAGATAGCAGTAAACTAACTTTACATCAGATAAGAAGACATCAGACAGGAAGTAGATAGCAGTAAACTAACTTTACATCAGATAAGAAGACATCAAACAGGAAGTAGATAGCAGTAAACTAACTTTACATCAGATAAGAAGACATCAGACAAGAAGTAGATAGCAGTAAACTAACTTTACATCAGACAAGAAGACATCAGACAGGAAGTAGATAGCAGTAAACTAACTTTACATCAGACAGGAAGTAGATAGCAGTAAACTAACTTTACATCAGACAGGAAGTAGATAGCAGTAAACTAACTTTACATCAGATAAGAAGACATCAGACAGGAAGTAGATAGCAGTAAACTAACTTTACATCAGACAAGAAGTAGATAGCAGTAAACTAACTTTATACCAGACAAGAAGTAGATAGCAGTAAACTAACTTTACATCAGACAAGAAGTAGATAGCAGTAAACTAACTTTACATCAGACAAGAAGTAGATAGCAGTAAACTAACTTTACATCAGACAAGAAGTAGATAGCAGTAAACTAACTTTACATCAGACAAGAAGTAGATAGCAGTAAACTAACTTTACATCAGACAAGAAGTAGATAGCAGTAAACTAACTTTACATCAGACAAGAAGTAGATAGCAGTAAACTAACTTTACATCAGACAAGAAGTAGATAGCAGTAAACTAACTTTACATCAGACAAGAAGTAGATAGCAGTAAACTAACTTTACATCAGACAAGAAGTAGATAGCAGTAAACTAACTTTACATCAGATAAGAAGACATCAGACAGGAAGTAGATAGCAGTAAACTAACTTTACATCAGATAAGAAGACATCAGACAAGAAGTAGATAGCAGTAAACTAACTTTACATCAGATAAGAAGACATCAGACAAGAAGTAGATAGCAGTAAACTAACTTTACATCAGACAAGAAGTAGATAGCAGTAAACTAACTTTACATCAGAAAAAAAAGGGAAAAGTAGATAGCAGTAAACTAACTTTACATCAGAAAGAAGAATCAGAAAATAAAAAAAAAACCCCCAAAAATAAAAAAAAATAAAAAAAGGGAAAATCAGAAAATAATAAAAAATTTTAAACTAAAACCGGGGAAAAAGAGAAGCAGAAAAAAACCCACAAAAAGAAAGAAAATAATAGCAGAAACTAATTTTACTAAAAAAGAAAGATAAAAACTAACTTTAAAGACAAGAAGTAGAAAACAGTAAACTAACTTTACAAGACAAGAAGTAGATAAGTAAACTAACTTTACATCAGAAAGAAGACATCAGACAGGAAGTAAAATCCCAAAAAAAAAAAAAAAAATAATACTAAACAATTTACATAATAAAAACTCAAAAAGAAAAGAAAATACATAAATAAAACAGACAGGAAGTAGATAGCAGTAAACTAACTTTAACCAGAAAAGAAGAATCAAAAACAAAAGAAAGAATTTTAAAAAAAACTAACATTACATAAGATAAGAAGACAGCAGACAGGAAGTAGATAGCAGTAAACTAAATTTACATCAGATAACGGAAGACATCAGACCAGGGAAGTAGATAGCAGTAAACTAACTTGCATACAGATAAGAAGACATAGACAAGAGTAGATACAGTAAACTAACTTTATACCAACAAGAAGACACAGACAAGAGTAGATAGAAGTAAACGAACTTATACATCAAGATAAGAAGACATCAGACGAAGAAGTAGAGAGACAGTAAAACTAACTTTACATCAGATAAGAAGACATCAGAACAGGAAGTAGATAGCAGGAAACTAAACTTTACATCAGATAAGAAGAGCATCAGACAGGAAAAGTAGATAGCAGGTAAAACTAACTTTACATCAGGATAAGAAGACAGCAGACAGGAAGTAGATAGCGAAGTAAACGAACTTTACATCAAAATAAGAAGAAATCAGACAAGGAAGTAGATAGCAGTGAAACTAAGCTTTATACCAGACAAGAAGTAGATAGCAGTAAACTAACTTTAACACAGACAAGAAGTAGATAGCAGTAAAACTAACTTTAACATCAGACAAGAAGTAGATAGCAGGGGGTTTAAACTAACTTTAACAGACAAGAAGTAGATAGCAGTAAACTAACTTTACATCAGAAAGAAGTAGATAGCAGAAAAATTTACATCAGAAAAGAAGTAGATAGCAGAAAACAAATTTCATCAGAAAGAAGAATAGCAAAAAATTTAATAATAAAAACATCAGACAGGAAGTAGATAGCAGTAAACTAACTTTAACAGACAGGAGAAAAAAAATTTTAAAAAAAAAAAACAGTAAACTAACTTTAAAAAAGGAAGAGTACTAAAACAATTTACATAACAAAAAATAAAAAAAGGGGTTAAAAACTAACTTTACATCAAAAAAACAAAAAAGGGTAGATAGCAGTAAACTAACTTTAACAGAAAAGGGAAAGAAAAACAACAATTAAAAAAGGGGAAAACTAACTTTACATCAGAAAAAGGGAAAAAAAATTTTCCAGACAAGAAGTAGATAGCAGTAAACTAATTTTAACCAGACAAGAAGTAGATAGCAGTAAACTAACTTTACATCAGACAAGAAGTAGATAAAAAAAATTTTCCCAAAAAAAAAAACCCTTTAAAATTTAAAAAAGGGGAAAGAAAAAAAAAAAAGGGGAAAGAAAAAAAAAGACAAGAAGTAGATAGCAGAAAACAAACTTTACATCAGACAAGAAGTAGATAGCAGTAAACTAATTTTACATCAGAAAAAAAATAGAAAAAAAGAAAAACTAACTTTAAAACAAAAATAAAAGAAAATAACAAAAATGGGAAAAAACAATCAGACAGAAAAACTCAAAAACCAAAAAGAGATAGCAAAACTAACTTTACATCAGAAAGAAGAATCAGAAAAATAAACAGTAAAAACATCCAGAAAAGAAGTAGATAGCAGTAAACTAACTTTAACAGACAAGAAGTAGATAGCAGTAAACTAACTTTACATCAGACAAAAAGTAGATAGCAGTAAACTAACTTTAATAGACAAGAAAAAAAAAAATTTTCCAGAAAGAAGAATCAGAAAAATAATAAGAAAAAAATTAAACATCAAAAAAAAAAATTAAAAAAAATTTAAAAAAAAAAAAAGGATAGCAGTAAACTAACTTTAACAGACAAGAAGTAGATAGCAGTAAACTAACTTTAACAGACAAGAAGAGATACAGAAAATAATTTTCCCAAAAAAAAGTAGATAGCAGTAAACTAACTTTAACAGAAAGAAGAATAAAAAAAATAAAAAAATTTTAACAGAAAAATAAACAGTAAAAAAACAGACAAGAAGTAGATAGCAGTAAACTAACTTTACATCAGAAAAAAAATAAAAAAAAGGGGGAAAGTAAACTAACTTTACATCAGACAGAAGTAGATAAGTAAACTAACTTTACATCAGAAAGAAGAATCAGAAAAATAAACAGTAAAAACATCCAACAAGAAGTAGATAGCAGTAAACTAACTTTAAAAAAGAAAAAAAAAAAAAAAAAAATTAAAAATTTTTTAAAAAAGAAGAACAAAAAATTTACATAATAAAAACATCAGACAAGAATAGATAGCAGTAAACTAACTTTACACAGACAAGAAGTAGATAGCAGTAAACTAACTTTACATCAGACAAGAAGTAGATAGCAGTAAACTAACTTTACATCAGACAAGAAGTAGATAGCAGTAAACTAACTTTACATCAGAAGAAGAAAAAAATTTAAACATAAACAAAAA
The DNA here is from genome assembly GCA_014155875.1 of Cepaea nemoralis. Classification (NCBI taxonomy): domain Eukaryota; kingdom Metazoa; phylum Mollusca; class Gastropoda; order Stylommatophora; family Helicidae; genus Cepaea; species Cepaea nemoralis. The sequence continues at coordinate 67,657 of JACEFZ010000076.1, read as the reverse complement.
AGAAAAGAAGTAGATAGCAGTAAACTAACTTTACATCAGAAAAAAAATAGAAAGGGGGGAAAAAACTTTAACAGACAAGAAGTAGATAGCAGTAAACTAACTTTAACCAGACAAGAAGTAGATAGCAGTAAACTAACTTTACATCAGACAGGAAGTAGATAGCAGTAAACTAACTTTACATCAGACAAGAAGACATCAGACAAGAAGTAGATAGCAGTAAACTAACTTTACATCAGACAGGAAGAAGATAGCAGTAAACTAACTTTACATCAGACAAGAAGAATCAGAAAAAAAAAGGAAGTAGATAGCAGTAAACTAACTTTACATCAGACAAGAAGTAGATCGCAGTAAACTTAACTTTACATCAGACTAAGGAAGTATGATAGCAGTAAAACTAAATCTACAATCAGACCAAGAAGTAGATAGCAGCTAATAACTTTTAATCCAGATAAGTAGATAGCAGCTAACTTAACTTAATCAAAAGACAAGTAGATATCAGTAAACTAACTTTACATCAGACAAGAAATAGATAGCAGTAACCTAACTTTATACCAGACAAGAAGTAGATATTCAGTAAACTCAACTTTACATCAGATACAGAAGACATCAGACAGGAAGTAGATAGCCAGTAAACTAACTTTCTAACCAGGACAAGAAGTAGATAAGCCGTAAACTAACTTTACAATCAGACAAGAAGTGATATCAGTAAACTAACTTTACATCAGACAAGAAGTAGATATCAGTTCAACTAACTTTATACCAGACAAGAAGTAGATAGCAGTAAACTAACTTTATACCAGACAAGAAGTAGATAGCAGTAAACTAACTTTACATCAGACAAGAAGTAGATATCAGTAAACTAACTTTATACCAGACAAGAAGTAGATAGCAGTAAACTAACTTTATACCAGACAAGAAGTAGATAGCAGTAAACTAACTTTACACCAGACAAGAAGTAGATAGCAGTAAACTAACTTTACATCAGACAAGAAGTAGATAGCAGTAAACTAACTTTATACCAGACAAGAAGTAGATAGCAGTAAACTAACTTTACACCAGACAAGAAGTAAATAGCAGTAAACTAACTTTACATCAGACAAGAAGTAGATAGCAGTAAACTAACTTTATACCAGACAAGAAGTAGATAGCAGTAAACTAACTTTACACCAGACAAGAAGTAAATAGCAGTAAACTAACTTTACACCAGACAAGAAGTAGATAGCAGTAAACTAACTTTACACCAGACAAGAAGTAAATAGCAGTAAACTAACTTTACATCAGACAAGAAGTAGCTAACAGTAAACTAACTTTGCATCAGACAAGAAGACATCAGACAAGACGTAGATAGCTGTAAACTAACTTTACATCAGACAAGAAGACAACAGACAGGAAGTAGAACTTTACATCAGAGAGGAAGTAGATAGCAGGGAGCTCATTTTACACCAGAAACTTTGAAAGTACTGACCTGCTCTGATCTTGCTGACTGGACTTGGGGGCGGAGACAGTGTCAGTGATTGGGGCGGAGACTGCGGCAGTGATGGGGTCAGGCTGGGGGAGGCCACCTGCATGGAGGCAGCTTTCTGTCCATGGCCTTGAGGTGAGGAGGGGTTTTGAGGAGCTGCAACCAGAAGATCATTTAGGATGTGCAGGATGGTGCTCACACTTCTCCTTGGCAGGCCATTTCCATCCTGAAGTGAGGGATCCAGTGTTCCTGCACACAGTCAAATGAGTATGTGTTAGAGAGGGAGTACAGCAACAAGCAAACAGATGAAAGAGATCAGGTAAAACACTTCCTTTTTCTTTAGCCCTTTGTTTCCAGTTGTGGCAGAGGTGCTCAACCAGCTGCTTTATCCTTAGTTATCCCATGCAGATCTGTACTTGTCGTCATTTCCTTATTATTTATTGTTGTCTCTACGTCTCTTTTCTGAGTGTTTTTAGGTGAAATGTTTACTTGGTAACTGGGAAATATTGCGACAGATCGGTCACCCGGGACAAGGAAACTATGATTATAACAAGGATGAGACAGGGAAATTATGATGATAACAAGGATGAGACAGGGAAACTATGATGATAACATGGATGAGACAAGGAAACTTTGATGATAACATGGATGAGGCAAGGAAACTTTGATGATAACATGGATGAGACAAGGAAACTTTGATGATAACATGGATGAGACAGGGAAACTTTGATGATAACAAGGATGAGACAGGGAAACTATACGATGATAACATGGATGAGACAAGGAAACTATATGATTATCACAGGATGAGACAAGGAAACAATATGATTATCATGATGCGTCAAGGAAAACTATGAGTTTCATGATGATCATGAGAACAAGCGAGGAAACTATATGATGACCACAGGATGAAACAAGGAAACTATATGATGATAACAAGGATGAGATAAAGAAACTATGTGAAATCACAACAATACCTCATTAAAAAATGCTAAAGGTCATGAAACTAGCAGTAAACCAACCTTGGAAGGTCCCAGTATAAATGCCACGACCTATATGTTTCATGCTGTTGATGACAGCTCCAGGGCTTGGCGGAGGAGTGGGAATAGAGCTCTCAGATGATAAAGTGGGTAGAGTTTGTAGGTGCTGGAATATCCTCTGGGGTGAGGCGGTCTCTGCAGTTGATGATGATGCAACAACAGGAGGAGTTCGGCTTTCTGTGGTTACAGGTGGCGTGACTGAGGTAGATGGACTTGTGGAAGACTGGGAAAATAAGTACAGAAATGACAATTTAATTCATTAACGTCAGAGAGAATAAGTACAGAAATGACAATGATTTAATTCATCAACATCAGAGAGGGAAAAAAAAGTTCAGAAATGGCAATGACGCTGAAAAGAGATAACATAAGTACAGAAACAATATTAATTAAGCTAATTAATAAGTATAAGGCAATAACAGCTGTAAAATTCCTTCATCTAGTAAAAGAAAATAATTAAAAATAAGCTGTAACTCATCAAAATATTTTAAATTTAATTAGATAAGATGTGTTTAATATTTATAAACTAGAACTTTAATTACAGGCCCTCCTCTGATTCATGTCAATGATGCATTTCTACCACAGTGAGACAACGAGTAATCAATGAGAAAACTATATACAAACGATGATTTCATTGGTTACTATTTTTACTCTGTGGTGAAGAGGTTAAGGGTTAAGTTCATAATCCTGCTTACCACATTTGAATCACAGCTGCAGACGATTTGGCAGCAGACTGCCTTATGTTGGTTTTTATGAAAATGGTATGAGTGCCCGTCATTCAGAAAGCAATGGCAAACTACTGAACGTAAACTTGCCAAGGTATTACAAACAGTCAAAAATGCTGGGGTAGACTGCTACATCCTGTAAAGGATATGCAACTAACTTTTTAACTATGTAATTAATGGAGCATCTATGGTTGATGAAAATAATGTATTTCTACCATAATAAGAATGAATAACTGAATGAGCAGAACAGAAAACAGACATGAAACAAAGCTTACACACTATGAATAACTGAATGAACAGTACAGAAAACAGACATGAAACAAAGCTTACACACTATGAATTACTGAATGAACAGTACAGACTGCTGACATAAGACAGAGAGGACAGACTATAAATTACTGATTGAACAGTACAGAATGCAGACATGAGACAGAGAGGACAGACTATAAATTACTGAATGAACAGTACAGATTACAGACATGAAACAGAGGGCAGACTATGAATAACTGTATGAACAGTACAGATTACAGACATGAAACAACGAGAACATAGTATGAATTACTGAATGAACAGTACAGATTACAGACAAGAAACAGAGAGGACAGACTGAATAACCGAATGAACAGTACAGATGTGCAGGAAAGAGAAAACCCCAAACTTGAAAGTGATCATGGAAAAATCACACACAACTCACTGTCAACTTGGAACCGACGTTGATTCCGTGCAGTTTATGTAGCCTCTGGGATAAACACCTGGTGGCTTCGGCTAATGTTGATGGAGACAATCCGGCCGGGGATATTACGGCTGCGGTGGCAGGAGTAACTGCACTGGAACTGGGGCGTGCCTGGGGTGGACATTGTCCCTGGCCTTGGAGCATGGACAGCTGCAGTTGTACAAAGACCATGTTCTCACCCATGTGGATGGCCAACATGAGAGGGCTTCTGCCAGACAGGAAGTCACTCACCTGTGTCAGAAGTGTCAAATGTTAATCACATGTAAAGACCACCATATATCTGGTCATGTTATAGCAATAGATGTGAACATACAGGACAAGGCATGGCAAACTGCATCACCATATAGATAGATTATGTAACACATAAACATACACTACAGAAACACACACCAGACAAATATGCACCACATAAACACACCACGCAAACCACACATACATACACACCATACAAACACACACACACCATACAAATACACAAAAACACAAAATACAAACACACCACACAAACACGCACCACACAAATAAAAACCACACAAATACACACCATGCACCACACAACATACAACACACAAATACACACCACACAAATACACACCACACAAACGCACAACACACAAACACATACCTGGTTTTCCGTGAGGTTTTCCAGTGCCTGTACTATATTTTTATCTGTGTGGTGCAGCTGAAAGTAAATAAACAAACTCATCAATATCATCTAGAGAAATTGATTACAATAGACAGAGACACACAAATGGCTTCTCAGTTCTCACCATGATTGGAATATGAGCAAAACTAATGCTTTCCACAAGTAATGCCAAGAGTTATCTGAAGTGATGTGAACAGTTCACTTCCTCACTACTGCTTGTATTTTGGAGCAGTGGAAGGGGGAAGGTGGAGGGGATATCTTATGATGTCAAATGTGATGATGTCACTAATGTCTGATGTGATGATCCCACTATTGTCTGTGTAATTTTCTGGCTATTGGCATCAGCAGAGATTGTTATTGTATTATGTGGTCATGTTTCATGGGACACACGTTTGTCCAGTTTACTAAACCACAATTATTTACGCCATATTGCAGAAGAGGAAAGGTAGCCCTACATCCAAGGGTAGGGTAGGGTAGGGTAGGGTAGGGTAGGGTAGGGTAGGGTAGGGTAGGGTAGGGTAGGGTAGGGTAGGGTAGGGTAGGGTAGAAGAGATTTAAACGACACAATTCCTTTTCCGCTGCTGTCACAATTTAGCCAATCAGAAACCTAGATCATTTACAACAACATGCGCTGTATTCAGTGAGCAACGGGCTTACAAAATACAATGAAACAAATCAGCTTGTGTCCTGTTGGAGATCGCAGAATGTGCAGGTCCGTGGTCGTCCATGCCACTCGGCCACACGATCGTGGTTATGACGCATGTGTAGAGCCTCGACAGGACAGGAACAAGCACAGACACGCGTGTCAACGTCTGACGTCATTCTCCCCCAGATCTACACATTTCTAATTGTATAATTTCACTTTGTCATATCCTCATTGCAACAAAGATTTCTCTTAGGTGATAACAAAGACATGCGTTGAAATCAGAAAGCTACACCGGACAACCGCCTTCTACAGACGTGGCGCCATAGATCGCCTACCTCACTCAAATCTCCCACCGCACCATCGTAGTAGTGCTAACATTAAACCTACGCTTAAACCCGCACAAAAACAAGACAGGTTAATGTAGTCGACGCACTGGTGCTATCCTCGAGTCCTGCGAACGGACTGATACATCCTCCAATGTTACAGCCCCCGCCAGTCGTTTCTCTCTCTCTCTCTCTCTCTCTCTCTCTCTCTCTCTCTCTCTCTCTCTCTCTCTCTCTCTCTCTCTCTCTCTCTCGGCAAATCATGGGTTGGACATTTCTTAATTGTCACCCATTTATGTCGAAAAGGTCACACTGTTGTCGCCGACGGCAGCTGTCAAGTAAAGCAGCCCTGTGCCATGAAATACTGTAGGACATCCTTCAGTTATTTGTTTGTTATCTCCGATCCCGCAATCTTCGCTGACCTAATTTTTCTGGCTGATCCAGGAGCCTGGCAAAAAAAAATTAGAGCATTGACCTGACCTCAGTCAAGGACGTTTGGCGCGGGGGCAACAACGATGACGTCATTCGCCGTTGACCTCACAATAAAAATCCCACCCGCTGGCTGCCACTTCCTCGCCGAGGTCCCCAACCCATCGATCTCTACCGTCATTACGTGAGCTCGGCGTTGATGGCACCCGGTCTGTCAACAAGAGTCGGCGACCTGTCTTCAAGACAATCTTGATCTAATCGGTCACAGGTAAATTTGCCCAGCAAATCCACCCGGGGGTTGATCACAACCTCCTGCATAGGACATCAACCATGTTTTAAAGCAGAAATCAAAAGCAAAGCAAACGTTCTTAGTTGTGTTGTGCATGGATTGTTGTTCTTAGTTGTGATCGTGGGATTAATTGTTATCCTTATTTGTGATCGTGTATAAAATGTTCTTAGTTGTGATTGTGCATTGTTGTGATCTTGGGATTGGTTGTTGTCCTTAGTTGTGATCTTGGGATTAGTTGTTGTCCTTAGTTGTGATCTTGGTATAAGTTGTTGTCCTCAGTTGTGATCGTGTATAAATTGTTGTTCTGAGTTGTGATCGTGCATAAATTGCAATTGTTTGATATCACTGTGGGTCACCGCGGCCGAAGGTTGGCGATTACAACTTCTCTGGTGACCGCGGAAGGGAGTTCGTTATGAACACCGGTCCTGTACTTGGGGACGTTCATTACAAGTACCTTAGAAGTCCGTGTCTGATGGCGAGGGGAAGCTAACTCACACACAAAATCAGTGCAGTTGCAATCACTAGTAGCAGAGCTGCACGTGTATGGACAAGGCGGGAGTGCAAAGCGAGTAAGAATACTATAACTGAGCCATAATCACATCTTGAGGAGGGCAATGCAATATGGGACAGAACCCGGTGCAATGTAGTCGATTCTTGTACACGTAACCCCTTGTAACATTGCGTAACTTTGTAGTGGTTGTCTCTTCTCTCCTCCGTCACCCAGCAAATGTGGCTGAGGGGTAAGGCGTTCACTTGTAATTCGAGTGATTCGCCTTACAAAATAAGAAACGTGAAAATAGTAAATCCCCCGGGTAGTGCATGGAACGTCTAGTCATCTCAGATAAAGGCAACAGACCCAGGGCACCCGTACGAATGTTCAACGCGCTCAGAGAAAGAATACCTACAGCATATGTAGTTGGTGTGCACACATTTGGGTGCTGGTGCATATCTCAGACAGGAGACTGAGGTCCTTATGGAGTTACTGAGGAGTGCAATGAAAATAATCATTACAAAATCCTGCCAAATTCACAAGAGGACACGAAGAATATTGATTCCATTCATTTGACTGCAGTCACATTGCTGACATGCCTCAATCTGGATTAAATCCCTGGACACAGGGACAAAGAGAATGTTGATTCCCGCTCCACGACGGCATTCATATATTTGATATTTTTGAATCTTGAATTACGCGTATGATTTCAATCAGACAATTTGTCGGGTTCTTGTTCGTGATTGCAATCAAATAAATGATATATATAAATGCTGATTCCTAGGTCGTTTCAGAACGTCCCCCCCCCCCCCCCCCCACTAGTCCATCACTTTCTCAAGCCTTGTGCGTTTCACGAAGTAACACAAAAAAGCCATGATGTGCACACATTAAATGGGTTAGAAGTGTTATAAAACAGCTGTCTGTAGACAAATTAAACACACGAAACATGCACGAAAGATAATAACACACTCGGGATTACAGCGTCCCTAACGTACTATCATACTCGGCCAACTAAATCCCAATTCTTCACAAAAAGTGCAGAGGTACACAAAGACAGTTCAATATCCCCCGTCCCATTTTGAAAAAGGGATAGGATGTACAACAACAAAGAAAATATTCCAGGAAAACACGGATTCTGCGCCTGGAGACGAGAGAGAATTCAGTCACCTGCCATTGTAACAACAAGAAGGAAACATGTAAATGCGCCATATCTAGCCTGACACCCCCGAATGTGAAGAATGAGTTTCGTCCACAGCATGAGTAAACCAGGTCAACTCGTGCGTAAGTTGTATCGATCTCCATCGATTTTCTTTTTACTCATTCAGGAAAAACCGGCACCAGGCCAACAGAGGAGGCGAGATAATGCCAGTGTGATTGAGGAGGAAGTTTGGTTTTTCTTGTCTCCTCTAGTTTCTTGTGCGTGTTCTCTCTTCTCCCTTTCCACATAACAGCCTTCTGTGTACGGATTGTGGACAGATCGATTGCAATCAGAGCGTGAACACTCACAACAGAACAGGGGTACAGGGGGACAGCAAAAGCTATCAGAACAGTGATCGCGAACTGGCGGTTGTGAAATTCCAATTTGCATCGGGGTGATTTTCGACTCGCGTACATCCCCTTCTGGGTTTTAGTGTGCGTGAGTAACTTGTCTTGCCAGCGGATTGTTACGCAATGGCAAACAAGGGAGGGAGGAGGGAAGATGGGGCGAACCTTGAACGAAATAAAAAACATGATCCGATATTTCCCATTGTTGGAGGTCGCGCCCTTAAGTGTAATCTGACAGTAGACAGCATCATTCTTAACCAAGACACCATCAGTTGACGCGAAGCCCCGCCTCCCAGGTGTCACTAGGTGACGGATACCGGATAGTAACACCCCCTCCATGTATGACGTAGTGTTGGCTAATCTACCAGGCGGACACAAGTTGTTATTTTCTCATCTTCTACCATTGGGTGCCTGGCGACTGTTGACAAGATCTACCCTACAACACAAAGGGCAAAGAAAGACGAGGTTAGGCCTTGTGGGGTGCGCATCGGTTGTTTCAACACGCCTCTTCTCTTACACTTGAGTGTTGACAACAGAGCAGAGTGATCTGGTGTAGAAAGAGCAATGTAGCCTCCTTATCTGCTCAATACTCACCCGTTCCCTGTTCCTTCCCTCACTCCAAGATGCAGATGTAAATAACAGAGCTGTGTTATAAAATTACCATACATGTTTATGTGTGTTTTTCTCTTACATGCTAGGATATGTAGAGAAATGAGACCGTGCTGCGATGTAAAACAAACGCGCAACACATCTTCTGTTTGAATATCAGGATACATCAGAATGTATAATCGTGTGGCTATGTACGTCTGCATAAATACACTCTCTTCGTTTTCGGACAAAAAGGCAGGGCGGGTCACAATGGTAGAGGGGCGGGTCACAATGGTAGAGGGGCGGGTCACAATGGTAGAGGGGCGGGTCACAATGGTAGAGGGGCGGGTCACAATAGTAGAGGGGCGGGTCACAATAGTAGAGGGGCGGGTCCCAATGGTGGAGGGGCGGGTCACAATGGTAGAGGGGCGGGTCCCAATGGTGGAGGGGCGGGTCCCAATGGTGGAGGGGCGGGTCCCAATGGTGGAGGGGCGGGTCACAATGGTAGAGGGGCGGGTCACAATGGTAGAGGGGCGGGTCACAATGGTAGAGGGGCGGGTCACAATGGTAGAGGGGGCGGGTCACAATGGTAGAGGGGCGGGTCCCAATAGTAGAGGGGCGGGTCCCAATGGTGGAGAGGGGGATCATAATGATAGAGGGGCGGGTCAAAATGGTAGAGGGGCGGGTCATAATGGTGGAGAGGGGGATCATAATGATAGAGGGGCGGGTCACAATGATAGAGGGGGAGGGTCACAATGGTGGAGAGGGGGTCACAATGGTGGAGAGGGGGTCACAATGGTGGAGAGGGGGTCACAATAGTGGAGATGGGGGGGGGGGTCACAATAGTGGAGGGGGGTCATAATGGTGGAGGGGGTGAGTCACAATGGTGGAGGGGGGGGTCAAATGGTGGAGGGGGTGGGTCACAATGGTGGAGTGGGCGGGTCACAATAGTGGAGACGGGGGGTCACAATGGTGGAGTGGGCGGGTCACAATGGTGGAGGGGGGGGGTCACAATAGTGGAGACGGGGGGGGGGGGTCACAATAGTGGAGACGGGGGGGGGGGTCACAATGGTGGATAGGGGGTCACAATGGTGGATTGGGCGGATCACAATAGTGGAGACGGGGGGGGGGGGGGGGTCACAATGGTGGAGGGGGCGTGTCACAAAGGTGGAGGAGCGGGTCACAATGGTGGAGGGGGCGTATCACAATGATGGAGAGGGCGGGTCACAATGGTGTAGGAGCGGGTCACAATGGTGGAGGGGGCGGGTCACAATGGTGGAGGGGGCGGGTCACAATGGTGGAGGGGGCGGGTCACAATGGTGGAGGAGGCGGGGGAAGTAGATAGCTGAACCCCCGTGGGTATATAGGTGCTGCTTCTCTGCATTATTCTTGAGCAAAGTCGAATTTTCTGATGGCATTCTTCCTCCGAAGTCGGAGAGTGTCATTCGGCGAGGAACCACCAGTCTGCACACCAATAAGCCAGACATTGGGACAACGGATACTCACGCAAACCTCAGCCCGGTATGACATCACATTGATGTTGGACAACAGGATGTCTTCATCCGACATTCAGGACGTCACGCTGGAGTTCACAGCCAGCGAACACAAGCAAGCAAGCACTGACGGCATTTATGCAAGTCCATGCGTCTCTTGACCGCAGCCAGCAATAATCAGTCCTGCTCGTTAATCTGCCACATGATCGACAGTAGCCAAGAGAAAACTACTAAAGGAGAGACCGAAACGGCCAAATTAAAATACAATCAAAGATGAAAGATCGTTGACAACACGCTGAGTCACTTTATTCCACAGCCAAGAACTATAATTTGGTAACCTGTAATTGCCTCCCTTCCTGATTGCTTTGGCAGCTGTCTCGTGATGAAGGTAACAGGCGGAATATGTCAGCGTTGCTAAGATGTCCTAAATGGACGGTTGCTTGTCAATATTTCATAATTTCACACAACAGTTGCTCCCGAAGCAATATCAAGCATATATACACACAGGCGCCCTGGCGACAACCGGAGAGAATGTCAATATACGACAGGGCATTAGTCACAAATCTATACATTGCGTCATCATAGCTGGCGGGAGGCGGGTCGGAACGGAGGCGAGCTGCAGTCTAACCCTAGTTGGAGATGTGGTTATGGCTGGAAAGAAAATGTGTGGGAGGCAATTTTACCTTGGATCAACGTTTTCCGATGTTCACAGGTTGGGGGGGGGGGACTAACAGCTGGCGGGACATATCTTCCCAGGCTGTGTGTGACTCATTCAGGACATAAAGATGGAGAAACAAAATAACCCAGCGGTGTTTGGCTATCTCAGGTCGTGGGCTAATGTTGCAAACATTTTCATCATATAGGGTGTATGGCGGTGTCACTCTCTGTGACTGCTGGACAGCTGGTTTTGTCACTATAACATAATTTATAAGGGTAATATGGAGGAAAGAAAACAAAAACTACAAACCAGAACACGACAGCATACACAAGTTTGGCAGATACCATAAACTTGAGATTCAGAGCAGGACATTGTGGACTCGGAGGACACCTCCATCGAATGGGACTCATAGACCCCGTCTTTTGCCCTTTCTGGAGCACTTCAAGCAAACTCCAAAAGACGTTCTACAAGACTGCCATGACTTGGCCGAATTGAGCGAAGAAATCAGGCCAAATGGAGCGACCTTTGAGAGAAACTCAAGGGGACCGTAGAAGACCTCTAGAGATAACCGTTCTGTATGTGACCCGATGCTGGAACAGACGCATAGCAAACGAAGACGAAGGAGGAGGAGGAGGAACAGCAGCAACAGAGGCATACAAAGATCACTAGACCATTTCACCCTACAGAAAGTCACTATAACTCAAGAGGTTGAAGAAGAGTCCAGAGACGCACGTATTTCTGCAGCTGTAGGTACTCATGTTGCAGGCGTGTTTCTTAACCCAGAGGCTGAGTTTCCAGCGTGGACGTGTCAGGTCTTGAACTATGTGTCCTCTAAATGCCTCTCACCTCTGTGGCTCTTCTTTTACATCCGGTCCATTCATATACAGGCATTGATAATGCACATTGGGAGCAAGTCGCCGCTGAACGTGTTGCATGGAGGGCAAGCATCAGAAATGGAATAAAGACAAAGAAGAAAATTATTGCAGATAAGTCACACACCGAGGGTGTGAGACGTAAGATGGTGCATGATGGTGGAAATGACCACGTGTTCACATGCACCCACGGTGGACGAACATTTACAGCGCGAATTGGCCTTATCATTCGCTTCCACCATGGGTAAAAGTTATTATGCCTTTTTGAAGCACAAACTATCGTCTGTCAAGACGGCAAGGTGCCAATGGGTGGATTCATATTATAATCAACAATTATCTGAACCAATTATATAGCAATCAATAATTATCTTTATCAATGAGATCACAATAACATATCTGGACCAATCAGATCATAATAACCTATCTGGACCAATCAGATCACAATAGCCAATCTGTACCAATCAGATCACAGTTAAATACCTGGACCCATCAGATCACACTTGACACAGCTTACCTTCAGATACAAAAAAAAACAAACAAACAACATAAGCTAGTTCCTCCGAAGTCGGAGAGTGTCTGCCTGTACGGCGAGGAACCACCAGTCTGCACACCAATAAGCCAGACATTGGACAACGGATACTCACGCAAACCTCAGGTCCTGTATGACATCACACTGATGTTGGATAACAGGATGCCTTCATCCGACATACAGGACTTCGCGTTGGAGCTCAAGCCAACGAACACAAGCAAGCAAGCAAGCTAGTGTAAAGGCAGATAGTGCCGTAGAGATATGAAGTGTTAAACAGCCGCATGTACTAACCTAGTGGGGTGAGGGGACCACCTACATTCCTCACCATCGTACCTCCTCAAACCTGAAAACTAGCCAGTACCCAGTTTACGAGGCGCGGTCGTCCTGGCATCTATGAGGTCATTAAAAAAAAAAAAAAATTCCGACCCTTGAGGAATCAGAACACATGACTACACAGTCGAGTTTACTAAGAACTACGCCACCAAGCCCCTCAGCAGACGTACAACTTCCGTGCTTTGATACCTACTTGCTTCCTGTCTTCAGCAATTAATGTCTTTCATTGCACAATGGCGATGACGACATTAATGGACCTCGCGGGTATACCCAGTATTCTCTTGTTTCAGTTTCTGAAAACCGGTAAGTTAATCAACAAACGACAGTCACGGCGGAAAGAAGACAGAAGAAGTATGTTAGAACATTGCATCATGGCAATCTAGACATGGCCGATATCCGGACCGATAGTTCTCTACGGACATGTAGGGTGTGCGTGCTGGTTGACGGAACGGCGGCACGGATCAGCAATGATGGAGTAGGAGGCCGGGTGGGGATAATCGGGAGACAGAGCTTGATAAACGAGGTCACGGGGCAGTCAGGACTAGACATCATTAGTTAGAATCCCACCACCAAGAACTGCGAAGATGCCGCGTGAAATGGGTTCGTTACATGAGGCACGTGCCTGTTTGAGCGCGTGTGAGAGAGAGGGACACACACACACACACACACATATATGTATGTGTGTGTGTGTGTGTGTGGAGAGAGATAGAAAATAAGAGAGAGACAGAGAGCTAGAGAGAGCGATAACGAGATAAACAGAAATATATATATATATATATATATATATATATATATATATATATATATATATATATATATATATATATATATATATATAGAGAGAGAGAGAGAGAGAGAGAGAGAGCGATAGAAAGAGAGAAGGAGAAAGCTGTATGTTATTGTACATTTAACTCTTGTCACCTTTCCCCGCTGTATAATAATAGTAATATTTAAAATAACAACAATCTCCCTATATATCGTATGGTCAATCAATCAATAAATCATGTGCCATGCCATATCGTATGGTAGGAAGTGAAAATGTATTGAGAAATGAAATAACACACCGACGACGAATATAATAATAATAATAATAATAATAATAATAATAATAATAATAATAATAATAGGCACCATGCCGTCTTGAGAAGCGATAGCTTGTTACATTGTGCTTTTAAAAAGGTGTAACTACAACCCATGGTGGTAGCAAATGTGACTGATCAGACCAATTTTTTTTTAAATTCGCATATCCTTTACAGGACATCGCTGTCAACAGCAGCATCTTTCAGCTGTCTGTTGATTTCTTGGCAAGATTACGCTCAGTAGTTTGCCATTGCTTTCTGAACGGCCGGCTCAGTTATCCCGCAAGTCACCAGCGGGAGTCGAACCGCCTCCAGCTCTCGCCCGCTACGAGACTCTGCGTGATAAACGGGATTACGGAGAAAGAGTTGTAACCCCTCGGCCAGAGAGATCAATACGCACGGCAAATGTTCGTCCATAAGGGTTGCATGTGAACACACATCTCCGATTCTAGATATGTGAACTGGCCTACTATCTCCAGTCTGCGTCATCAATAAAGATTGATGGTGCACCTTGTGACATAATCTGTGTCTTCCTTTTGCTAATTGTTAAATCAAATTCAGAACAAGCATTGGAGAATGCATTTAGTAGACGTTGCTTGCTTGCTTGTGTTTGTTGGCTTGAGCTCCAACGTGAAGTCCTGTATGTCGGATGAAGGCATCCTGTTGTCCAACATCAGTGTGATGTCATAATACAGGACCTGAGTTTTGCGTGAGTATCCGTTGTCCCATGTCTGGCTTATTGGTGTGCATCTGCCATCTAACTTTAGTCTTGGCCTTCAATCTCTGAGCATTGTAGAGGCCGCCATCTGAGCGTGAGTGAATGTGTATACCACCATCCTGATCACGAAAGGCATATTTCAGTAGAAGTGAAAAGTATATCCCAAAGAGGGTGGGAGCTAGTACACAACCTTGCTTAACTCCACTCTTGATTTCACACGCTTCTGAAGCTGCACCACTAATCTTGATTATAGCCTTCATGCCTGTGTGGATCGATTCCACAATGGACAGAAGAGTTGGTGGGTAGCCGATCTTCCGTGGCGCCTTGAACAGACCCTCACGACTGACCAAAACAAAGAGATCGATGAATTTAATAATAGTAATAAATTATTGTTGATGATAATTACAATACACCCCGAAAAAACAAAGAGGAGGAAATTGATTAACAAATTAAACAATGACAATGGATATGATTTTTAAAAACATTGACAATGGGTGTATAAATGAAATAATCATTACAACAATAAATGACGTCTATCAGTATTATGTTAGCTATGGCCTGATAGTAGAAGTGGTTGCACAATCTGAACAACTGATAAAACCAACTTGAACACAAACAACCAACAGATAAAGATATGAATAAATGAGTGTAGAAGTTGATTATACGCTGGTAGAAACTATAATTATAATTATACTCTGTACGTACCTTCATTGCGTTGAATGAATTCGGTCGACAAACTTAGAAAGAGCTGGCAAGTTTATGGCTAGGCGTTGACTCAAATGTGGACAACACGGATTTGATGGCGTCGACCAGGCATGTTTTGCACCCACACCTACCGCGCATTTATACGCCGATTAAATTTAGAAACTGGTTCAATCTCTCCGCGAAACTTTGGCCCCCAAAATGTCCTCAACATAAGCAGGACACAAACGCCGACACTGCCAGAACTGACGTTAACTTAATACTAGGACGAAGTGTGTTGTCCCCACCCAGTTAAACCATGGGGACATTCTTGTTCAGGGAGACTTTGTCTGGGCGTGGTTGAAAGGTCGGGACAAAGACGTAGTTCTTATGACAGCTTAGCTTTCACGGGAAAGTAATTGCAGGGGGAAAAATAAGAATCAGTATAAATGTATAATATAGAAGTAATATCCGCATGAAGTATGGGTGTGATCTAGAGTATTTAGCACACAGCTGACTAGCACACGACCGCCTGTGAATATTTATGCTACAGTTCAATGGGCGGGGAAGGGGACGAGGAGTTAGATCCATCAAGAATTGGCTAGTGAAGATTGGTTACTGAGACCAACATTGGTTACTGAGACCAACATTGTATACTGAGACCAACATTGGATACTGAGACCAACATTGTTACTGAGACCAACATTGGTTACTGAGACCAACATTTTGTACTGAGACCAACATTTTATACTGAGACCAACATTGGTTACTGAGACCAACATGGTTACTGAGACCAACATTGGTTACTGAGACCAACATTGGTTACTGAGACCAACATTTTATACTGAGACCAACATTGGTTACTGAGACCAACATTGGTTACTGAGACCAACATTGTATACTGAGACCAACATTTTATACTGAGACCAACATTGGTTACTGAGACCAACATTGTATACTGAGACCAACATTTTATACTGAGACCAACATTGGTTACTGAGACCAACAATGGTTACTGAGACCAACATTTTATACTGAGACCAACATTTTATACTGAGACCAACATTGGTTACTGGGACAAACAATTGTTACTGAGACCAACATTTTATACTGAGACCAACATTGGTTACTGGGACCAACAATGGTTACTGAGACCAACATTTTATACTGAGACCAACATTGGTTACTGAGACCAACAATGGTTACTGAGACCAACATTTTATACTGAGACCAACATTGGTTACTGAGACCAACATTTTATACTGAGATCAACAATGGTTACTGAGACCAACATTTTATACTGAGACCAACATTGGTTACTGGGACCAACAATGGTTACTGAGACCAACATTTTATACTGAGACCAACATTGGTTACTGGGACCAACATTTTATACTGAGACCAACATTTTATACTGAGACCAACATTGGTTACTGAGACCAACATTGGTTACTGGGACCAACAATGGTTACTGAGACCAACATTTTATACTGAGACCAACATTGGTTACTGGGACCAACATTTTATACTGAGACCAACATTTTATACTGAGACCAACATTGGTTACTGAGACCAACATTGGTTACTGAGACCAACAATGGTTACTGAGACCAACATTTTATACTGAGACCAACATTTTATACTGAGACCAACATTTTATACTGAGACCAACATTTTATACTGAGACCAACAATGGTTACTGAGACCAACATTGGTTATTGAGATAAACATTGGTTATTGAGATAAACATTGGTTACTGAGATAAACAAACATGGGAAAACTGTGCTGCTTTTGAGGCTTGGTAAGACAAGACAGAGAGAGAGAGAGAGAGAGAGAGAGAGAGAGAGAGAGAGAGAGAGAGAGAGAGAGAGAGAGAGAGAGAGAGAGAGAGAGAGAGAGAGAGAAGTTGGAGAAAGCCAAAGGAGAATCAGAATTTTGCTACAGCTGAGAGCTGAGCTCGGACCAAAGTCTCGACAAACAGACAGATGAACTACTGTGTCATCACGGCCCCAGAGAGAAGGCGAGACAAGGCTAAACCCCAGGTCTGAAGTACAAGACGGAGCAAGTCAGAAAGTATGGAGAGTAGACAACGCCCAGCTCAAAAACTGCCACCTAATGGACTGAGTGGCTCTTAGGTTAAGACGCTCGCCCCTGGCTGTTGTTGCAGACCTGGTTCGGTTAAGAACATAGACAATGAATGTTTAAAACAAGGCACGAATGATATACTCCTCTTCACCTTTCCCCGAAGAGGAGAATCGGACTTCTAGACTTCGCAGATAAGGGCGAGACGTTCCCAGGACCCGACCTCAAGGTCCCAACCAGTGACGATTAAGAATCTCAAACCGGACTTCAAATGCCGCGTGTGAGTGTTTGTGTGTGTGTGTTTATGTGTGTCTGTAAGTGTGAGTGTCCTGCCCCAGCGATGGGCGTGTGCCCTTTGACACATGAAAGGTTACCTGGCTTTGTGTGTGTTCAGACACCACCTAGTGATGCATTCATGCGCAGTCTGCACTGGCTTTGAGACAAACCGCCTCCGCCCACAGAATGCACGCATGTCAACCATGACAAGACAGTGCGCGCATGTCAACCATGACAAGACAGTGCGCGCATGTCAACCATGACAACTGTTACCGTTATCATTTCAGCTTCTGACATTTCGTCTGTCGTTAGTTAAGTTAGTTAGTCGAGGTTCCAACTTCACGGCAACGGGTCGTCCCCATTATGCTCCGTTCCTGTGCCAGTGAATATCACACGAAATGCTTCCCACTGTCCAATGTGAAAAGTGGAATAGGCAGGAGTCTCGGCAATCCAACAACCCGCATAATGCCGCTGCCAGAATGCCAACACAAAATTAATCCAAGAAAACCACAGTCTGTCGTTATACAGGGTCATTGTAAAGTCTCACTACACTTCGTATGTAGAGTAGAACAATGTTTGAAAAATGAAGTACATAAAAATTGTGCTCCACAGTCTATCGTGAAGCAACATGCAGCGAATGGCTGTCGTCTGCTGGAGTAATTCTTCGGACTCCAAACAGAATGTGTTATCAATGGAAGAAATATTTTATTTTATTTATTTTGTGTTGTGGGGGGGGGGGGGGGGGGGGGGGAGAGTGTTGAACAAGTGTTTCGTAATGGCAGTCGACACACGCGGATGGTTGTTCAAAGAATTAAAACAAGATCTCCTGATAACCAACACCCTCGTCGCATTACGGTTAGACATGTTTTGAATAAGTTATATAATGAATACTTCATTGGTACATTCCAGCTTTCCCAAAAAACAGCGTTTGACCATAGCAGTAACTATTATATTAATTCAATGAATTTATTAGCACATTTGTTTATGACGTCATGTACTTAATTTTTCAGAATTGTACTACATACAAAGTCTTACAGACACCCTGGTGACGTGTCATAACATACCTTGACACCCACACTGGCTCGCCTCTCTAACCCCCCGGAATGTATTTCTACATACATGCGTACCTGTTCACCCAAACGAGATTGCAGAATCGCCCCGTACACCAACTCGCAGAAACAAATGTCACAGGTTTACAGCATGAGTCTGGGTGGGGGAGGGTAGCAAAGAAGGACAATTTTACGTTCAGCAGTAAATGAAGACAATCATTATTATCATTATGTGACATGCCGATAAGCGTGGGCTGTCACGTTTCCCTATCTCACTCGATCACCAGAGTCGTGGATCAGCTCTGTGTTTTTTGTCTGATTATACCACGTGGCCAAGTCATCTAGATATTTACCTCTCTGCCTTCACTATGTTCCTTTTCCCTCAATCTTGCCAGTTGTCACCAAGTTCTCCAGATCATTGCTTCTCATAACGTGACCAAAAAAACTTCTGTCTGCGTCTAACTTCTCTAATCAGTTTATGGTTTTCATGTGTTTCTTGTAGGACTTGGTCGTTGTTTTTCTGTCGGTTCATGGTATTCTTGGCATCGTGTACAACCAGTGTGTTTCTGGAACGATCACCGCCTGCAAGTGACAACATCCTGGAGGAGACTGAGCATCTGTTGCTTGGTCTGGGCTGCTGTGGTGATCCTCCAGTAAAGTGTTGACACATACCCAGTGTTGATACATACGAGGCGCTATGATGTATATTCTCCAGTGAGTGAGTGGCACCTTGCAGTCTTGACAGACCAAAATATGTGGATTGGAATTTGGCCAACATTCCATCTCACAATGCCTAAGCAGATCTTCTGAGAACATGTGATGCCCAAACGACATGTTCCCTCTTTCGGCCTTGCCTTGTTTGATCCAGAGGAAAGGGTAACCAATACGTCTGGCACAAGGTAGGCTGCAGACGCTGGCGGCTCAGCGTCAAACCTCCGAGACCTCTCCCCCACGAGCAGGAGGCGAGCAGTGCCAGACCCTAAACCTTTGGGACTTGACTTAACAAGGCAACAGCCAAACCCCGCAAGTAAGGGTCGTATACGCGCCCGGACCACTGGGCACGTACACCTGTCAATCGCAAGTGTCTGTGGCAGGCGGGGAGATTTGCTCGCAGCAGCAGACGAGCAATATCTCCGGCGGGCCTATCCTCGTTGGTCGAGGGATCCACACAAGTCAGGCGGGGAGTCTGACGGTAGTACACGCTTACACAGGTCCAGACACTTACGATTCTCCAGTAACCACTAACATATCCAGGGCGCTGTGATGTCGATTCTCCAGTAACCACTAAAATATCCAGGGCGCTTTGATGTCGATTCTTCAGTAACCATTAACATATCCAGGGCTCTACGATGTCGAATCTCCAGTAATCACCAATACTTTACCAAACAAACCATCGTGTGTGCAGCGAGGTCGGCAAGTACCATCAATTTTCATAAACGTAACCTTGGGAACGCAATTTGAACGCAGCCCCGCTCCTTAATTCCCACCAACTAAAGTCAGAAGGCAGATGGCCGCTGTTGTAGTTCACCCGTGCGTGGTATAATTTCTCGACACGATCGTCATCTAAGGCCATGCCTACTGGCGTGGGCCATCATCCTTCTTCACATCTTACGGCCTTCAACAGCGTGGATCAATGCATCCGTTGACAGCTTTCCGTGCCACGTGAAAAGGCAAACCACGCCAGTTGTCACATGGTCCAGTTTTCATTTATTTATTTATTTATATTTATTTATTTATTTATATTTATTTATTTATTATTTGCATTCGCTCGCCTTGAACTGAAGCCTAGTCCACACACGTGCTACACGCTTGGTTCACTGGACTGATTTTTGCATGTGAATAAGCTTTCCCTATTACCAATGTCCCTCGCCACCAGGCTTGTGAGGGACTTGTAATTTACGTCCCCAAGTCAAGGACGAGAAGTCAACATTTTAGTCCAATCGACAGGTCTAAATGTAGTAAACAATGAGAACTACCTCTTTCTGAGGTTTGTGATCAGTTATCTCTGTGGATTTATTCATTCACTATGTCCCAAGCCAGTCAGCGTGGGCGGTTATGTTTCCCCAACTTACAAGATCATCAGTGTCGCGGGTCAGTTCCGTGTTCTTGTCTTGACCATGCCATGTGGTCAAGCCACCCAGGTTAAATATTTACGTCTCTGCCTTCCCCTTGTAACTTTCCCTTCAATCTTACCTGTTGTCACCAAGTTCGCTAGCTTATTTCTTCCCCTAACGTGCCCCAAAAAGATTGGACTGTTTACGCCTAATTTCTCTCATCAGTTTTGTGTGTGTATTGGTCTCTCTCGAAGAGCTCAGATTACTCGCCCTGACTGTCCAGGCAACTCTCAGCATATTTCTATAGAAGCACGTTTATAAGGCCTCAAGGGTTTCGTTTTTGCTCGTCTACTTATTGTCCAGTCCAGAGCAGTGTTAAAGCTGGTACTGTGCAACATGCAAGCCTTCTCTTTCTAACCTCCAGTGTCAGGAATTTATGCATAAGATGTTCACTTTACAAATTGCGCAACAGTTGCTTGTCCTATTGTGTGGTTCCTGAGACGAATGTTCGAAATTCCTTGAGACTACCAGAGTAACTAACGACGATTGCCTGGAAGGGGCTAATGAAACTATACAGAACGAAAAGAAAGAGACTAACAGCGTTCTTTGGTCATGTGATGAGAAGAGAGGCACTGCAGAACATCGTGACAACTGGAAAGATCAAGGGGAAGAGAGGCAGAAGCAGAACAAGAGAAATTATGCTGAATGGGCTGAGATAACATCAAAGACAGCGATCTATGGAGAAATATCAACACCTACGCCAGCTGGCGGGCCATTTGATTATGATGATTATGTTATTCATCCCTATGATACATCTTCAATACTTCAATATAATGTTATCAAGGCACCTAGATATATGAATGTGTATACTAGTCCCGAATGAATGCAAAAGACTAACTATACATTTAAGCCAAAAAAACAAAAAAACAAGAATAGTCAACCAACAAATATCTGGTGCCGTCGACCGCTACACGCTGAAAGAGATACTGAGGAGGGGATCTGAGTAGTTATGGACTCAATAGGTCGATGTACAATGAGGATATTCTGGAGACTAGCTAACTACCTAACTAACCAAAATCCGTTTCTTGGATGTTACCATTAGTACTCTAGTATCCCTATTATTCAAACCCATGCCCATTACCTAACTTTCTACAGCCACTGTATCCGCCATCTTCTGTAGCTTCTCCACACACGATATAAAAACGCCTCCTTTGCCTGGGAACAAGCCAAGCTGGTGAGGTGGAAACTGAAAACCGCAGGTAAACAATAACCCGACCACAACTATTTAAACCAAGGGCCGGTTGTTAGCTATGGGATTTCACACGAGAGGCAAGCCGGCGCACGGATCCGGGAAAATAGAACAATCAACCCAGCTGTTTCATTGATAAATATTTGCCTTTGTTCAGGTAGATATTACCAAATAAGGATTTGGTTTGTGCTAACTACCAGCCAATAGCAGCCATGGTTTCAACGACCCAATTACCACCCACGTAACGTTGTCATCTCACATGCATCCCTGCTATTTGGAGCTCAGGGCGATATGCTGGTCGGAGAAATGTCAGGTTGGTTGGCTGAAGCATTGGCTTGTTGGTTGGTTGGTTGGTTGAATGGTTGGCTGAATGGTTGGTTGGTTGATTGGTTGGTAGATTGACCGTGAATAATGCCCAGGAAAACTGAGTTTTAACTCTTATTAGAGCTCAGTACACCCGAGCTCTTGAGTCGGGGTGTGCTTGGAGTGAGATTGGAGTACAGAATTGCCCATGGACTCGATATCAAAGTATCATCATCACGGAGTATGTGTTCCCAGAGTTCCCCCTCCTCAAGCTCAGAAACTAGAGGGGTGTGCACGACCGGCACCGCGACTTTGATAGTGTGTGTCGTCTTGTGTATGTGTGTGTGTGGTGTTTGATGTTGTGTGTATGTGGTTTGGTGTGTATGTGGTTTGATGTGTCGTGTTGTGTGTGTGTGTGGTTTGATGTTGTGTGTCATGTTGTGTGTGTGGTTTGATGTTGTGTGTTTCAGAGTGTGGTGTAATGGTGTGTGTCGTGATGTGTGTGTGTGGTTTGATTCTGTCTCATGTTGTGTGTGTGGTTTGATGTTGTGTGTTGTATTGTGTGTGAGGTTTGATGTTGTGTGTTGTGTTGTGTATGTGGTTTGGTGTGTGTGTGGTTTGATGTTGTGTGTCATGATGTGTGTGTGTGGTTTGATGTGTGTCGTGCTGTGTATGGTTTGATGTGTGTCGTGCTGTGTATGGTTTAACGTGTGTTGTGTTGTTTGATGTGTGTGGTTTGATGGTGTGTCGTGTTGTCTATGTGTGTGTGTTTTGATGTTGTGAGTCGTTTTGTGAGTATGGTATCATGTTGTGGTGTGTTGTGTATGGTTTAATGGTGGTGTTGTGTGTGGTTTAATGGTGGTGTTGTGTGTGGTTTAATGGTGGTGTTGTGTGTGGTTTAATGGTGGTGTTGTGTGTGGTTTAATGGTGGTGTTGTGTGTGGTTTAATGGTGGTGTTGTGTGTGGTGTGGGTGTTCTCTGCCCCATTTGGACATGGTGGCATTTATTGTTGTTCAATCTACAATCTGTTGCCTTGTTTAGTACACTATAATGCATAAAGTGAGCTCCTGAGGTAAAATTGTACAATCTGTTGCCTTGTTTAGAACAAAGGAATGCATAAAGTAAACTTGTGAGGTAAAATTAACCGTACAATGTCGACTGACTTCACCGTTGGTTTTACCTTGTGCTGGAGAAGGAAGTATGTCTGATTGCGCATGCTCTGTGCCGGTCGGGTCCGGGTTGGTCAGAACAGGATGCCACAGTTCTATGGCGTTTGCTACAAGATATCAAGTGGGTGTTGGGGGGTCACGCAGATAACACAACCACACACCCTGCCTGGAGAACATAGTTCGCAGTAGTGGGAATTATTTCCACATCACTGTAATCATGATTCAGCTAGACTCGGTCACACGCTCTAGAAGATAGGGGAGACATGGTAGCCGTGGGGTACGCTGCCTTGTTTGGTGATAGCAGATTTCAACACCTGAAAGATACAGACTGATGTGGCATACTGTATTGAGAAATGGCTGCAGAAACGGGTTGGGTGAGACAGTGAAGTAGATTTCTGACAATACCCTGGTCCGGTTTTCTTTCTTTGTGATACACATCTTCAGTTGTCTGATCTGTTTTTCTTCATTTGCTCGCTTTTAACCCAAGCGTAGTTCCCCCCCCCCCCCCCCCCCCACACACACACACACAACTATTTCTGGTGACAGGACTGATTTTTTTTTTCGTGTGGATTAGCTTCCCTATAACTATTACCAGTGTCCCTCGCTATGAGGCAAACCCACTGATTAAACCTTACCGCCTTCACGTGTCCGATTAACTCTTGATTTACATACACGCTCAAATATAGCGTTGCTACAAGCTTGTGTTTGGCAGTACATTCCTGGTGATAATTGGTAGCAGTGTCATGCTCATTGTTTCAGATCGCCATATTACCGAATATTAATTACACCACACATTATCACACAGATTACCATGGAGAGCTAATTTGTCTATAAAAGTATGAGGCTAGAAAGCTTATTATACCCGCAACACCCCAACGCTTTTAAATTGGTCACGTGCTTTCCCTTTATTTTACTGTATGTCATATGAGTTCTGTGATGTCATGACACAGCCTGAAACACGGGCCGACGCATGTCATGTATGTTTTATGATGTCAAGACACGGAAGCTCCAAACAACGTCGGCATTAATTATTCACAAACACCTGTCAGGGGGAAAACAGGGCGGGCTTCCCTAGCAACGAAGCATCGGAACCACGCCACCATTCACACTTGCCGTGAACTCAAGTCATTTGCATGCGCCGACGTCACAAATGACAGGAAGTCCATGAAAGAATGGCGATGATTTTAATTTAATACAGCCAACACAATAATGAATAAAAACCGGGTGTCAGACTGACGTGAATGAATGACTTAATTCTATATTTGGACCTCAGATTGCTGGCCTAGATTCCCAAAATAGCTAGAGGTGAGTAGTAACTGGGACGTATCTGACCTGGGGCGCAAGTGACCTGGCCTTCGAGAGATATCATGTCTACTTTATTATTCTACAAGATGACGTTTATGACACAGACAGTATCTTCATGAGTGACTGAGGCTCCCCCCCCCCCCAAAAAAAAAAAACAACCTCCAATTGATCATATAGAGAGAACATGAGAACTGTGCACGAACTCCGAGTGCCGGGGAGGTCCGCATGTACGTGTAGTAGTATCCCACATTGAGTTTGGTCTTGAGTACTTGGATGTGTGTATATGTCGCAGAGACTGGGTAGACATATAGGCATGTTAATAGATAAGTAGATAGGTAGATAGATAGGCAGAAAGAAAGAAAGACATACACGCATACAGACACATTAATAATTAGGTAGATATGCAGAAAGACAGATAGACAAGCATACAGACAAATTAATAGATTAGTAGACAGACAGACAGACAAAACATACAGATACTTACACTGAGGCCCGACTCCATATTTGGCAACAAGGTCACGTGACTATCGTCTGGGATCTGATAATCTTGTATACAGCCGTCCTTCAACACTCTGTGGACGAAACGGTCAATACTCAGTGCATGTTGGTAATGTTACGTTTGCTGTTAATTGTACATTTATTGTGTATTGGCAGAACCCACCCAGACGTACAAGTGGAAGAAACCAAAGTCCACGATGAATGAATGCACGATGAATGAATGAATGAATGAAACTACCAGCTTATCAGTTACTTTAATCATATACAATGCCAAGAACACCATGGGCAGACAGAAAGACCAATGAGCAAGTCCTACAAGAAACAAATGAAAACTGTAAACTCATTAACGGAAGTAGATGTAGAAACCTAAAGAACTTGACAACTAGCAACAATGGAAGGCAGAGAAGTAAATACCTGGATGGCTTGGTCACGTGGCATAGTCGAGACAAGAACACAGAACTGATGCAAGACTCTGGTGATCGTGTGAGATGGCGAAACATAACCGCCCACGCTTACCGGCACGGCACACGATGACCATATTCAGTACAGGCATTTTAATATCATTTAATATCAATGACACCACACGGCCAGGGTGATAATTCACATGCTAACGGTGAGGGGTCTGGGATAAATCCCTACACGCTGGGCTCCAATATTGACTTCTTAACAAAGCCATGGCAAACTACTGAACGTAAACTTGTCTATAAAATCAAGATGGGGTTATGGTTCATCGTAACGTCCTGAGAAGGACATTCACCACTGAAATATGAACAATGTGTTCATTATCAGCAGTGTGTTAATTATGAACAGTAGAGGCTGTCATGGAGTCAGACAGACGGGCAATGCGCAGTCACCTTGGTGCTAAATTTAACCAGAACTTCCCGCGTCAAATGTAAGGGGGCAGAATTGTGTTTCACAACATGGACTGCCTTCCCTCCCCTTGCCTGATGACGTCAATGGCAACGTCTGCTGGGCTAATGGATAGAGGCAACGTTTGTTTGTTGGTTATTTGACTGTTGTTGTTTCTTGGTAATTTGAAATTTGTTGGTAATTTGACATATGTTGGTAATTTGGCATTTGTTGTTTATTGGTAATTTTATGTTTGTTGTTTGGTGGTATTTGACGTTTCTTGGTAATTTGACGTTTGTTTGTTGGCAGTTTGACATTTCTTGTTAATTTTACATTTACAATATGTTGGTAATGTTACGTTTGTTGTTTGTTGGTAATTTTAAATTTACAATATAATGTACAAACCCCCTGATCCACATACACTACAAACCGACAACCAGCCACAACCAGGCAGGCCAAACCCCGTGTATCAGACCCACCCCCTTTGGTCGCCTTTTACGACAAGCACAGGACGTTTACAGTGTCACTATACCTCCACAAGGAGTCCCAACACAACACGGGCGGTCTGACAGACCTGTCACTCTTCTCTCGGCCCTCTAACAAGATTTACATTGTACCCATTCACACCACAGAGGCCTCAATCCCGACTTTCCTTCAACTTAGACCATACTATGGCTAATATATGTCACAGATTAACCCGTCTAACCTATATATTCTATCTACCCACCCGACCTGCCTACTCAGCAAACTTGCCTACATGACAAACCTACCTACTTACCTACCTACCTAAAGATCAAGCAAATGCCTGCTTACCCATACCCACCCTTGTCTGTGTCTGTCTGCCTGTATTTGTCTGTGCATGTACGTAGTTATGTTCCCAGACAGACAGACAGATAGATAGATGGATAGATAGATAGATAGATAGATGGATAGATAGATGGATAGATACACAGATGTGGTCACTGCTGAAAAGACATCAATAAACAAACAAAACAATACATTATCTACAACCAGGAAAAAAAAGACCACACATAATCCAGTTAAAGCCCAGAAGGATTGAACAAGAGATTGCAAACCCAATTTAAAATCAATCAATAAATTACACAAGATATTGCCTAATACCGTGATGCATTCTGTGACATGTCTGGGCATATTTTATTGCGTGTCACAAATCCATGGGCTCCAAAAGTGTCTTTGCACGTAACAACCTCCCCCCATCACTGACATTGCATACGTCATTACTGTCAATTACAGGTAATCAGGAAAACTGGATGACAGTAATAGGCGCACACAAACCTGCACAGGAGGAGGAGGGGGGGGGGGGGGCTGTTCCAATCCGCCTGACGTCATCAACCGCGTGCGGGCTGGTACAAAATTGGAACAACGATCGGGAGCAAGAATAACTCGTCAGTTACGCCAACAGCCTCCCAGACATGTCCACACACGTGACAATGCGTGTACGCACGTGTGTCTGTGCGTGCGATTGCGTGTCTGTCTGTGAGATTGCGTGTCTGTGCGTGAGATTGTGTGTACACGCGTGCGTCAGTAATGTCCAATATTAAATACATCAACAAAGGACTCCTAATTGGATGGATGGAGACACACTGTGATAACACAGGAAATAAACATTCAAGCCAAGATAAACCTTTGTTGATGTCTTCGTGGTTCAGTGGTAACAGACATGCCCACTGCCGCGGGTGTCTGACCTTTCTGACGCTCACAATTAGGTCGGGTTCAATAGGCCTATATGAGTGTCTGGGTGTGAGTGTGTGTATGTGTGTTATTGGTTCAAACACGCAATACCGCGTGAGTGTACATGTTCTACAGACGTTGCGTCACGTGGAGAGACCATATCGCTGCGGCTAGCACGTTGACTTGGCGACCTGCTGGTATTGTGTTCGAATCTCTATCTGCTTGGGGATTTGTTAAATCGACCTGGCACAGCTCGCCAAGACACATTGATGGCAGAGTACACCAGCAGGCACCGAAGACTGGACACATCCAGACAACAGACACCGAAGACTGGGCACATCCAGACAACAGACACCGAAGACTGGGCACATCCAGCCAACAGACACCGAAGACTGGGCACATCCAGCCAACAGACACCGAAGACTGGGCACATCCAGACAACAGACACCGAAGACTGGGCACATCCAGCCAACAGACACTGAAGACTGGGCACATCCAGCCAACAGACACCGAAGACTGGGCACATCCAGCCAACAGACACCGAAGACTGGGCACATCCAGACAACAGACACCGAAGACTGGGCACATCCAGCCAACAGACACCGAAGACTGGGCACATCCAGACAACAGACACCGAAGACTGGGCACATCCAGCCAACAGACACCGAAGACTGGGCACATCCAGACAACAGACACCGAAGACTGGGCACATCCAGACAACAGACACCGAAGACTGGGCACATCCAGCCAACAGACACCGAAGACTGGGCACATCCAGCCAACAGACACCGAAGACTGGGCACATCCAGCCAAAAGACACCGAAGACTGGGCACATCCAGACAACAGACACCGAAGACTGGGCACATCCAGCCAACAGACACCGAAGACTGGGCACATCCAGACAACAGACACCGAAGACTGGGCACATCCAGACAACAGACACCGAAGACTGGGCACATCCAGCCAACAGACACCGAAGACTGGGCACATCCAGCCAACAGACACCGAAGACTGGGCACATCCAGACAACAGACACCGAAGACTGGGCACATCCAGCCAAAAGACACCGAAGACTGGGCACATCCAGACAACAGACACCGAAGACTGGGCACATCCAGCCAACAGACACCGAAGACTGGGCACATCCAGACAACAGACACCGAAGACTGGGCACATCCAGACAACAGACACCGAAGACTGGGCACATCCAGACAACAGACACCGAAGACTGGGCACATCCAGCCAACAGACACCGAAGACTGGGCACATCCAGCCAACAGACACCGAAGACTGGGCACATCCAGACAACAGACACCGAAGACTGGGCACATCCAGCCAAAAGACACCGAAGACTGGGCACATCCAGACAACAGACACCGAAGACTGGGCACATCCAGCCAACAGACACCGAAGACTGGGCACATCCAGACAACAGACACCGAAGACTGGGCACATCCAGCCAACAGACACCGAAGACTGGGCACATCCAGACAACAGACACCGAAGGTCGGGCATTGACACCGAGGGTCAGGTACAACCAGTCAACAGACACCCAAAGACTGAGTACATCCAGCCAACAGACACCCGAAGACCGAGTACATCCAGCCAACAGACACCCGATGACCGAGTACATCCAGCCAACAGACACCCGAAGACCGAGTACAACCAGCCAACAGACACCCAAAGACTGAGTACATCCAACCAACAGACACCCAAAGACTGAGTACATCCAGCCAACAGACACCCAAAGACTGAGTACATCCAGCCAACAGACACCCAAAGACTGAGTACAACCAGCCAACAGACACCCAAAGACTGAGTACATCCAGCCAACAGACACCCAAAGACTGAGTACAACCAGTCAACAGACACCCAAAGACTGAGTACATCCAGCCAACAGACACCCGATGACTGAGTACATCCAGCCAACAGACACCCGATGACCGAGTACATCCAGCCAACAGACACCCGAAGACTGAGTACATCCAGCCAACAGACACCCGAAGACTGAGTACATCCAGCCAACAGACATCGAAGTCCGGGTACGAACACATCTTAAGAAAGACACTGCCTTTCCTCGAGCACAGTTTGCGGTCTAGCACAATTCCGCATTCGCTTGTGTCGGGGTTTTCCCGATGTGCCACATTTCCTCTGACAACACAACACACCCCGGATGTGACAACCACTGGCAGATCAGTAAACAGGTGTCAGTTTGGCCAGCATGAAGGTATTTCTGGCAGGATTTGCTGGGTTGAAGACAATTCCGGGACATAAACGTGTATGTCCAGACAACCTGTGTCGCCTTCTTAAATTTCACAGATTACATGAGGGAGGAATCGGGTTCAAAGCATGTGGTCTATCACAACAACACGGATGGGTGGTATATTTAATATCGGTATATAAAATGTTGCTGCTACTACCACCATCACTACTGATACTACTATAACCACAACTACTACCGCTACCGACACCACTCACTACCACGACAAATTACTAAACAACAGCAATGGTACTCAACCTGTGGTGCTACTAACAGATGCAAAATCAGTACTCGAGGCGCTCCTCTCT
Source organism: Cepaea nemoralis (assembly GCA_014155875.1). Classification (NCBI taxonomy): domain Eukaryota; kingdom Metazoa; phylum Mollusca; class Gastropoda; order Stylommatophora; family Helicidae; genus Cepaea; species Cepaea nemoralis. The sequence goes on along the minus strand of JACEFZ010000076.1, from coordinate 37,286 downwards.
GGGAAATTGCCAGTACTAAGGACACTACTCTCTGAACTTAGCAGTCAGCATAAAGTCACCATACAGTGGATACCATCCCACTGTGGAGTACCCGGAAACGACAGAGCTGATCAATTGGCTAAGGAAGGAGCCAAAGAAGAACAGCTTGATGTGCCCGTTACATACCACCAAAAGAAAAGAATGATCAAATCAGTCAGAAAGCCACCAAAACCTGCTCAAGACGACTACCACGTTATGGACAGACCAGAACAAGTCATTATTCTGCGCCTCAGAACAGGACACAATAGATTACGCAACCACATGTATACAAAATTCAAGATTGGTGAAACAGCCATGTGCACATGTGGATTGGCGTCGCAGACAGCAGAGCACATACTCCAAGACTGCCCAAAATATAACATATCTAGGCAAACCTTCTGGCCTAGAGAGACGACAGTGGAAGATAAACTCTATGGACCACTGTGTGAACTGAAAAAAACAGTTCAATTCATGCAAGAGACGACATTGCAGATATAGACATATTTCAAGCGAACGAAAGAAGAAGAAGAAGAAGAAGAAGAACTACCACGACATTTTAGTTACAACTCCTCTAATAAAGTATCGCGAAACAAAATATTTACCTAATATCTAGAGGTATTGTAAATTCTGTCTCCAATACAGTAACTACCACGACTAATTGCTTATTATTATAATTACTACTACTATTATACTTATTACTATTATGATTATTACCATTAGTATTAATAATATTACTACTATTATTATTACTCTTATTATTACGATCAACGGCAAATAAAAGAGAAGACCCGGACTTAATGTTTGGCTGACAACACGTGCCTTACACCTGTACTTGCCTGGCAAGCAGATGTACTGGTTCCCCCAGGTCTGATGACGTCAAACATCACTCAATGTTGCACTCAGAAGGTGCGGACAGGCTGCACGTGTGCCAGCCAGAAGATAGCGTCAGCGCACATACAGCCAGGCCTATCTGTTGGGGTGTCAGAGCACATTTCATCACACACACACACACGCGAGCGCGCGCGCACACACACACACATGTGTGTATACAACAACCAACCGATGTTTGCAAACCCTTACTTGTATATCACTACACGTATTTATGTTATCCTCTCCTACACTTGGCTGTACATGTCTCAATGGTCTCCAGAAAGAACCACCAGCTGAGAGGCCCATTATTTACTGTGAGGGTCCAAAAGCAGGTGTGGGTCTCTGACCCCAGGAGATCCTGGTCTTTGACGCCATGGGCGCTTTGTTAGTGACTCCATGGGGTATTGCCCCTTGACTGAAGGAAGACCTGATCAATGACATCTGGAACTCCAAGTGGACAGTTCACAAAGTGACAGCATGACACGGCCGGTGTCCATCTGTAGAAGTCTCGGACACCAGGGAACCTGGTGCAGGTCTATTGTCCAGTTCAAGCAGGGGTGTGTCAAAAAAGAGAGCGCAGGTAATGATGGCTTAATTGGCACTGATCACTAGGACACTGAAGATCGAATGAGAGGACTTACTGCGGGCGATTTGTGACAGTCTGATGATTGATGACATGTCTCTTAAGGAATCATCCCCAGACCAGCTGTTGGTAGTGGGGAATCATCCCCAGACCAGCTGTTGGTAGCGGGGAATCTAGTCTGCACCTGGCGGCAATGGGCTCCGACTTGTGGCTACCTTAGCCAGCCAGTCAGAGACAATCTGCATCCAAGTGTACTTGTGGCTAACTTAGCCAGCCAGTCAGGGACAGTCTGCATCCACATGTTCCACTTGTGGCTAACTTAGCCAGCCAGTCAGGGACAGTCTGCAGCCACATGTTCCACTTGTGGCTAACTTATCAGCCAGTCAGGGACAGCCTGCATCCACATGTTTCACTTGTGGCTAACTTATCAGCCAGTCAGGGACAGTCTTCATCCACATGTTCCACTTGTGGCTAACTTATCAGCCAGTCAGGGACAGTCTGCACCCACATGTTCCACTTGTATTGGGATAAACTGAGCATACATGGGCCTCCTCCAAGAGTAAGATAATTGCATGTCGTTTTCATGACGTCGCAGTCAACCCCATCATTTGTGGCTATTCATGATTGTCTAAGCAATGTTATGTTCAATTATTTGACATTGTTGTCTGGACTGGATGACCCATGCTCGTGAGACGGTGGGGTTGTGCTCATGCGCTAACTATCCCCACACCACAGCCCTCTAAGACTGATGACATAAATTCTTTCTCGGAATCATACATCTAGTAGCATCAATGTGCACACGTAGGCACGCACGCATACACAGTGCACCGATTTGCCACTGACACACACACACTGCTTTGATTTCCAATAAATAAGACCCTTAAGCCGGGGTTCTGTGGTGAAGGAGTTACAGACGCAATTCGTAATCGAAACACAGCGGCGGGTGACTTGGCTTCAGAACGCCTTGCGTTGATATTCATAGAATGGCATGAGTCCTGGTCGTTCAGAAAGCTATGGCAAACTACTGAACGTAAACTTGCCAAGAAGTCACAAGAGGCAAACAAATGTTGGGGTTGCCTATGACGTCTTGCAAAGGCTATGCGAGACACGTAATACGACCTGCGTGGAGTCAAACTCCCACCCCCAGCAGGACTGTAAGCAAGTATGCCAGCGCCGCGATCGCAAAACTAGGTTACTCGCCATTCCACACTTATCTGAAAGCCGGGCCAACCACACATCCCAGGCATGTGACGTGTGTGGGCGGGTGTGGGGAGATAAGTAAACCGGAGAAATTCGGAACATCTACGTCTGATTACACCCAGTGCAGAAAGCCATTGCCAGCAGGCAAAGCGCAGACAGCCACTCCGACATGTCGGCTAACTGGGGCTCCAAGCTCTGACACACAGGCATAAACACGCCAGGCGACACACAAACCTACATTTGAGGGGCTACGTTCAAACATTCGCCATTTTTCTTTTGACTATTTAATGCGCAGTTTGCTGTTATCTGCGACCTTTGGCCAACATATGAGGTCAGGGGTCACACTTTGCATGCTGCACTATATAGAAGACTGTATGTATGTGTGTGAGTGCGTATGTATGTATGTACGTACGTACGTGGGAACCTAAGGCGATATCACAGCACATTAGACAGTAGAAACCTGGCGACTTAATCTCATAACCCCACACCCCAGGCACCATCTACCCAGAACTAGTCTGTATCATGTGTGTGTGCCCACAACTACAACCCGCCCACACAATTGCAACCCTCACAAGACGTCCTGACAATTATAACCCGTCACACAACCCCCTCCACACAAATACAACCTCTAACACAACTGCAACCCCTCACACAACAGTCGTGTGTGTTGCAACAAGGCCATGAAGTGTCATCACACAACTACAACCCCTCACACAACACGGCCAGGCTGTGTCACCACACAACTACAACCCCTCACACAACAAGGCCATGAAGTGTCACCACACAACTACAACCCCTCACACAACAAGGCCATGAAGTGTCACCACACAACTACAACCCCTCACACAACACGGCCAGGCTGTGTCACCACACAACTACAACCCCTCACACAACATGGCCAGGCTGTGTCACCACACAACTACAACCCATCACACAACACGGCCAGGGTGTGTCACCACACAACTACAACCCCTCACACAACAAGGCCATGAAGTGTCACCACACAACTACAACCCATCACACAACACGGCCAGGGTGTGTCACCACACAACTACAACCCCTCACACAACAAGGCCATGAAGTGTCACCACACAACTACAACCCCTCACACAACATGGCCAGGATGTGTCACCACACAACTACAACCCCTCACACAACACGGCCAGGCTGTGTCACCACACAAATCAGTGAGATTCTGTCACAGATAATTACACTGGCCTGTGCTACAAGTCGTCTTCTGTCATCACGCGCAGTTACGAAGATAAAAACACTTAAGACATTTGTGACAGTCTGCACAAAAGTATACAGAAAAAAACGTCAGAAAGTAAGCAAACAGAAATGTAAAAATATTAATAACAAATGCAGAGCACGGATAACAACATTATTAATAAAGCAGTTAATATTCTGCGCAGACATAGTCAAGTTTCGCGAAGATCCAGGCTGGTAAAATAAAATATATGCCAGTTATTACCTTGGGGGGAAAAATAGCTTATTCCTTTGACGTCAGAGTTCCGCCAAGCGTGGGTATCCGGGTCACATTGCAAACAGGCAAGCGAACGGACCTGGGCGAAGATAGCGGGGCTCGGAGGGGAGAGGTACCAACGCGTGATGTACCCAGACTTGCTGGTGTGGTCTCTGCGAGGTGGTCACAGCGCAAATTCTCTTTCTCACGCGACTAACATACATAAACAATGGCAGGGGGGACAACAAACGGCCATGTCACGTGACAGGCTTTCACGTCAGAGAGCGACTGACCCCATTTGAATGTTTACAAATATTAGGGAGTGCAGAGGCCATCAATACGGGATGTGTTCATGGGATCATTAAAACCGTTGTTGACGCTGGTTGTAAACAGTAGAAGTACCTTGGTGGTCGGGTAGATAGCCAGCGTACCCAGCAACTTAACCGACTGACAGCTCTAGAAAATTCAAAACAATGAACTCACGTAGTGAATGTAAACACACAAGCCACAAAGCATGTTCCACATTGAATGTTCCATAATGGAACGATACCTGTAACTGCGTGTTACTGCTGAAGTATCATTCATTTATTCACTTCAGATAATGTAGAACTCTACAGTATGCACATGACGAAATGCAGCAAAATATTTTTTAATTAATTGTGTTGCGTATCCCTTACGGGACGTTGCAGTCAACACCAGCATTTTCAGCTGCTGTAACTGTAACCTGACGTAGGAGGACACTAGGGCAGGGAGGCTCGAGTAAGGCTGACTACCACATCAGGTGTACAACTGTATCTGCCACGCCCAGCTGATCATGATCAGGTCTACAATGGCCTGGGTGGGTGTTGCTTGAGGTTCTATGCTCCACTTGGACATGGACGGTAGCAGAAGGAAGCAGAAGTCGCGGCATTGGATGATGTGCAACGCCCGAGGACACAAGAAATTATGGGTTGGGTGGGGTGAAGCTGAAGGTAATAGCGGCAGAAAGAGCAGGAAACCACTAGTGGATGTCCCAGGTCAGGGGTCAGCGCAAACAGGTCAGTGTCGCGTGCACCAAAGACGGCAGATGAACACACATCAGGCGTTAACTGAACAAGACGTTAACTGAACAAAGTCCAGGAGGTAGACTGAAGTGTCTAGGTCGCCAAACCGACTAGCGGTACATCTTTAGTGGGAGCAAGTAAAGCTTATCTGGGTGTTAAATCATAGAAACTGCACATATATTAGGAGACATCTGACAAGTCTGGGTGATTAGTCGACCTCTTTCTCAAGGCAACTACGCTCTCTTAACCGGGTTAGCTATGTCTGCAGTGCAGATAAAGATGAGGAACAGATACAGATGTTAAAATAAACACACAAAAGGCAAGGATAACTGTTATGACACTATTGAATTGGTGGTAGTAAACAGAAGCACCAAATTTAGAATTTTCAAATACATATCAATTAGCAAACCCTTTATGGCCACTAACACAGTTCATAAACAGACACACATGTATGTACTGGGCATGCGTGGACATACACTTGTTTCTGCAGCAAGAGGCTGTCGTCATCTGGAGGTGACCGGTTCGAAACGCACTCGGTAATTATAATTTTCAATATTTATATTGTCAGATGTGCCCTCTATTTCTCTCTTCCACTTATATGCGCGCCAAACAATACATGTGTTTTGAAACTTTCAGTTCTGATGTTACATCAGTCATTCTACGGCTTTCATCAGGTTGACCCCACCCAGCAGTATAGCACACTATACATATATAGCATTGAGAAATCGTAGATATATAACATATACAGATTACACACGGCTGTCGTGTGTTCTGTGGTATGGAACAATAGGGGAGGTGGGGGAAGGGGGTTGGCTGGTTATAGCCGAGTTTATGGGACTACTCTAATGTTGAGGTAAGTATTCTTGTCTTTTACCTGTTTTTGTCGTTTTGTTTTTCTTGTTCCGATGATAAAGATGTCATTGGAAACGCTCTGTGTGCTTTTTTCATCTACTGGATCCGGCTAGTTATATCGTGAGTGTGTGTTTGTGTGTGTTCCGTGTCCTTTGTTCGGCAAGTGCGACCCGAATGCTCGGGGACTCTCTTTGTTGATGGAGACAAAGACATTTCCCAGCACAGAAGTCAGCCAGGCCACTTGTAAGGTCAACCGGCGCATGCGCAGTGTCCGAAATTCCTGACTGATCTGGGTCACTAGCAGGTCAGAGGTTAGAGTGTGGGCTGTGACATTCCGGAGTCCGTTAGTGTAGTGAATGTGCAAGGCAGGACAGTTTTTGACCTCCAGGACAGTGTTTGATGTACTTCCGTGTTTGACCTCCTGGACAGTGTTTGATGTACTTAATTGTGTTTGCCTTTGCCGCTGTCTGATACCTAAATCTGTTAAAACACCGAGCCGTCTTGACACATGCGCACGTGGGGCAGTTATCTATGGGCCTCGCGTATTAATCGAAGCCTGGGATGGACCCTAATATAACTTCTCTTTGAGGCTGAACGGTGTGGAATAATGGTATAATCGAATATCAGCTTAATTTCACTCATACATTAATTGGAGAAAGGAGGATTGGGGGGGGGAGGCAAATAGAGGATGCATGCATGTCAGGAAAAATAGCCATAATATACATCACACAATAACTATACTCAACAGTAGAATCGTTACAAATCCGTTCCAACTTTTTCAAAGTTGTTTCGGAATAAATTTCCGATGCAATGTTTGTAAATTTTCATGGCCGGACAAAGGATACCACGTGTAAATTCGAATGTTAACTGTCCTTTCAAGGACATTGTAACCAACCACGTGTGGGCTGTTCGTTAATTACTTGGCAATGTGTTACGTTCAGTAGTTTGGTCAAATAAAAGTTAAGTGCAATTTTTAAGAACGATGTGTTTGTGTGATAGGTCTACCAAAGAAGTTAATTAAATAAACTTTGAGAATGATGTGTTGTTCATAGTAAAAAATAATAAATAATAATATTAATAATAATAATAAATAAAGTATTAGATACTCTCGAAAGCCTTGGGTCGTTTTGGTATATGGTGTGAGCCCAGTATTGGACTAACAAGAAACAAACTGTCACTCTGCAAGTGATGAAGTTTATGTCACACTTTAACCCCACCACACTTCCTGGTGCCCGTGTAATGTGATTTATACAGAAGTTTATTTAGTCTCTTATATTTAGAGGCCACCGTGGCCGACAGGGTTAAAATACTGGCGCTTAAAACTCCCTGTGTGCTGCTGGCAGTGTATGAGGTTCATTTCTTACACCGGTCAGTTGGACTTGGACGTTCAGAAAACAACGGCAAACTACTCAACGTAAAATTAACTAGTAAATGAGCCTGTGGTTGGTGGCAACGTCCTGCAGAGAACATGAACATTGTCTGATGTTTAAAAAAATGATAATGTTGAATAAGGTTCAGTCATATGCCGTTGACATAGCTATTATTTATAGATTGAGTGGAGCCCCAGTGCACTGCTTTGACCAAGGCCTATAGCCTAGTTAAGAGGGCACAGTTAAACACCATGGCTGGATTTGGAACACTAAAAGTGCTGACGGTCTCAACCCCAGCTATTTCCATCCAGGTTGATTGAACAGACCTGGCCTGCTGTCTATTTCTGCGGTTGTGTTTGATCTTTGGACTCACACCTTGTTTAATGACAAACAGGCAAAGCCCCGTCAGTGGGCTCCGGCATTCGGACATCCTGGGGAAGGGCCGGCCCATAGAGTGAGCAAATATTTGAAGGTACAGGGCGGACATGCCGGGCTGTCACCTGCAGGGTTGGGCACGCTAGGCTGTCAGCTGGGGGGGGGGGGGGGGGGCATGCAGGGTTGGGCACGCTAGGCTGTCACAGAGGGGGGGGGGGGGCATGCAGGGCTGTCATCTGCAGTGATGGACATGGCATGGAGGATTGTCAGCTGCAGTGATGGACGTGGCATGGAGGGTTATCTGCAGGAAGGGACGTGGCATGGAGGGTTGTCATCTGCAGTGATGGACGTGGCATGGAGGGTTGTCATCTGCAGTGATGGACGTGGCATGGAGGGTTGTCATCTGCAGTGATGGACGTGGCATGGAGGGTTGTCATCTGCAGGAAGGGACGTGGCATGCAGGGCTGTCATCTGCAGTGATGGACATGGCATGGAGGGTTGTCAGCTGCAGTGATGGACGTGGCATGGAGGGTTATCTGCAGGAAGGGACGTGGCATGGAGGGTTGTCATCTGCAGTGATGGACGTGGCATGGAGGGTTGTCATCTGCAGTGATGGACGTGGCATGGAGGGTTGTCATCTGCAGGAAGGGACGTGGCATGGAGGGCTGTCATCTGCAAGGGATGGGGCATGGAGGGTTGTCATCTGCAGTGATGGACATGGCATGGAGGGTTGTCATCTGCAGTGATGGACGTGGCATGGAGGGTTGTCATCTGCAGTGATGGACGTGGCATGGAGGGCTGTCATATGCAGTGATGGATGTGGCATGGAGGGTTGTCATCTGCAGTGATGGATGTGGCATGGAGGGTTGTCATCTGCAGGAAGGGACGTGGCATGGAGGGCTGTCATCTGCAGTGATGGACGTGGCATGGAGGGCTGTCAGCTGCAGGAAGGGACGTGGCATGGAGGGTTGTCATCTGCAGTGATGGACGTGGCATGGAGGGCTGTCATCTGCAGTGATGGACATGGCATGGAGGGTTGTCATCTGCAGTGATGGATGTGGCACGGAGGGTTGTCATCTGCAGTGATGGATGTGGCATGGAGGGTTGTCATCTGCAGTGATGGACGTGGCATGGAGGGCTGTCATCTGCAGTGATGGACATGGCATGGGGGGTTGTCATCTGCAGTGATGGATGTGGCACGGAGGGTTGTCATCTGCAGTGATGGACGTGGCATGGAGGGTTGTCATCTGCAGTGATGGACATGGCATGGAGGGCTGTCATCTGCAGTGATGGACGTGGAATGGAGGGGTGTCATCTGCAGTGATGGACGTGGAATGGAGGGTTGTCATCTGCAGTGATGGACGTGGCATGGAGGGTTGTCATCTGCAGGAAGGGACCTGGACTTCACAAGTACACATCTCTGGACTGGATGCACTCATAATTCTCATGGTGTCAAACTGCAGCCAATCTCTGGGTATATATTACTACACTTGAGGTGGCAAACATTTCCACACATAACCACATCCAGTGGGTTCTTGGCATGCGTCTTATTTTGGGTGCAGTCATAAATCATAAAATAATTAACTAGCCATGGATGCATTCTCACTCAGTATTGGCATGGCATGGCATCACTCTGCAGCCAATCTCTCAATATTGGTATGGCATCAAGCTGCAGTCAATCTCTCAGTATATCAAATCTGATCCACCAGGTCATCACCTTGAATCAAATCCATATTCTTGTCCAAATTATGTTAACATCATCATCATGTTATAGTAAAAACTTGGAGATGGTTAATGTAACACGAGTCTATGACTAAACAAGAGAATGGCGCATGAGAAGGCCTCCTTTGTTAAATATTGCTAGCTTTGAAACATGTAGTGCCAGAGCGAGTGTGCGTGCGTACACACATGGGCCTAACACACTTGCCAGGGTGTATTCTGGGCCGTGTTCATGTGTGGGTCAGCCTACTGCTAATGGAATGTAGGACTCAACACCCTCTGCTGCAGCCCACTGGTCTTGTGTGTGAGTGAGTCCAGTCAACAACCAACATCAGCTCACTGGTCTTGTGTGTGAGTTGAGTCCAGTCAACAACCAACATCAACCCACAACCAACATCAGCCCACTCACTGGTCTTGTGTGTGAGTTGAGTCCAGTCAACAACCAACATCAGCCCACAACCAACATCAGCCCACTCACTGGTCTTGTGTGTGAGTTGAGTCCAGTCAACAACCAACATCAGCCCACAACCAAAATCAGCCCACTCACTGGTCTTGTGTGTGAGTTGAGTTAAGAACCATCATCACATCACTTGGGACATCCAACTTGCTCTCCATCTCCATCTTCAACAATCTGCGAAGAGTCCCAATACTAGAGTACTGATGGAAATACTCATGTACAGAAACTAATCTTTTACTAAAACCATAATGTACAAGCATGTAGCAATGGTAACAGCGCTTATAGCAATGGTAATGGTCAGCATGTAGCAATGGTAATGGTCAGTATGTAGCAATGGTAATGGTCAGTATGTAGCAATGGTAATGGTCAGCATGTAGCAATGGTAATGGTCAGTATGTAGCAATGGTAATGGTCAGCATGTAGCAATGGTAATGGTCAGCATGTAGCAATGGTAATGGTCAGTATGTAGCAATGGTAATGGTCAGCATGTAGCAATGGTAATGGTCAGCATGTAGCAATGGTAATGGTCAGTATGTAGCAATGGTAATGGTCAGTATGTAGCAATGGTAATGGTCAGTATGTAGCAATGGTAATGGTGAGTATGTAGCAATGGTAATCGTGAGTATGTAGCAATGGTAATGGTCAGCATGTAGCAATGGTAATGGTCAGCATGTAGCAATGGTAATGGTCAGTATGTAGCAATGGTAATGGTGAGTATGTAGCAATGGTAATGGTCAGCATGTAGCAATGGTAATGGTGAGTATGTAGCAATGGTAATGGTCAGTATGTAGCAATGGTAATGGTCAGTATGTAGCAATGGTAATGGTCAGTATGTAGCAATGGTAATGGTCAGTATGTAGCAATGGTAATGGTCAGCATGTAGCAATGGTAATGGTCAGCATGTAGCAATGGTAATGGTCAGCATGTAGCAATGGTAACGGTCAGCATGTAGCAATGGTAACAGTCAGCTTGTAGCAATGGTAATGGTCAGCATGTAGCGAGGGTAACAGTCAGCATGTAGCGAGGGTAATGGTCAGGATGTAGCAATGGTAATGGTCAGGATGTAGCAATGGTAATGGTCAGTATGTAGCAATGGTAATGGTCAGTATGTAGCAATGGTAATGGTCAGTATGTAGCAATGGTAATGGTCAGTATGTAGCAATGGTAATGGTCAGCATGTAGCAATGGTAATGGTCAGCATGTAGCAATGGTAATGGTCAGTATGTAGCAATGGTAATGGTCAGTATGTAGCAATGGTAATGGTGAGTATGTAGCAATGGTAATGGTCAGCATGTAGCAATGGTAACAGTCAGCTTGTAGCAATGGTAATGGTCAGTATGTAGCAATGGTAACAGTCAGCATGTAGCAATGGTAACAGTCAGCATGTAGCGAGGGTAATGGTCAGTATGTAGCAATGGTAATGGTCAGTATGTAGCAATGGTAATGGTGAGTATGTAGCAATGGTAATGGTCAGCATGTAGCAATGGTAATGGTGAGTATGTAGCAATGGTAATGGTCAGCATGTAGCAATGGTAATGGTGAGTATGTAGCGAGGGTAATGGTCAGTATGTAGCAATGGTAATGGTCAGTATGTAGCAATGGTAATGGTGAGTATGTAGCAATGGTAATGGTCAGCATGTAGCAATGGTAATGGTGAGTATGTAGCAATGGTAATGGTCAGCATGTAGCAATGGTAATGGTGAGTATGTAGCAATGGTAATGGTCAGTATGTAGCAATGGTAATGGTCAGCATGTAGCAATGGTAATGGTGAGTATGTAGCAATGGTAATGGTCAGCATGTAGCAATGGTAACAGTCAGCTTGTAGCAATGGTAATGGTCAGTATGTAGCAATGGTAACAGTCAGCATGTAGCAATGGTAACAGTCAGCATGTAGCGAGGGTAATGGTCAGTATGTAGCAATGGTAATGGTCAGGATGTAGCAATGGTAATGGTCAGTATGTAGCAATGGTAATGGTCAGCATGTAGCAATGGTAATGGTCAGTATGTAGCAATGGTAACAGTCAGCATGTAGCGAGGGTAATGGTCAGTATGTAGCAATGGTAACAGTCAGTATGTAGCAATGGTAATGGTCAGTATGTAGCAATGGTAATGGTCAACTTGTAGTAAGGGTAATGGTCAGCATGTAGTGAGAGTAATGGTCAGCTTGTAGCAAGTGTAATGGTCAGTATGTAGTGAGTGTAATGGTCAGTATGTAGTGAGAGTAATGGTCAGCTTGTAGTGAGAGTAATGGTCAGCTTGTAGCGAGTGTAATGGTCAGTATGTAGTGAGTGTAATGGTCAGTATGTAGTGAGTGTAATGGTCAGTATGTAGTGAGAGTAATGGTCAGCATGTAGTGAGAGTAATGGTCAGCTTGTAGCAATGGTAATGGTCAGCTTGTTTCAATGGTAATGGTCAGTATGTAGCAATGGTAATGGTCAGTATGTAACAAGGGTAATGGTCAGTATGTAGCAGTGGTAATGGTCAGCATGTAGCGAGGGTAATGGTAAGTATGTAGCAAGTGTAATGGTAATCCCAATGGCAGCTAATGTAGCTACTAACATGCGCTTGACCATGTCTTGAGGCACACTGGACATACAGAGCTGGACCAGTATATATTGTATAGATCAGCCATGATGTCCAATCACATTTGTATAGATCAATAATGATGCCCAATCGCCCTCAGCTGTTTTTCGAACGCGGGGATCACAAACTGCATCCGTAACCACACAGTAAATCACACAGCCAAAAATGCTGGGGTTGACTGTCACATCCCGTAAAGGTTGTGCAACTAAATTTTGAGATTTACTAGACAATGTTTACGTTCAGTAGTTTGTCACTGAGTTGTGAACGACCATGGCCATAAACTTTAAGATAAAGCAGAGGCGTAAATGATCGTAGACATGGAAGTAGATGAAGCAGAGGGATACAAATGCCCCAGCTGATGAAGGTCTTTCTCCGAAACGGTGCTTATTAAGCCACCAGACGTGGACAGATACAGTTGTAGCACACTGTGTGTGGACCTGGGGGTCTGAACCACACGTGTGGACATGGCCACGTTATGAACTTCTGATGGCTCGATTATCGATACTTCCGTGTCAGATGATTGATTTGTCGTGAAGTCAGTTACACATAATATGTATCTGTTCTGATGATGTTTATAAACACGCACAGAAGCCAGCCTGTAGCAGTTTGTTACACTGTCCATTATAAAATAGTTTTGCAGATTCAGCATTTCATCACAGAACATTAGCTGTGATCAGCCGAGTTAGGTTATCACTTAAATATGTTAGTCCATTACATAATATCGAGCACAACATAATGGGGGTGAGTTGGCCATTTCTCTTCCCTACAGCTTTTCTTTCCCCAAAAAAATTATCCAGTAACTGGTTTCTTGAAGGAGAAGCACCATGATTGATTGTTCCGTTCTGACCTGGTTTTGGCCCACATTCTCTCGCGGGACCCGTTGCGGTAAGCGGTCGGAACAAAGATAAAGTTTACTGAGTGCGGCCGAACTGTGGAAACAAACCACTCACAAAATGTCGACATGAAACTTAGTGGTAAAAACTTATTGGTACTTACTTGTCCTTGTATAGCAGGTTTATCTTTGCTGGGAGAATTCGAAGTTTGCGAGCAAGAGCAACTTTTAGTCCGTAAACTGTTTCTCTTGGGGATACAGAAATTTCCAAGCGGCCGCCAGTGGTAGGGCAGACAAAGAGACGAATACATCCAGGTCGTCGCCTGCTGGTTCTCACACGTGAAATATGTTTTCTGTTTGAAACATGAAATTTTCTTTCCATTTCTACACTTGGGTGTTGACAACTTGCCGTATTCTTGTACTAAAGTAAAGTTTAAGTTTGTTGTGAAGCACCCTATCCACTTTTGTGTTACGAATACGGAACCAGAAGCAAATGATTTTGGTTTTTATACGGACCAGCCCTCGTGACCTACCGAGCAGGTCGTAGGGCAGATCCAAGTTGGAGAAGAGGGGTGGCAGCCGGCACGCAGTAAAGTGCGGGTGTTAAACTGTTGGATTTCTGAATGAGCGCGTGTGGCAACTGATGACGTGGGTAGCCTGGCTTGAAATCTTCTCCGACTCTTAAGCATTCGTTCGTTCTGTCAATCATTGGGTTCTGATATTCTCTGGGTGACTTTGTTCTTGGGGTACATCGATTGGCCTGACCGAGTTTTCAGCTTGCGTGGTAACTGGACTGACTTCAGGACCTTATCTTCCGGGATGAGAACGGAGTATTTGTTATTGTTGACACAATGTGTGTATATTACTGCCGACCTAGTCCAGTGTAAACAGTATAAAATAACACCAAGTATTGCAGCTTTAGAAAACACAATTTCTTAAAACAAAGGAAGGCTTCATCAGCAAACAAATACAGAAAACACAACATATACACACGGGAGGAAACAATACAGCGACTACATTAAGGCATAATTAAAAGAAGTTCAAGATTGAACGAGTGTCGGAGTTGTGATTTCTCTCTGTTTGTCTGTCCATCCACTCATCTGTTCTTCTCCCGTGATCATTACTGCCACCCGATTCCTGTTTCGGGATCTCTTTGTCAATCATTCTTTGTTTTTCACTTTATGCATCGCTCTGTGTCATCAAACTTTGCCACCTCTTCTAATTTTTTTCATCCGCCTCTACTTTGACTCTTTTTCATTTCCTCCTCCTCTTCTTCCTTCGCCGCCTCTTCCTCCTCCCCCCTCCGCGTGGTAACACGAAGTAGAAACGAACGGGGGATTGCACATTAAGATAGCATGGGTGGTGATTTAATTATTTTGTCTCATGTATTCCACATTAAGAAAGCATGGGTGGTGATTTAATTATTTTGTCTCATGTATTCCACATTAAGATAGCATGGCTGGTGATTTCATTATTTTCTCTCATGTATTCCACATTAAGATAGCATGGGTGGTGATTTTATCTCATCTATTCCACATTAAGATAGCATGGGTGGTGATTTCATTATTTTCTCTCATGTATTCCACATTAAGATAGCATGGGTGGTGATTTTATCTCATGTATTCCACATTAAGATAGCATGGCTGGTGATTTCATGATTTTCTCTCATGTATTCCATTTAAGATAGCATGGCTGGTGATTTCATTATTTTCTCTCATGTATTCCACATTAAGCTAGCATGGGTGGTGATTTCATTACTTTCTCTCATGTATTCCACATTAAGATAGCATGGGTGGTGATTTTCTCTCATGTATTCCACATTAAGATAGCATGGCTGGTGATTTCATTATTTTCTCTCATGTATTCCACATTAAGATAGCATGGGTGGTGATTTCATTATTTTCTCTCATGTATTCCACATTAAGATAGCATGGCTGGTGATTTCATGATTTTCTCTCATGTATTCCACATTAAGATAGCATTGGTGGTGATTTCATTATTTTCTCTCATGTATTCCACATTAAGATAGCATGGCTGGTGATTTCATTATTTTCTCTCATGTATTCCACATTAAGATAGCATGGGTGGTGATTTTATCTCATGTATTCCACATTAAGATAGCATGGGTGGTGATTTCATTATTGTGTCTGATGTATTCCACATTAAGATAGCATGGGTGGTGATTTCATTATTGTGTCTGATGTATTCCACATTAAGATAGCATGGGTGGTGATTTCATTATTGTGTCTGATGTATTTATTTCATATCACCATTATGAGCCATGCCGATAAACGTGGTTGGTAATTGTTCTCTATCTCACACAGTCATCTGATTCTTCTATCAGCTCCGTGTTCTTGTCTCGTCTGTGCAATGTTGCCAAAGACATCCAGGTAGTTATGTCTCTGCCTGCCCCCTGGCTCTTTTGACATCAATTTTGCCAGCTGTTACCATCACGTACCCAGGTTTAGTTTAGTCGACGGATCAACATCACGGTACACGGGTGTAACCTATAAGTGCTCCGTTCTACTCCTAACTCAAGCCTGAGTCCTGAGAATCTCAGCTCAGTGCACGAAACTCCGTAGCACCGGCGAGGATCCTGAAATACTGTGTGTAGATTTTTAACTCGAAATTTTGCCCGGGCAGCGCCGTTAGGCTACTGTCTCTTCAAGTCTCTTCCTCTACTGTCCCTTCTCCACCCATCAAATGCTGTCTGCCTACACAATATGTGGCTAGCACCAAAGTCTGGGATTAATTGCGACGCCCTGTAAAGTCCATGCAGCTGACGTTTAATCATGAAGATGTAAATGATATATCAGTTCACCGGTGTCGACCTACATTGATCCAGGACTGGATTGATCCACGCCATGTATTGCGTCCTACGCTGCGCATTCGAGTCGTGTGCGTCACGAGCCCTGGTCTGTGCCAACTAGGTCAGTGTAATCAGACGCTGTCAAGGGAAGTAACAAGGATTACACTTATTACAGTAACTATGGACTCAGTTTCTGCCTGGCGTCCGAGTGTACAATGGAGAAAATGCAAGAAATAAAGAGAAAATTAACAGTGGGAAAGGTCAGTTTTACAAAGATCGCGATTACAAATGATCTAGTTCTTCTAATGTTGATGTTTTGCACTTTTCGTGTTCCATTTACTTATTTCATTTTCTCTGAATTACTGTTGTTAACCTCACTTCAGTTGTGTAAGCTTGATGGGGCAAAAAAAGGGGAGGTTATTAATGAGAATGAAATGAATGTCTCCGTTGGTTTAAACTTCCTGGTTCTCTAATGACGACAGCATGTACCGACACTGGGTCTTGGGGTCGCGGGGTTATTTCTGGATCCGCAGTAGGGGTAGGATTACTTAGGTGGTTATGAAATCCTGCAGTTACACATCAGCTCAACTGATTACATCCATAAGGAAAGCCAGGCCGCCGCTCATCTAGTACTGGTGTTTTACAGTGACATGTTTGTGTTGATGACAAAGATTGTTATCCAAACATTCGCTGGTGTTTGTTTAATGCTACATGCGAAGCCCTTCGGCCAACATTGCTGGTGATCAGTGGTTGAGGTTTTGTATGTAGTTTGGCGATCCCGGTCATCTGGCCAGATATAATGATCTTAGCCAAAAGGTCCGTTTTAAGGAAGAAAGGGGGGGGGGGGGGGGGGGAGGAGGGTAATTAACCAGTTTTACACGTGCTATTACTTCCAGTGAACTGGGCTGATTTTTGCTCGTGGATGAACTTTCCCTGTTACTAGTGTCCCTCGCCATCAGGCCAACAGATTATAAGGTACTCGTAATTTACGTCTGACGCTCTCTCTGGCCAAGGTGTTAAGGGATAACGCAGCGCGCGTGAATTGGAAGCGGTTCTCCCCGCGTTGGTGACTTGAGGGATAACTGAGCCGGCCGCTCAGAAAGCAATGGCAAACTACTGAGCGTAATCTTGCCAAGAAATCAACAATCAGCTGAAAGATGCTGATGTTGACAGCGATGTCCTGTAAAGGATATGCGAATAAAAAAATTACGTCTCCAGGTCAAGGACGAGAAGTCAACATGTTAGTTCAATTGACTGGTGTAGGGTTGAAGCCGCCACCTCGGTATCAGCGCACCGGAAGTTTAACAACGAGTGCTTTTATCAATTCGACTACGCTGACTTCCATATTCTATTGTACTTGTGTTTTGTAATTATGTCTTGTATATTGGTCCAGCTATCAAGTCATACTTTGTGTTTTGATTCTGACTGTGGTATCAGCTCGGCAGCGGCAACCCGCCCGTTTGGATTCTATTTTGGATTGTCTATTGTCGACTGCCTCTGACTGTTTGTTAGTCACCACACCCTCGCCGGTGATCGTGCAACTGTTGGTGTCTTTTTGTCGGAGCTTGTTCGAGTAGTGGCTGATTTATTTTCGATTAGTTTCATTACACCATCGACACGGACGCCTTGCTAAGTTTCCCTTGTTTCAAGTGTTTTTGCAAAAAATGGTGTCGTCTCTCTTATGTGTTGACAAAGATTTCTGTTGCAGCGTTCGCTTGTTTGTGTGTTCTCAGTTAATGTCCGGTCTAAAACCGCAAATGTACGTTCTGTCCGGTGTATATCTACCAGTATGAAACCGTGAATGCGTGTTCTGTTCGGTGTATATCTACCAGTATGACACCGTGAATGTACGTTCTGTCCGGTGTATATCTACCAGTATGACACCGTGAATGTACGTTCTGTCCGGTGTATATCTACCAGTATGACATCGTGAATGTACGTTCTGTCCGGTGTATAGCTACCAGTATGACACCGTGAATGCGTGTTCTGTTCGGTGTATATCTACCAGTATGACACCGTCAATGTACGTTCTGCCCGGTGTATATCTACCAGTATGACACCGTCAATGTACGTTCTGTCCGGTGTATATCTACCAGTATGACACCGTGAATGTACGTTCTGTCCGGTGTATATCTACCAGTATGACATCGTGAATGTACGTTCTGTCCGGTGTATAGCTACCAGTATGACACCGTGAATGTACGTTCTGTCCGGTGTATATCTACCAGTATGACACCGTGAATGTGTGTTCTGTCCGGTGTATATCTACCAGTATGACACCCTGAATGTTCGTTCTGTCCGGTGTATATCTACCAGTATGACACCGTCAATGTACGTTCTGTCCGGTGTATATGTACCAGTATGACACCGTGAATGTGTGTTCTGTCCGGTGTATATCTACCAGTATGACACCGTGAATGTGTGTTCTGTCCGGTGTATATCTACCAGTATGACGCCGTGAATGTGTGTTCTGTCCGGTGTATATCTACCAGTATGACACCGTCAATGTACGTTCTGTCCGGTGTATATCTACCAGTATGACACCGTGAATGTACGTTCTGTCCGGTGTATATCTACCAGTATGACACCGTGAATGTACGTTCTGTCCGGTGTATATCTACCAGTATGACATCGTGAATGTGTGTTCTGTCCGGTGTATATCTACCAGTATGACACAGTGAATGTGTGTTCTGTCCGGTGTATATCTACCAGTATGCCACGTGAATGTGTGTTCTGTCCGGTGTATATCTACCAGTATGACACCGTGAATGTGTGTTCTGTCCGGTGTATATCTACCAGTATGACACAGTGAATGTGTGTTCTGTCCGGTGTATATCTACCAGTATGACACCGTGAATGTGTGTTCTGTCCGGTGTATATCTACCAGTATGACACCGTGAATGTGTGTTCTGTCCGGTGTATATCTATAGGATGTATTTTTAATGACTGTGCCGTGTTTGAAAATATTGCAGGTCCAAGTTTTGTATTCACCCTCTGCAAAGTTCATGCAACATACAGGTAAATACTAAACTTGGACCGGCAATATTTTCAAACTCTGCACAGTCATTAAAAATACACCGTTACCAGTATGACACCGTGAATGTGTGTTCTGTCCGGTGTATATCTACCAGTATGACACCGTGAATGTGTGTACTGTCCGGTGTATATCTACCAGTATGACACCGTGAATGTGTGTTCTGTCCGGTGTATATCTATCAGTATGACACCGTGAATGTGTGTTCTGTCCGGTGTATATCTACCAGTATGACAACCTGAATGTGTGTTCTGTCCGGTGTATATCTACCAGTATGACACCGTGAATGTGTGTTCTGTCTGGTGTATATCTACCAGTATGACACCGTGAATGTATGTACTGTCCGGTGTATATCTACCAGTATGACATCGTGAATGTTCGTTCTGTCCGGTGTATATCTACCAGTATGACACCGTTCTGCCCGGTGTATATCTACCAGTATGACACCGTGAATGTGTGTTCTGCCCGGTGTATATCTACCAGTATGACACCGTTCTGCCCGGTGTATATCTACCAGTATGCCACCGTGAATGTGTGTTCTGTCCGGTGTATATCTACCAGTATGACACCGTTCTGTCCGGTGTATATCTACCAGTATGACACCGTGAATATGTGTACTGCCCGGTGTATATCTACCAGTATGACACCGTGAATGTGTGTTCTGTCCGGTGTATATCTACCAGTATGCCACCGTGAATGTGTGTTCTGTCCGGTGTATATCTACCAGTATGACACCGTGAATGTGTGTTCTGTCCGGTGTATATCTACCAGTATGACACCGTGAATGTGTGTTCTGTCCGGTGTATATCTACCAGTATGCCACCGTGAATGTGTGTTCTGTCCGGTGTATATCTACCAGTATGACACCGTGAATGTGTGTTCTGTCCGGTGTATATCTACCAGTATGCCACCGTGAATGTGTGTTCTGTCCGGTGTATATCTACCAGTATGACACCGTGAATGTGTGTTCTGTCCGGTGTATATCTATAGGATGTATTTTTAATGACTGTGCCGTGTTTGAAAATATTGCAGGTCCAAGTTTTGTATTCACCCTCTGCAAAGTTCATGCAACATACAGGTAAATACAAAACTTGGACCGGCAATATTTTCAAACTCTGCACAGTTATTAAAAATACACCGTTACCAGTATGACACCGTGAATGTGTGTTCTGTCCGGTGTATATCTACCAGTATGACACCGTGAATGTTCATGTAGCAGCAGCGAAAGGAAACCCCAGAGATCTTTATAGCACCACAAAGATAATTGTAGGAAAAGATAACTAACCACATGGACTGGGACCGCGTTGTGCTGGGTTTAACGTGTTAGTATGGGAGCCAGTCGTTCAGAAAGCAATGGCAAACTACTGAACGTAAACTTGCCAAGACATCAACAACAGCAGTAAAATGCTAGTATTGACAGCGATGTCCTGTAAATAGGATATGCAAAAAAAAAAAAAAAAAAAAAATGAACTAAATAAAAATAGTCATGGGAAAGTTATCATTAGCATACAGTTCAAATGAACTGACAAGCTGGATACTTGGATAATTTTCCGAATAGACAAGTCCCAAGAGACCCTCCAGACATCCAGTCTGCGGAAAGGAAGCTGGGTATCAATTGGGAGAAACCTGCAACATACGACATTAGAAAAGCTATCAAGCTCTTGAAAGAAGGGAAAGCTGCTGATCCAGAAGGTATCCCAACAGATGCTGTTAAAGCCAACATAAACACATGAACTGAATAAATGCAACTATTTAGCCGAGTCTGAGAGACTCAACAATTACTAGCAGGCTTGACCAAAAATAATCTGCCGAGGCTACCAAAGAAAGACGACCCGCAGGAGTGCGACAGTTATGTTATTGCCAGTTCCTGCGGCAATATTAAGCAGGATCATTCTGACAGGATAAAGAGATGTCATTTACAAACAATTAAAGGATGAGCAAGCAAGCTTCCTATCAAACAGATCATACAGCGGGAAAGATAGTTCATCAATTCAAACGATCCTTCATTAAGTAGAGTAGGGGACAATCCTCGTCGTATCTGATCACAGAAGAATGCTGGCAATACACTGGACATCCATCATGAGTTATCCCCATGTCTTCACAGAGGCTAAGACACACAGATAACCGATAACAAACATCAAAAAGGGGCAGTTTAATTTTTGCCACATTATCAGAAACGAGACGTCAACATGGCCGACAGAGTGAGAGCACTACTTCTGACACTTCCTGTCATGTGATTTGATTTGATTTAACTTTTATTTTTAAAGGGTTACAAATTGGGCACGCAGGCCCGTCTTACATTCGGCCCTTCCAGTCACCCATCTTTCTTTCATCAAAAGTGCATGATAAATTCACATAGGGGAAAAAAAACATTGTCAAATGAATGTTGTAAACAACATGTTGTCTGATCACGAGCTAGTTAATTCATTCCCTCAGCTGTATTTAAACGTTGACTTCTCGTTCAGATAGCATTGGCAAACTACTGAGCGTAGAATGCATAGAAAACTACACTTGAGTTGACCGGAACGAACTGCCAGGACATGCAACATTTGTTTCAATGAGAAGAGAAAATTGAAACATATTTGTGACAAGTGGAAAGAGAGACAAGGGAATACAGCAAGAGAAGAATCTTAACAACTTTTCTCCATGACCCGAAATTGATACATTTTATTTTGCTCCCGCAATATGTGGAGAAGCGTGATTGCACACGCCAGTCGGCAGTGCATGTGATAACGATGAAGAAAGCGGTTACTCACCGGCATGTACTTTCACATAGCCGACCTTGACACTTCGGTGAAACTAGCAACGATGTGTTTCGTAAGACTGAGTCCCAGCCATATAATTGTAGTGAGTTCAGGCGTTGACACCGTTCCACCCACTCAACACACACCCACACACAACTGATATACACACCAACCTTCGCATGTGACACTCGCACACACTCACACACGCTTACATAGACATTGCAACCGTTAGATTTATGTCGGCAAATTTGCTTTGATATTTACATTAGAGAAAACAATAGCGCGATATTCTCCAGACGTCACAGAGTGTAAACAAAGGGCCACAGCCGGTCAGCGGGCCTATTGTCAACACAAGATCGGTCATTGATTTGTCACGTGACCAGTGAATAGGCCATCAGTGGATACAGGAGAGCCTGACAGTTGAATGTGTTCAGTTGAATACATTAAAGTATATTGATTGGCACTGAGAGACGAGAAGAAAACAGAAGCAGGTATCAAAGAATGCATTAGGCAACAGAATGAGATATAAACATGGATAAACCGGGAGGGATGGGCCAGGTGAGGAGATGGGAGGGGGCGGGGAAGAATGGGCTGGGTGAGGAGATGGAAAGGAGCGGAGGGATGGGCTGGGTGAGGAGACGGGAGGGATGGACAGTGTGAGGAGATGGGAGGGGGCCGAGTGAGGAGATGGGAGGGGGCCGGGTGAGGAGGCGGGAGGGGGACGGATGAGGAGATGGGAGGAGACGGATGAGGAGATAGGAGGGGGAAGGGTGAGGCGATGGGAGGGGGCCGGGAGGGATGGGCCTGGTGAGATGGGAGAGGGCCGGGTGAGGAGATGGGAAGGGCCGGGGAGGGATGCACAGAGTGAGAAGATGGGAGGGGGCCATGGGAGGGGATGGGCCGAGTGGGGAGATTGGGAGGGGGTCTGGAGGGGTGGGCCGGGTGAGAAGATGTGAGGGGGTCCGGAAGGATGGGCGGTTGAGTAGATGTGAGGGTGTCGGGAAAGATGAGCCGAGTGAGATGATGTGAGGGTGTCGGGAAGGATGGGCCGGGTGAGAAGATGTGAGGGGGTCGGGAAGGATGGGCCGGGTGAGAAGATGTGAGGGAGTCGGGAAGGATGGGCCGGGTGAGAAGATGTGAGGGTGTCGGGAAGGATGGGCCGGGGGAGAAGATGTGAGGGGGTCCGGAAGGATGGGCCGGTTGAGTAGATGTGAGGGTGTCGGGAGAGATGAGCCGGGTGAGAAGATGTGAGGGTGTCGGGAAGGATGGGCCGGGTGAGAAGATGTGAGGGGGTCGGGAAGGATGGGCCGGGTGAGAAGGTGGGAGAAGTTTACTGGGTGAAAGAGGTGGTTTCATGGTGTCATGAGACAGAGAGAAAGAGAAAGAGTCAATTGGATGAGAGAAATAGAGAACTGGAGGAGATCAAGGGAGACTGTGAGAACAGAGAGAAAGAGGGGGGGGGGGGGAGTGAAGGAACGTGAAACAGAAAGGGTGGGGGAGGGGAAGTGATTGAATAATGAGATGAGAAGATATTAAGAGAGAGCATTTCAAAGAGTGGATGTGAATGAAACAGAGAGAGAGAGAGAGAGAGAGAGAGAGAGAGAGAGAGAGAGAGAGAGAGAGAGAGAGAGAGAGAGAGAGAGAAAACAAACGAGCGAGCGAACAAACTTTATTTTCAAAGGGTTAAGAATTGGGCACGGAGACCCGTCTACCATTTTGCCCTTCTATCACTCTCTGTCGTACATTATTTCACCCACACATCATTCCAGACTAAGAACAGCGGTGTAAAAATGTGCATTTTAAAGGCATGGAGAAAATGCTGAAATCAATAATACATGACTCACTCAAATTAATGAATGATGTGGCAATTGTGTTTAGCTTATGGGGAACATACTGGTCTACCAGACGGGGACTAGCGGGTTTTATGATTATTATTATTATTATTATTATTATATTATTATTATTATTATTATTATTATTATTATTATTATTATTAAAGTATAAGGTCTTCTGTACTGAGATAATGGTAGAATAATTTGCGATAATATATATATATATATATATAGGGATTGGTGATGTCTTTGATTTCTTGTGGAAGATTGTTCCACAGATGAGCAACGGAGTACACTAAGCTTTTTTTTTGTATCAGTCTATTCTAGGCTATTCATTATACTCTTATGAAAACCATACTGGAAGGCAAGGTTGAGGGCAAGCGAGCAAGAGCTAGACAACTATACAAGTGGGAAGGAAACACCAAGAGATGGACGAACATCAGCCTGACAGAATGTACAGTCAAGGTGAGAGATAGACAGTGTTGGAGATCCATTGCAGCCAACCTTCATTGTGGAGACGGCACCTGATTGATTGATTGATTCTATGCTACGGGATATGTAATAAGTTTGTGTGTAGAAAGAGAGAGAGAGAGAGAGAGAGAGAGAGAGAGAGAGAGAGAATGAAAGAGGGTTAGAGAGAATAAAAGAGAGAGAGAGAGAGAGAGAGAGAGTAAGCGGGAGAGTAACAGAGAGTGAGAGAATGGCAGATATATGGCAGTAAAAGACGTGAACCGGTGCATGGTGAACCGTCGGCGTGGAGGAGACGACAGAGGCAAACGGCCAGGAAAGAAGCTGGCTTCTCACGGCCATAGATGCTAGAACAGAGGTTCTCAACCTTTGCTTGGCCCGTGCCCCCCTTCACCATATTTTCAGAACGCCATGCTCCCCCCCCCCCCTACCCCTCCCCTTTCGTATTTGATACCTAAAAATTTGACCCGTGTCCCCCTTCACCATTTTTTTTCAGACCGTTATCCCCCCCCCCTTTTTTTTTCGTATTTCCTACCTAAAAATCCCCCCGCCCCCGCTCCTACACAGTATACGTAATAATGGAAGCTAAATTTAATAGCACATACTAAAACAAGTCTAGAGTCCACATAAAACGTGATTTGTGGGTCTACTTTACAAAATGAATTTTAGAAGGTTGAGACGTACAGAACCGTAAAGTATGAAGGGAAAAACAATATCAAGTAATCGGTTCTTGTATTAACGCAATCATGAAATAATCTTAATTGAAAAAACCCTAAAATTGTGTGCGCGCGCGCACGCACGCACACACACACACACACACACACACACACACACACACACACACACACACACACACACACACACACACAAGATATTTACTAGAGCGGGTTCAGAGTCAACACGTTATGTAAAAGCTAGTTATGCAGTAGTCATGATACTAGCCAAAATAATTGAAACCATATTCAGATAGTGAAATGTTTAAGGAATGTTTGGAGAGCGCCGTTGAAATTATGTGTCCAGAAAAGAAGAAGGATTTCTCAATAATAAGCCTGTCTCGTCAGACTATTACTAGGCGTGTGGACGACATTGGAAAACATATTGAAGATAATTTGAAAAGTCGAGCACACGAATTTATATTTTATGCTCTAGCATTGGATGAAAGTACAAATATGGTAGATACTGCCCAACTAGCAATTTTTATCAGGAGTGTTGATGTCCATTTTAAAAAGACATAAGAATTCCGGCACTATATCCACTTAAGGACACTACTAAATCACAAGATGTGTTAGAGGCAATTAAATCGACATTTAACAGGCGGACAGATTGGCTGGCTCGGCAGAACTTGGTGGAGTATTGATGCATGACAAGGCAGATGTGGTTGCGGCCTTGTGGGAGCACGTGCACACCTCTGAGGAGCAAATGAATCACCATAGTCTGGTTAGAATGAGGCAACGAGGAGTGACGAGGGGATCTGGCCGACGCTCGGCGCTCAGAGGAAAGGTGAGACGGACATATAATCAGATTGCTACTGGAACTATTAGTGTTGGAACTCTTCGCTGGTTGCTGAGGATGGGGACGGAGCGCTTATGGGAATGTCCCGAATGCTGTGATGTCGGTTCCTAGATCAATCAATCAATCAATCAATCAATCAAATCGACATTGAATCTCTTTTCGTTACAACTTAACAACTTATCGGGCTTAACAACGGATGGTGCCCCAGCAATGGTTGGAAAACACGAAGGTTTTGTAAAATTGATTGAAAATGAGGCCTCCAAAGTCGGTAATACTCCAATGCTAAATTTTCATTGCATTATTCATCAGGAGAATTTATGTTCGAACTCCCTCAAAATGGACCATGTCATGAAAGTGGTCGTCAAAATAGTGATCTTCATTAAGCCGAACGGGTTGAGTCACCGTCAGTTCCAAGAATTTATAAAGTCTTTGGACTCAGATTATAATGATTAGATTTTATGCAGAAGTAAGATGGCTGACCCGTGCCAAAATGGTGAAAAGAGTGTTTGATTTGCAGCAAGAAATACAATCATTGTTTGCAAGCAAGTCAAAAAGTACCCCAGAGTTTAAAGACAAAGAGTGGGTTTACGACTTTGCATTTCTGCTCAATATAATTAGCCACCTAAATGACGTTAATACTCATCTCCAAGGGAAAGATCAATTAATTAATCAGATGTGTGATTATGATCATATTTCTGCAATTCAAATGAAATTTGGTCTTTGGGAACAACAGTTGAGGACAAAATACTTTTCTCACTTTCCTACATTCTCATTGCAACCAGACGTCACACAGGAGGTGGTGGATAATTACGCTCTTTGATATCTGACTTAAACCTCGAATTTGAAAACCGATTTCAGGATTAGGAAAAAAAACAAAACATCGTGTGCTTTTTTTTTCTGTGCATTTGCAACGCCATTTGCGATGGACGTGAATTTATTACCAGGAAGATTACAAATGAAACATTGTGAAATGTGTTGTGATACACAATTAAAGGAGAAATTCCATCAAGTTGGTTTGGAAGAGTTCTATAAAACGTATTAGGACAAGGATAAATATCCTGCGTTTCACAAACATACTCTGTCGATGGTTTCACTATTTGAAAACACGTATGCGTGTAAACAGCTTTTTAGTCGCATGAAGCACATCAAATCACAAGTGAGGACACGAATTACAGATGTTCGTTTGGAAAACTGCTTGCGTGTAGCGACAATATCAGTGGAAATCAATTTTGATGCGCATAGATCTGCAAAACAAAATCAAATGTCTCACTTTTAAATATCTTTACATTGTCTAATAAATATGTTTGATTCTCAGTTATATTTTATTTTCTTTAAAAAAAAAAATAAAAAATAAAATAAATATACCTATTTCTTTTTTTTTTCTTTTTTTTTTATTAAACCAGGCAAGCGTTTGACCACGATTTCGTCTACTGTGAAGCGTCGATGTGTTCGAAGCTGTTGCACGCTTGCTTATTTACTTTAATTTAAAAAAAAAAAAATAAAAAAATTAGGAGTCTGGCCCGGCAGGAAATATTATTTCTGAAATTTGGCCCGCCTGCTGAAAAGGTTGGCCACCCGTGCTTTACAGGCTCTTTCAGCAGTTAATGATTTCTGTCATTGAGTATGGTTTGGGGCTACTGACAGTATCGGGAAGCCAGCTTGAAAGGTTGGAGCGCATACACAATGCCGCCATGTGGTTAATCCTGGGGTGCACAAAGGACACACCAATTATATGCATGAGGCATATCCAGGCTCTACCAACAATGATGGGTAGGCATAGGGTCATTCAGGCCAAGTGGTACCTGAAAGTTGCTGCAGACAGGGATCACCCCCTGCATGCAGCCATGGATATAGTCAAGGGTCATAGACTAAGAAGAGGCAGGTCCTGGATGGCACAGGCAGAACTTTCTATACGTCAGGTGTGTGATCTAGAACTATCAATCGTGAAAGAGAGTGGGTTGAAGTTCCGGAAGACATGACAGACTGGCACAATGTAATAATAATACTGGGTCGTGAGTGCAGAGAATGGGCAGCGGGCCGCACTGAGTTTGAAGTGCAAAAGCTGATCCAGAGCAACACACATCAAGGTGACATAGTCATCTACACCGATGGGTCAGTGGTGAGAAACAGAGTAGTGTCTGGTTGTTTATTGCAAAGGCTAATGGGCGAGTATTGAAAAAGGAGTGGCATATGAGACTACGACCTCCAGCATGAGAATGGAGGTGGAAGCAGTAACAGCGGCATTCCGTTGGTTAGAGGAGACCACTGCAACACACATTGTATTCATTACGGGTTCAAAGAGTATGCTTAGTAAGGTGGAAAAGGAATGTTTCGTATGGTATGGCTATTGTCGCTTCAGAGGTCATAGATTGTGAGAATAGTATGGATATTTGTCTCTGGCCTTGCGGGGGTGCGGGAGAATGAACAGGCTGATATGCTGGCAGGGAATGCACCTCTTGGTGGTAGACTGCCTATGGGCAAGGTGGAGGTGGTCGTGCGCTTGTGGGACCAGGTGGAGAAGGCGGAAGAACAGATTGAGAACCCGTTTGTGGAAAAAATGATCTCAAAACTGAGCAGGAAGACTAGGAGAACTTTAAATCAGATAGCGGTGGGAACGATTAGCAGTATGACTCTTCGCTGGCTGTTGAACGAGGGGACAGAGCACGTATAGGAATGTCCTGAGTGCAGTGATGTCGGTTCTTAATTCAACTTGCACTCTCATTTCGTCCTCTCTCTCGCTATTCTCCTTAACCACCATGTCCTGTGTTCCCTGGCTCTCGCCTTTGACCACAGATGAGCTCTGTCATACCGCCCGAACTTCTGTCTATCTGACTGGGTGTGTCCCATGATTTCCCCCAGTTGTACCGATGCCTAGCAGCTTCGACTGGGTGTATCCCATGATTTCCCCCAGTTGTACCGATGCCTAGGCAGCTTCGACTGGGTGTATCCCATGATTTCCCCCAGTTGTACCGATGCCTAGCAGCTTCGACTGGGTGTATCCCATGGTTTCCCCCAGTTGTACCGATGCCTAGGCAGCTTCGACTGGGTGTATCCCATGATTTCCCCAGTTGTACCGATGCCTAGCAGCTTCGACTGGGTGTATCCCATGATTTCCCCCAGTTGTACCGATGCCTGGCAGCTTCGACTGGGTGTATCCCATGATTTCCCCCAGTTGTACCGATGCTAGCAGCTTCGACTGGGTGTATCCCATGATTTCCCCCAGTTGTACCGATGCCTAGCAGCTTCGACTGGGTGTATCCCATGATTTCCCCCAGTTGTACCGATGCCTAGCAGCTTCGACTGGGTGTATCCCATGATTTCCCCCAGTTGTACCGATGCCTGGCAGCTTCGACTGGGTGTATCCCATGATTTCCCCCAGTTGTACCGATGCCTAGCAGCTTCGACTGGGTGTATCCCATGATTTCCCCCAGTTGTACCGATGCCTGGCAGCTTCGACTGGGTGTATCCCATGATTTCCCCCAGTTGTACCGATGCCTAGCAGCTTCGACTGGGTGTATCCCATGATTTCCCCCAGTTGTACCGATGCCTAGCAGCTTCGACTGGGTGTATCCCATGATTTCCCCCAGTTGTACCGATGCCTGGCATTTCGACTGGGTGTATCCCATGATTTCCCCCAGTTGTACCGATGCCTAGCAGCTTCGACTGGGTGTATCCCATGATTTCCCCCAGTTGTACCGATGCCTGGCAGCTTCGACTGGGTGTATCCCATGATTTCCCCCAGTTGTACCGATGCCTAGCAGCTTCGACTGGGTGTATCCCATGATTTCCCCCAGTTGTACCGATGCCTAGCAGCTTCGACTGGGTGTATCCCATGATTTCCCCCAGTTGTACCGATGCCTGGCAGCTTCGACTGGGTGTATCCCATGATTTCCCCCAGTTTGTACCGATGCCATGGCAGCTTCGACTGGGTGTATCCCATGATTTCCCCAGTTGTACCGATGCCTAGCAGCTTCGACTGGGTGTATCCCATGATTTCCCCCAGTTGGTACCGATGCCTAGCAGCTTCGACTGGGTGTATCCCATGATTTCCCCCAGTTGTACCGATGCCTAGGCAGCTTCGACTGGGTGTATCCCATGATTTCCCCCAGTTGTACCGATGCCTAGCAGCTTCGACTGGGTGTATCCCATGATTTCCCCCAGTTGTACCGATGCCTGGCAGCTTCGACTGGGTGTATCCCATGATTTACCCCAGTTGTACCGATGCCTAGCAGCTTCGACTGGGTGTATCCCATGATTTCCCCCAGTTGTACCGATGCCTGGCAGCTTCGACTGGGTGTATCCCATGATTTCCCCAGTTGTACCGATGCCTAGCAGCTTCGACTGGGTGTATCCCATGATTTCCCCCAGTTGTACCGATGCCTAGCAGCTTCGACTGGGTGTATCCCATGATTTCCCCCAGTTGTACCGATGCCTAGCAGCTTCGACTGGGTGTATCCCATGATTTCCCCCAGTTGTACCGATGCCTAGCAGCTTCGACTGGGTGTAGTCCCATGATTTCCCCCAGTTGTACCGATGCCTGGCAGCTTCGACTGGTGTATCCCATGATTTCCCCCAGTTGTACCGATGCCTAGCAGCTTCGACTGGGTGTATCCCATGATTTCCCCCAGTTGTACCGATGCCTAGCAGCTTCGACTGGGTGTATCCCATGATTTCCCCCAGTTGTACCGATGCCTAGCAGCTTCGACTGGGTGTATCCCATGATTTACCCCAGTTGTACCGATGCCTAGCAGCTTCGACTGGGTGTATCCCATGATTTCCCCAGTTGTACCGATGCCTAGCAGCTTCGACTGGGTGTATCCCATGATTTCCCCCAGTTGTACCGATGCCTAGCAGCTTCGACTGGGTGTATCCCATGATTTCCCCCAGTTGTACCGATGCCTAGCAGGTTCGACTGGGTGTATCCCATGATTTCCCCCAGTTGTACCGATGCCTAGCAGCTTCGACTGGGTGTATCCCATGATTTCCCCCAGTTGTACCGATGCCTAGCAGCTTCGACTGGGTGTATCCCATGATTTCCCCAGTTGTACCGATGCCTGGCAGCTTCGACTGGGTGTATCCCATGATTTACCCTAGTTGTACCGATGCCTGGCAGCTTCGACTGGGTGTATCCCATGATTTCCCCCAGTTGTACCGATGCCTAGCAGCTTCGACTGGGTGTATCCCATGTTTCCCCCAGTTGTACCGATGCCTGGCAGCTTCGACTGGGTGTATCCCATGATTTCCCCCAGTTGTACCGATGCCTAGCAGCTTCGACTGGGTGTATCCCATGATTTCCCCCAGTTGTACCGATGCCTGGCAGCTTCGACTGGGTGTATCCCATGATTTCCCCCAGTTGTACCGATGCCTAGCAGCTTCGACTGGGTGTATCCCATGATTTCCCCCAGTTGTACCGATGCCTAGCAGCTTCGACTGGGTGTATCCCATGATTTCCCCCAGTTGTACCGATGCCTAGCAGCTTCGACTGGGTGTATCCCATGATTTCCCCCAGTTGTACCGATGCCTGGCAGCTTCGACTGGGTGTATCCCATGATTTCCCCCAGTTGTACCGATGCCTAGCAGCTTCGACTGGGTGTATCCCATGATTTCCCCCAGTTGTACCGATGCCTAGCAGCTTCGACTGGGTGTGTCCCATGATTTCCCCCAGTTGTACCGATGCCTAGCAGCTTCGACTGGGTGTATCCCATGATTTCCCCCAGTTGTACGATGCCTGGCAGCTTCGACTGGGTGTATCCCATGATTTCCCCCAGTTGTACCGATGCCTAGGCAGCTTCGACTGGGTGTATCCCATGATTTCCCCCAGTTGTACCGATGCCTAGGCAGCTTCGACTGGGTGTATCCCATGATTTCCCCCAGTTGTACCGATGCCTAGCAGCTTCGACTGGGTGTATCCCATGATTTCCCCCAGTTGTACCGATGCCTGGCAGCTTCGACTGCATTGCTAACTTTCCACTACCTTCCTGAATTTCTGGGTGCTTTCTTAACCACCGTCACGCCCTCGCTCCACCGTCACGCCCTCGCTCCACCGTCACGCCCTCGCTCCACCGTCACGCCCTCGCTCCACCGTCACGCCCTCGCTCCACCGTCACGCCCTCGCTCCACCGTCACGCCCTCGCTCCACCGTCACGCCCTCGCTCCACCGTCACGCCCTCGCTCCACCGTCACGCCCTCGCTCCACCGTCACGCCCTCGCTCCACCGTCACGCCCTCGCTCCACCGTCACGCCCTCGCTCCACCGTCACGCCCTCGCTCCACCGTCACGCCTCGCTCCACCGTCACGCCCTCGCTCCACCGTCACGCCTCGCTCCACCGTCACGCCCTCGCTCCACCGTCACGCCCTCGCTCCACCGTCACGCCCTCGCTCCACAGTCACGCCCTCGCTCCACAACGAAGGCTTGGGGTTCAAATCTTCTATTGGTTTCTCCGGCGTTTACCTCTCTCTCTCTGTCTCTCTCCCTCCCCCTCTGACTCTCATTTCCTTACTCTTTTCCTCTCTGCCCCCGCTCTCTATCTCTCTCATTTCTTCCGCTCTCTCCAGCCTTCACTCTCTTCCTCTTTGTGTGTGTCTCTCTCTCTGTTTCCATCCCTCTATCTCTCTCTATCTCTCTCACTTTCTTCCTCTCTCTCCATCCTCCACTCTCCTCCTTTTTGTGTATCTCTCTGTTTCTACCCCTGTATCTCTCTCTATCTCTACCAATCTCTTCCTCGCTCTGTCTCTCTCACTTTATTCCTCTTTTCTCCTTTGTACTACCACACACTCTCTCTCTACCTCTCTGTTTTCCTCTCTCTCTATCTGTCTCGCACTTTTTCTCTCTCTATCTCTCTCACTTTCTTCCTCTCTCCCACATTATCTTCCTCTCTCTATTTCTCATACGAGCTCATTCTCTCCCAAGTGACACCAATCTTCAGCTTGCAAAGAAATCCCGACCCACTCCCCGCGTCTCCATCCCTCCCCCTCTCTCGTCACCACTTATCTAACTCATCTCTCACTCGGCCTCCCTCCCTTACTGTCTCTACACGTCCTCTCTTCCTTTACACGAACAATCCACCTCTTCCACGCCCTTTATATCTTCATCTATCCACCTTCTATTCACATACCCTCTCTCTTTGTCTCAAACTCTCTCAACCACTCTCTCTCTCTCTCTCTCTCTCATTAACTCACTCACTCACTCACTCACTCACTCACTCACTCACTCACTCACTCACTCATTCACTCACTCATTCACTCACTCACTCAATCATTCATTCACTCGCTCGTTCGCTCACTCTCTATCTCTCTCAATCACTCTCTCACTCACTCTCTATTATTCTCCCGTTCACTCTCTTTCTGTCTCTTTTACTCCGTCTCTTGCCCTCTTTTATTACTCTCTCTCTCTCTATTATTCTCCCACCCACACTCTCCTTTACTCTCTCTCTTTTACTCTCTTTCATCCTCTCTCTCACTAACTCTCTCACTCTCCCGCACTCTTTCTCTCACTCTCTAGCTCTCTAACTCTCTCTTACTCTCTCACTCTCTCACTCTACCACACACTCTCTCTCACTCTCTAACTCTCTCTTATTCTCTCACTCTCCATTATTACTCTGTCTCTCATTCTCTCTCACTCTCTCTCTCTCACTCACTCTCTCACACTCTTTCTCTCACTCTCTAACTCTCGCACTCTCTCTTACTCTCTCACTCTCTATTACCCTGTCTCTCATCCTCTGTAACTCATTCACTCTCTCTCATTCTCTCTTTCACTCTGTTAATCTCTGTCTCTCTCTCTCTCGCGCCTCTCTCTCTCTCTCTCGCTCTCTCTATTTAACCGTGTCGCTTACCCTCTTTTATTTTCTCTCTCTCTCTCTCTTTCACTCTCTCTCTCATTCACTCTCTCTCATTCACTCTCTCTCTCATTCACTCTCTCTCTCTCTCACTCTGGCTCACTCTTTCTCACTCTCATTTTTACTCTCTCTCACCTTCTTTAATTTTCTCGTTCTCTCTCGCTCGCTCTCTTTCTCTCTATTATTATCTCTCTCTCCCTCTCTGTCTGTCTGTCTGTCTGTCTGTCTGTCTCTCTCTCTCTCTCTCTCTCTCTCTCTCTCTCTCTCTCTCTCTCTTACTATGTCTCTCGCACTCTTTCATTCTTTCTCATCCTGTTCCACTTCCACTTTTCAAAAGCTCTCTCTTCATATTTACCCCTCTCTCCTCTCTCTCTCTCTCTCTCTCTCTCTCTCTCTCTCTCTCTCTCTCTCTCTCTCCCT
Organism: Cepaea nemoralis; assembly: GCA_014155875.1. Classification (NCBI taxonomy): domain Eukaryota; kingdom Metazoa; phylum Mollusca; class Gastropoda; order Stylommatophora; family Helicidae; genus Cepaea; species Cepaea nemoralis. Next base: position 3,267 of record JACEFZ010000076.1, on the reverse strand, counting down.
CTCTCTCTCTCCTCTCTCTCTCTATTTCATGTTCTGTTTTTCTCTCATCCAGTTGACTCTTTCTCTTTTATTCTCAGTCCCATGGCACCATGAAACCACATATTTCACCCAGTAAACTTCTCCTCACCCGACCCTTGCCTCCCGGCCCCCTTCTATCTCCTCACCTGACCCATCTCTCCCGCCCCATCCCTCCCGGCCCCCTTCTATCTCCTCACCCGACCCTTGCCTCCCGGCCCCCTTCTATCTCCTCACCCGACTCATCCCTCCCGGCCCCCCCACCTATCTCCTCACCCACTCATCCCTCCCGGTCCCCTTCTATCTCCTCACCTGACCCATCTCTCCCGCCCCATCCCTCCCGGCCCCCTCCTATCTCCTCACCCGACCCATCTCTCTCGGCGCCCTCCCATCACTCCCGGCCCTCTCCCATTCCCTCACCCAATCGATGCCTCCCGGCTCCTCTCATCTCCTCACCCGACCCCTCCCACCCTACCCCCTCCCATCTGCCTCCAGCGATCGAACCAACCAGCAAGAGACAAGCCCCCAACAACTGCTGTCTCATTGACGTCACTGCGGTCATTGATTGAATCTCGCGTATTGATCTGCGACCTGTCGCCAATCTCTCAGCCTGTTTTCTCTCTCTCTCTTCTCTCTCTCTCTCTCTCTCTCTCTCTCTCTCTCTCTCTCTCTCTCTCTCTCTCTCTCTCTCTCTCTCTCTAGAACCCAACATTTGTTCTCCCCCCCCCCCCCCCCCACATACACTCTCCGCTCTTCCCATTACCCACACTCAGTAATATCTTGTACTGATAGCATCCCCATCAGCAGCTCGTTGAGGTAATATTTCCTTATTACCCCCACCCCTCTATTTCCACCCATCGCCCCGCCCACCTCAGTTCCACATTATTTTATTGCCTCCCCCACCCCCACCCAGTTAGAAAGGTCACGGCCATTTTCACACTCATTCTGATGTATTGGGTATATGGTGCTACACCCATATTGTATAGACCAATCAGCAATGGGTGATGTGTCACACCTATATTGTATAGACCAATCAGCAATGGGTGATGTGTCACACCTATATTGTATAGACCAATCAGCAATTGGTGATGTGTCACACCTATATTGTATAGACCAATCAGCAATGGGTGATGTGTCACACCTATATTGTATAGACCAATCAGCAATGGGTGATGTGTCACACCTATATTGTATAGACCAATCAGCAATGGGTGATGTGTCACACCTATATTGTATAGACCAATCAGCAATGGGTGATGTGTCACACCTTATTGTATAGACATTGTATAGGCATATTTTCAGAACGTCATTCCCCCCCCCCCCCCCCCCCCCCTTTTCGTATTTCCTACCTAATAATTTGGCCCGTGCCCCCCTTCACCATATTTTCAGAACGTCATCCCCCCACGCCCCCTTTCGTATCTCCTACCTAAAAATCCCCCCTCCCGCCCCTACAGTATACGTAATAATGGAAGCACATACTAAAACAAGTCTAGACGTCCACATAAAACTTACTCTATAAAATGAATTGTAGAAGGGTGAGACGTACAGAACCGTAAAGTATGAAGGGAAAAACAAGATCAAGTAATCGGTTCTTGTATTAACGCGATCTTGTGTGAAGTCAGTGTAAAGCTATCATGAATCCCGTTTCTTGCTTGATGTCATATAATTCCAACATAAATCTAAAGCTATCATGCATCCCGTTTCTTGCTTGATGTCCCACACAAGATGTGCCATACCGACAAGCGTGAACGGTCATGTTTCGCCTCACACGTGATCACCAAAGTCGTGGATCAGCTCCGTGTTTTTCTCTCGACTGTGCCATGTGGCCAAGCCATACAGATATTTTGGTAATACAAACTTCACCACGCTCTCACGTGAGAGAGGGGACTGCAGAGTCGCGATCGCCTACGTCTGCCCCTGAAAAGGTACCAAAGAAGGCGAGGATTTGATGTCGCAGAACCGCTGCAATCTAGTGTACGGTGGTCTCATAACTTGCTGAAGCGATGACGTTTAGTGCCGTTCTCATTCATCATCACTACCATCTTCTGCTTTTGCCGTCAAGTATTGCTAGGAGGATTAGTTGACGCTCCAACGCCCGATGGGTGGCATTCCGTGTGATTGTACAATGCCTTTGATGTCATCAATTCATTTGTCACCAATTAATTTCTTTTTTTCTGGTGGCGGTTAGGCTTTGAACCGTTGGGACCTGTGGCGTGTTTATGCTTGTGGCTACAGTTTTCAATCACATTTCCTCATGTTGAACTGGTAGTACATCATTCCGTCGCTCTGCTATTGAGTGAGTGCGTGGGCGACACCGTGAGCTGTGAAATTCGCGTGGAATGCTTTTACATCTGTCCTGTACAGTGAACTGTATGTTCGGAACAATGGCTACTGACTGAATTGACTGGTTTTCCCATTCGGTTCATGAGTGCATTTTTCGGGAGACTCCTGGGAGTCGGCTCTGAAGCTGCGGAGTTCGTGCTGTGTGCGACACTTTCGACGGGTCACCCTGCGGTAAGAGACCGAGCCATTTGATAAAACCCGGGTCAATGAGGTCTTTCTGGTGACTGCCGAGTCCATCAACGAGGAACTGTGGTATTCGTGGATGAATTTTTTTGTTTCTGACGGCGGCATTATGCACAGTGTACCTGTGCGGGCTTGTTGGATTGCCGAGACTCCCATCTATTCCATTTTTCACATTGGATAGTGGGGAGCATTTTGTGTGATATTCACTGGCACCGGTATGGAGTTGATCTTTTGCCTTTCAATATATGTGAAACAAGGTGTTGATGCTACACTCTGTCTGATAACATAATTTCTTACTCGGGTCTCGGATTGTTAAGTTGGCAGCTCTCCTCAGGCATCCCATCTCGCAGGTGTTGATTGTGTGTAAGTGTGGTTTGGATATGTCCAAGTTTGACATTGGTAGCTCTAGGGTGGCTTGTATATGCTATTTATTATCTGTCGTTTTGTGGACATAAGTATATTTGGATATTTCAGTTTGGGTGATTGTTGAAATAAAGCGCACTTGCTTTTTCAATTTTGATTTCGATTTCTCTGCCTATTCCACCATCTTCTGTGATCATACTTCCTAGATATGTAAATTCTGTAACTTTTTTCACAAGCGTACTATTTATCAATTTATTTAGTGGACCTGCTAACTTTCTTTAGTTATATTCTTATTGTATCTGCTGCATGTTGAACCCGGCTTATTAATATGATCTTTCAGGCAGTCCTCGTCGCTGTTAAACA